>JAMBLF010000654.1:0-198482 GCA_030578115.1 Leucoptera coffeella | reverse complement strand
AGCGTTTTCAGTAACTTTGGTGGCTTCAAAAAGACTCAACCAACGTCATTTGATTTCCTCTCAAAGCTGACAAATGGTGGTACTGTAGCGGCAAATGGTTCTGTTGGCAATGATTGGGAAAAACCAAGCAACCCAGCCGTTACTAGCTCCAACTCAAGTTTTGGTACAGTCACACCACCAAAGAAGCCTTGTGGTGGTTTTGGTGCGAAAAACTGTATTTGCAACAAGTTCCCCAGCCCCCCACACCCCATTCAGCCAACACAGCAAATGGTTTTCAAATCAAAACGATCACAACTACATCAAATAGTTTGTTTGGAACATCAGATGTCTCAACTGCACAAAGATCACCGAAATGTACATTACAAAAAAATACCTATTTGTTTGAGAAAAACAGTTCAACACCTCAAACATATTCAGCCGCAGCATTCTTGGCTGCCACAATATCCAGCTCTGCACCTCAAAGTGAATGCGTAATTAACAAAAAAATCATCTAATGATAGTAATGATTATTCTGTTGTGGATATAAAGGAAATTGATAGTAAATCATCAGGCAACACATATAAGGATTATTCTGATTTAGTTGCAAAGGACGCTGCTTGTGAGCTCGAAAGAAGGAGACAAGAATATTTCCTAAAGTTGAATAGTTTAAATGTCTGTGTAACAGAATGGATTAAAAAACATGTTGAAGAAACACCACTCTGCATTTTGACACCCATATTCAAAGATTATAAAAAATATCTCAGAGATTTAGAGATGGAATATACCGATCTTGGCTACTCAATTTCAGACACTGATAGTGAAGAGATACAAAACATTGCAGATCTAGAATATGCAAGTGCCAAATCAAGTGTTAAACCAGCAACTCCTAAGTTCCCTGCAGCATCATCACCAGCCAAAACACAGAGTGCCCCAAGTGTTAGCTCAGATCAATTTTATTTTGGAACTAAGATAACAACTGTGGGTGTAAACACTACTCCTTCATTTTCCTTTGGCCTCAAGCCCAGTGGTAATAAAGATACAGTGGAGTCATCTGTGAATACAACAAAATCAGTGGCTGTATCAAGTATTCCAGCTGAAAATAAATATACATCAACAGACAGTATAACCTCATTAAACAACTCAGCAACTTTTACCTATGGGAATACAAACAAAACCCTAACAGAAAACACTGATAATGTAAATAGTGCTTCTATATTTGCTGCGAAGACGTCTAATACCACTACAGGGTTTACATTTGGAATGAAATCACCTAATAATGCAACTCCACCCAACTCTAATAATGGTGGTGCTAATTTTTCTCCATCATTTTCTTTTAGTTCTAACATAACAAAGGAAGACACTCCAAAACCCAACAATCCATCCTCTATATTTGCAAACCAAAAGAGTGAACCAGGTAGTGGTAGTCCCACTTTCTCATTTGGTAATAAACCATCAAATACAGGAACTCCGACCAGCACGACTAATACTGCTACAAGTGTCGCGTCACAATTTGGCGGTGCATCAAGTACTACAGGGTCAAACCCTTCTTCAACATTTTCATTTGGGTTTAAATCAACCTACAACGTAACTGGTAATACTACATCACCAAACCCCAGCTTCACGTTTGGGATGAAAACGCCTACCAGTACGGTAACCACTTTACCTGTTGTTGCTAATCCTCAACCATTTTCTTTTGCGTTGGGTAACAAGCCGAGTTTGACCTCTCTTACCAAGGACGAAACTAGCAATGAAAACAAAGAAGATGAAAATGAGGATGAACCCCCTAAGGTTGAATTCACGCCAGTGGTTGAAGAAAACTCTGTCTATGACAAACGTTGCAAGATATTTGTCAAAAAAGATGGCAATTTCTCCGATAGAGGCGTTGGCACTTTGTATGTGAAGAAAATAGATGGGAGTGACAAATACCAGTTAATAGTCAGGGCTAACACTAGTCTGGGCAATGTCCTGCTAAATCTGGTTCTCTCTTCTTCCATACCAACGCAAAGGATGGGCAAAAATAATGTGATGTTAGTCTGCATTCCAACCCCTGAGGCTAAGCCGCCCCCGACTCCTGTACTGATTCGGGTGAAGACTGCTGAAGAAGCAGACGAGGTGTTGGAGACTTTGAACAAGTATAAAGTATAAATTGAACAATTCTAGTGCTGTATGAAGGCATGTCATTTAATGAATACATTTGATAATTATGTTTTTGTTCAATTGAATGTATTATAACGGAATAATAAATCATCTTTCTTAACAATTACTAGCATGATTTTATTTAATGTTAACATATTCACATGATTATTTATTTATATAATCAGAATGGTCATTACTGAGCAGATAGTTCATGAGTCCACCTACAATTCAAAGTTATTTCTTCAAACAGGTATGAGAAGCTGCAGTGATCAATTATGACATCACGTTTTTTCATAGAAATCACAATTATTAAATTACTTTCAATAATCTTTAATTGGTAACCAATATGAAAGCAAATTGACATTCCCCAAAAGCATAAAAACCCTCATAAAACAGGAAAGTGCCTTATTAAAAGTATGCAAATCTTTATATGGGACTATACTAAGTGAAAAGCCAGTAATACGACTTATTAAATCTTTATAGTATATTTTTTTAACAATACCTACTTACTTTAGGGTTTTGGATAAGTAGTATTTTTTTAATGTATGAATAGATGTTTTTACCAATTGACATGTTCCCCCTAATCTAAAATAGGGGGCATCACTAGTACATTTTTGGTAGATAAGGCCTATTTATTTTTACACCTTTTTGCAGTCTTGCTTTGTCTAGACTAAATAGATATAGAAACGCTAATCATGAGGGTACGGGTTGCATTCTCGTAAGAGCTAAAATTAAAAACATCGTTCCCGTATCAGTCTATTACAGTTGTATGAAAAACCAGAAATGATGAAGGATTTAAATGAAGCGAGAGATATCTTCTAAGATTGGTGATAAGGATAAAAAGTCTGCATATTCTTTAGAGGCTTTAATATAATATTGTATAACTGAAATAGCACCTTTTTTGGATACATAATTAACATTGTAAAGTAAGAAAAAAAATGGGAAGAGGGAGGATGATATGCGGTTTAAAGTTCAAAAATAGATAAAATAATATTCTTTGTAAACGCGCCTATACAAACATTACATTTATTGCTACATTTACTAGGATAAAGTGTGACAGGATATGCAAATCACATTCAACGATGTCTGACAGAGGTGAGTATGAGTATTGGGAAATAAAATTCCTGTCGAACACACCAGTGCAGTGTGGTGAAATGGACCCCTCCACTAACTAATTTTAGGTAAAATCGTAATTCAATTGAATGTAAATCGTAGTTCGATAGCAGTTCAATTGTGTGAAGTTGTTAGTGGAGTAGCAAATGTGTTAAATTTCGCCTATTGAGCACGTATGCAATTGAAGTACGTTTGCAATTCTACTGGACTACGATTAAGAGAAAATGAATTAGTGGAGTCTTTAGCCAATTGGTTATTCCATGACAACACCTCCGCCACTGTGATCAAATTGGTATTCTCATTTTTAATGCGTTATTGGGATGCCACTTATTTTTCAATAACAGTGGAATAACAACCACGAATGGTTAACTATACCATAGCAGCGGATAGAGGGAAGTCTGCAAATTGTTAAAATTATAAGTAATAATAATAATAATATTTGGACATTATTACACAAATTGAACTAGCCCCTCGGTAAGTACATTTAAGCCTTGTGTTAAGGGTACTAGTCAACGTATATTTAAGAAATGTATACATATTATATATAGATAAATACATATATAGCATATATAATCAACGACCAGACTGGAAAGCAGTAGAAAAGCGTAGTTCTTAACTCTGCCTCCACCGGGAATCGAACCCGGGACCCCACGAATAGCGTTCAGGTGTCTAACCGATCGCGCCACGGAGGTCGTCTAATTAGATAATATTATTTACATAATTAAAAAAAAAATGTGAATACCAAAACGACACAGTTATTCTATCGACATACTATTGCCACGTTATTGCGATACAAAGAAAAAATGTGAATTGGGGTGCAGGTGTGACTACCGGTGAAGTTTCGAATTGGTGTTCTATACCTGACCCCATTTATCTATCTATGCCAAACTCTATAGAAGTTTTATGTGTTTCAGAGGTTCTGCCCACCTCATTAGGATCAGTTTGGTACAGCATGTGTGCGAAAGTGTCTGACATTAGGCTAGAACATATTAACAGCCACACACATTATCAGCAATCTTTCCTTATATCATCTAGGGAAGAAATCTGGTAGCCCTAAATTATGTTAAAAGTGACTATTATAATCTTTGGGGTTCTGTTCAACCCAAATGGGATTAAAGGATACAAGTCCATATGAATGAATGAAAAATGTATCCTCCCAACTTAAACAGAAACTATGTTAGGATCTTAATTCTGAAAATGAAGTATATTGTTAAAATAAAATGCCATTTCTCTATAATTCATTTTTATTTTCTGCTCTTACTTTACTTCAACTACATACAAATAAAATATTAAAAATTATATTTTACCAACAATGATATACACACATTTGTCAAATTAATTTCTATGAAACTATCAAGTGCCTATTGAGATACTGGAAGATGCTGTTTGACCTAGCCCACTCTGTATTCTCTGCATATGAACTTCTACGGTCCTCTGAAAGATTCTTCTGTGATGAGGCTCCAACTTCATTTTGATCTTATCCATAGTACCTTGCAACACACCTAATTCATAAGCGTTCTGGTCAGAATCTGAGAGACTCTTGACTTGCAGCATCAAAGCAGTTAAATCAGTTATTAAGTCCAGTACATTGGGTTCGATAGCTGCAGTTTTAGTATTGGTCTTTGCAACGAGGGCTACAGCATCCTCTTTGCATTTTTCTCGCAAATGTGATGGTGCTAACATTGCTGCTAAGCTAGGCCCGGGTGCTATTTGCTGGCAGTACACCTGTGCAGCACTCATGCACTCTTGTAGATCAACGTTCATCTTTTCCAATTCCATGACAGTTGCAGCATACTTTCGTTCAAAATCCTCAGGCATCTTATAACCGAATGTCTTCCGTTTTTCAGCTTCATAATTGAAATCTTTTAAGCAATTTATCTTGCTCTTTTTGGCCTGTAATATTTTGGATAATCTGACAATGAGTTCTAGGAAAGCAAATGCGAAACCTCCAACAGTAGTAGAGTATTTAAAATCAGCACATCCTATTAGAGGATCACCTGACTTTTTGTTAGTTGAAAACATATTGTACATTTCTTCCACAACTAATCTAGGCCGGAATTTATGGGGAACACTAGACAGATTGATAGTGTCTGGAGGCTCATTAGATAGTACCTCATAGTCGGGTACAGAGTGTGTTCCAAGTTTGGGTCTCTCAAATGTGATTCGGTAAGTATTATTAGATGTGTCAACAGCATCAACTATACCAGTGAATAATCCATCTTGTGGTTTTCTCAATCGAGCAGTTACTTTAGTTCCAACTACTAGCTGCATTGGTATTTCATTTGGCAAATCCTTGACATTTACATCTAAATTCTTGCTTTGTTGCACATATCTTATCATTTTACGCTTCCTTTCAAGTTCTTTGCGTTCCTCATTGAAAAAAGCCTGAGAACATCTTCTTGGCTTCCCCATCATCCTTCTTATTTTTGTCCATTGAACTTGTGTAAGTTTCCTATTAGTTAGTTGTGGGAATGATTCTTTGAGCCAAATCATGAAATCATTTTCGCCTTCAAACAATGCTTTATCAATATTACTGTAAAAGAATTCAAAACAAACCCATTTGTGCGCTTTTGGCAGTTTCAATAAATTACGCAAACGCATGCCGATTCTCTGACCTGCCATTCTATCTGGTGATGAATTTCCATTAAATTCTGACTTATGATCAACATTTCTATCAACGGGAGTTGATGGTGTTCTGTATTTGCGATCAGAGCTTGGTTTATTGGGAGTCTTTGACAAATTCTTTGGTGTTTTCTTAGGGGACTGTCTGGGCGAGGATTCTACAAAATCATCAATGAAAAAGCGGTTTTTCTTCCTGATTCGAGCAGGCATACCTCTTGCATTCAATCTTTGCAATGGTTCACTTGGTGCAGGCTTAGGTGGTAGTTTGTCACCCACTCTGTGTAGCCCAAGTATGGCAGGACCAAACGAAATGGGATCATCGTAGTCTTCAGGTAAATCAGCTTCCATAGGCTCAGCCTTGATATCGAAGGAATACGATCTATCATTGGAAACATCATCTTCCGCTGAAAAAAGTGAAAAACAACCTGTATCTAATGTTAATCGAGTGACTAATATAGTATGTTTTAAAAATTTAACTCGTAGAATTGATAGTATCGAAAAAGAACATTCAAAAATTTGAATTGGTTACGAGTTCTGTTCAATGACAATCGCGAAAATTTGAAATAATTCAAATTTTGAATAGCATTCTTAACATTATTCGAATTCAAATTTAAATAAATTCTTGTTACATTCGATCATTAACATCAGAAAGATCTTGTTGTACACTTCATCTAGGCTGTATTTACATGTAGGGAACAACAAACTTGAAAAGTTTTCAATACTTACATCCAGATTTTTCCGCCATGTTGATGTATTTACAATAGAATTATTATTTTATTTTGAGTGAAGTCAAGCTTCATTCTAAAATAAAAAAATAGAGAAAGCGCGCGATGTAATTTTATAAAAAAGTATTGCTAGGGGGAAATAATTATATCAATGGTATATTATACTTCTGTTATGAATATAATAATATATAAGAAAATGGTACTTATTGCGATTTTAGTGTTCTAGATAAGGAAGCATTATTGTCGGGTTCATTTAGACTATTCTATTAACAAAATTTTTTCGATATCTATAGTAACGATCATCTGAATAAGTTTACCATTGGAAAAACTCGTAAGAAAGCATTACCTTCAAATATATGTATCTTCCTTCAAGTTGGGTTAAATTAGAATCATTTAACGGAGCTAGGTAAGTATGTACCTAATAAGTATGTCACTTAGTTTAGGTATGGTTTCTTAAGTGATTGCATCATGTGAATGGTTGTCATGACGATTAATTAATAAGTAGTATTCTATAATATTAATTTGTTATAATGACTATCTTCATCATGCTTATCACAAGGTATTATTAATATTTCGATTGCCTTAAATAAAAAAACTTAGTAACGTTCATGTTCAATGTTCATTTTATTTTAATTATCCGCTTAGTTCACTTTATGCTGTGATAATTATATATTTTATTATAAGTATAAACATAATTTTAAAGTAGCGAAACGAAAAAACATTGACGTCACTTGAAGTACATGGATATACAACATTTCCATCTTAAATCTAGATTTATCGAGACATTTTTATTTATAAGCATGTGCAAGTCTTGAGTTTAAATTGTAATGTAGAGTACCCGCCACATAAGGTGGCAGTAGCCAAACTTGGAACTAAATTTGACGTTTCCGCCATTGCGTGTTATTTTGTATGAAAGGTAAATTTAGTATTACCAGCGTTGTGTTTTTTGTCCACTCTTTGTAATTTTTATGTTTGTTAAGGGTGATTATAATAAATTGATTTCTGGAGTTTCTTGTTAGTTCTTCTCCAAGGGTCTCCGCTGAACTTCTTCTTCTCAATCGTTACGCTCTTATCAGAGCGGTCGTGGTCTTCATGACGTGGCATCTTGAGCAGCCGAAATGGTTGGTGAACTAACCTCGGTAAAATATGTAAAGACAATGCTCAGTGCCATGTTTGAAATAGTTTTTTTACATACATACATACACATCACGCCTGATTCCCTGTAGAGGGGTAGGCAGAGATCACGGATCCCCATTTGTCCCGATCCTGACAGACCACTTTCGCTTCATTGACATTCATACATTCTCTAATACACTCTCGGCGGTTATAAGTACTCCTAACGTCACCTTTTTTCAATATAGCGTCTATCTGACTGTTACATATATGTCTTATTAGGCCGGCCCCTACGTAACCGCCCTTCCATTTCACTCATATATATTCCTTTTGTCAATATATAGTTTTTTTAATTTGTACTTAGATCATAAAATAACTTTCAAAGAGAGCTTATGATAGGGCCTATTTTGAATAAAAATATTTTGACTTTTGACTTTGGTATATTAATTTGTTTTATTTGAGTTTATAGCTCTGCAACCAAAGATCGTTACAAATGAAACCTCAATATAATGTATCGAGCCGTATGGCACAGTGAGTGCTAGTTTTGGCGTGTTTACTGGCAACACTGGATTACGCGACTGTGGCGACGCCTCCAACTGCCACCTTATGTGGCGGGTACTCTATTTATACTCTGCAATTAGAGTACCCGCCACATACGGTGGCAGTAGCCAAACTTGGAACTAAATTTGACGTTTCCGCCATTGCGTGTTATTTTGTATGAAAAGTAAATTTAGTATTACCAGCGTTGTGTTTTTTGCCCACTCTTTGTAATTTTTATGTTTGTTAAGGGTGATTATAATAAATTGATTTCCGGAGTTTCTTGTTAGTTCTTCTCCAAGCTAGGGTCTCCGCTGATCTAACCTCGGTAAAAAATATGTAAAGACAATGCTCAGTGCCATGTTTGAAATAATAGTTTTAAGAGATTCGCGATTTATACTCATGATATAAGATATAAGGGTGTGTATAAGATTGATTGCAGCTGTGGGAAATCCTATGTCGAACAGACTAAACGGTCTATTGCGGACAGAGTGAAGGAACACATAATATATGTAATATATAATAAGAAGGATAAGTCCCGTTAATTATTAATCATGTTTGAAATAGTATAATAAACATATTTTGACTTTGATATATTAATTTGTTTTATTTGAGTTTATAGCTCTGCAACCAAAGATCGTTACAAATGAAACCTATAATGTTTCGAGCCGTATGGCACAGTGAGTGCTAGTTTTGGCGTGTTTACTGGTAACACTGAATTACGCGACTGTGGCGACGCCTCCAACTGCCACCGTATGTGGCGCGATCTCTAGTATTATTCCTTAGGAGAGACAAAGGAAATGATGTTTACGCAGCCTGTTCACCATTGTTCTTTTTTGATAAAATGATGAAGATGAAACAAAAAGATGAAGATTATGATTTCAGTTGGCGGGAGCTCCACACTAAGTATGTTCAGAGTATCATTTCCATAAAAGTTTCATAATATTTAATATCAAATCATAAATGAAGACCAAAAAAAAACAATTTATGGCCAAGGAAAAATGTACACTCCTTTGCAATTATATAACTTATTATTCGATATGCTATCATTGTGCACTCACTTCGTTTGATACCATTTTGCCCTTTGAAGCTTGGGCAAATGTATAAGATAAGCTTTATAATAAATGCAAGAAGCTGGGATGTTTGAATGAACTTTATATACCTATAGTGCTTGAATGAATGATTGATTGACATCGACTGTCTGAAAGTGAATAGGAACACGAAAAAGTTGGGTTTATTTTAGTGTTGACTATGTTATAAATTCTCATTTGAAACTAATGATTTGTATAGTAACTACCATTTCTTTCATCAGTTTAAGAAAATGAAGTTAAATAATTTTTATTTTATTGTTCCTATTATTTTATTAGCAGTTGTACAAGTAAATGGTAAGTTATTTTCTTTCAAGGTGAAGGAAAGAAAGTGATAGTAACTTGGCGAAGTTTTAAACACGTTGATTATGTTTTGATGTCCTGATTTATTTATTATTGGTTTCAGTAAGTGTGTTAGAAATGTAAAACTTCTATATTATAGTGTTTACTGCTTTGTAATCATAAATAAATATGTGTATCATCATGTTTTCTTTGAAACTGGTTTTGCAACTTGCTTCACATTTAGAATTATGATAGGTTCATAATGCATCTGAATTTAAGAGTAGGTACAGAGCATATCTTACAACTTTTGTCGTTAGTAATCTGTATATGTACAGAAGAACTTATTGTTAACTTGAGGATATCACACAAACAACAATTATGTCACACTGAATTACTTCCTTGTTGCTTCCCTTTGTATAGATTAACCTAGATACAATAATTAATAACCGACCTACCTATATTTGATACTATATTGATACCTACAACTTTTCAGCTCTAAACAAAAGATGTCTTCGGTGTAGATCTCGAGGAGAACTGGGATCTTGTGGTGATCCATTTCCGTTTAATGTGACTGAACCAGAAGCAGAACTAGGCATCCATGTTGTGGCCTGTCCCTCAGGGTGGTGCGGTAAGATGATCGAAGGCACTGCTGGCAGCTTTAGGACTGATGGTAATTATAAAAATTCTATAATTGTTATAAATGTAGTGTTTATACAAAGTAAAAATTTACACAATAAGCACAACAAACCTAAATAGATAATATCTTACTGCAAGAATAAGATGTACAAATTATATCCCAAGTAATAACTTACTGGAGTGTGAATTTTCTGTATTCTATTGGTATTGATGTGTACAGGGTGTAAATATATATTTTTATAAATATTATTCAGAGACAAATAACAATAATTTTGAAGAACAAAGGAAAGCCTGAGGAATTCTTGCAACTACCAATAAATTGTCAACTATACCTTTCTAATGATAAAATAATGTAACGAAATTAAAAAGCAGAAGAATTCAAAAGAAACCATAATTCTTTCTTCTATTTCCAGACTATGGCGTAGCAACACAAAGAATGTGTTTACAGCGGCCTCCCTCAGACTATGAAGAGAGATGCGCTTACACAATATGGAACCATAGGAAAGTTTTCATGTGTTTCTGTAATGGTGATCTGTGCAACTCGTCTCATTCAATAGTTGCTGGTAAAACAGTCCTTTTAATTACTTTCTTAGTCACAATGTACAATATTATTAGAATATAGTGTTATAAGAAATATACTTTTATACTCTTTTATATAAGGATAGTTTAGGCTAAGCAGTTACTGTAAATAATTGTAGGTAGTGCTGAAATGAAAGAAACTTATCAATTTGGACATCAGTTTGATATAATGAGACAACTGTGAAGCTTATAGAGTTAGTCGGAGGGTTTGCATAAAGGGTTTGCTTAGTTCATAATTTATTACTTCTAATATTATTAATAAGTGATGATATTTGCACAGAATTTGTATCTATAAAATACGGTAAAGAAAATTAAATTAATGAAATATACAAAACGTCTGTGGTGGATATCCAAATATAGTAATAAAGAGATTATTAGTCCTGTTTCTGAAGAAGAGATGTTTGGTCAAATTGATAGATCATAGTAGAGAAGTATTTAAAAATAATATTGATCAATATCAGAATAACATGTTCAATTAGCTTATAAATTGATACTTATTATGGGTGATACGCTATCCATCAACAACCAATTCTAATCCTTAATCCTTTTATTCCTGTTTAACCATATGGTTACCATATATACTAATTTGTGAACAGCAAGAGCCACAGTTTGTCTTATATTTATTAAGATTATATCAACAAATAAATCTTTATTCCATTTACCATAGTGTAATCAGTACTAATGTACATTTTAACTTCATAGCAGTATTCATTAATAGATACTTTTATCAGATTAACATAATACTAAGACATCCGTCCTGTATAAGCATTAAGTGTAATTGTGTCTTAAACAATGTATTGCATAATATGTGTACATATATTTGAGTAAAAGTTATAGTTCTTATATGGTTGACACCTTAAAAGTACCACCAATGTCATACATTACAGTATGAACTTTTCATCTCTTATAAAGGGAAAGTATGTATGTTAGGTTACAATCATACTTCTAATAAAAGGTATGATAATGAGTTGACTGTTATCTCTAAATGGACAATAACATTACCAATATGCTATATTAATTTCTTTTTAATTACATGTATTAGAAGTTTTTTTCTAATAAAGTGAAATAGTCATTATTTCGTAGAGAAAGATAAGAATGAGGTTATATCTCATTCCAATTGAGTACCAATTAAAGAATACATTCAGTACTAATTAAAGAAAATCTTAAATTCTTAATTAGTATGATGTTAATATATTGTTCTATGTTTGCTCGACAATGTTCTAATAAAAATCTTGTACTAATTAAGACTAAATACTTTTGTCATGTGAATTTGTAGTAAAACTACAAAGAGATAAAATTTATACAAATATTAAGTATCTAAGTAGTTAAAAAAAGATTTTTAATACTTAGAGTTAATGTTATTGAATAAATATTGTGATATATTTGTTGAAACTGTTTTAACAGCTCGTAAGAACCTGTTATATTTAATAAATTGTTACATAACACTTTTTAGTGTTCATTAATATGAAAAGAAATCGTCATGTCTTATTTACTATGTTATTTACAATTGAATCTCATTTTCTTATAGCTGTATAGAAATAAATAAAGAAAATTTACTCAAATTGAATTGAATGCTGGTTGTGTAGAAATAATATTACAGTAATTTTTGTACTTATCTTTATTGTTATAAAAACTTAAATCTACATTAAGTATTGTAAAAAATGAGTATTTTACTTTTTATGTAAATATATTTTTTACACGAATGATACTTGTTTTTATATTTATAGCAAACCCCACTTTCTCTGACTATATAACCATTTTAGTCCAGTACGAAAAAAATACTTAATAAAGTTTAACTTCAACTATACATAACTACACAAATATACATACTCTTAGGCTAAATAAATACAGGTACTAAAACCTAGTTTACAAGATACACACTATTAACCAAGCTAAGGTCTATTAAAGGGCCAAGTCTTTCGTATGCTAGCGATTTTGTGGGGTCGCAAATTGTTGATCATACGTAACTCTTGATTAGCGAGCAAAGAGTTAATGTGAGGTATGTCGTGGAAGTATAACTGGCGGTGTTCTTCGGCCTTCCTGATCGCTGCGATTGCTTCTGACCCTTCTAGAAGATATGGGTCGTAAATTTCGTTCGATTCTGTGCCTGGAAGTTGATATATGAATAGTTTAGTGGTGTTAAATTAGTAAAAATTTGGCTTTGATCGCTTCAACATTCTAGTTGGGAGACTATGTATGGTTACTAATCGCTTCGACATGCTACTATGTATAGTTACTTGTCAAAGAGTCCCTATTTGTTAACTATCAAACAAAATATGATAACATATACTCAGGTATTTGTCTATACATAACAAAGACAAACGCATTCACGACCATTAACCTTTGCGGGGTAGTCAGAGCTTTAGATTTCCGTCTCCGCAATTGCGAAGGTAGTAATTCGAACCAACTCGAATCCACGTGTTGACCAGATAGTCAGTACTCAATGTGAAAGGTGGTCAGCCATGTAGTCATTTACAAGCACTAACTATTACCTGTTCAGGGAACAGGTAGGTTTCCTCACGATGTTTTCCCTCGCCGTATAATTCGATGCATTTCGTAAAATGTGTTTTTATTACGAAAAATGTACATAGAAATTCCTTAAACTTAATTTCCATTGGTACATGCTCAAGCGGGATTTGAACCCTGTACCCACTGATACAGAGCCAAGCCCCAAATAACTCAGGTATAGGTTATAGATTTGTGCTAAAGAATATTATAATTACTTGTAATATAGTTAATGACATTGTCGACAAATTTGTGTAGTTTAGACTCAGAGAAACTAATTTCTTTCGAAAACCTGGAAGTCCCTATTTAGTCTAATTGTGCTTTGTGTTTCATTTTTAATTTTTGGTTC
Source organism: Leucoptera coffeella (assembly GCA_030578115.1). NCBI lineage: Eukaryota > Metazoa > Arthropoda > Insecta > Lepidoptera > Lyonetiidae > Leucoptera > Leucoptera coffeella. Next base: position 184,818 of record JAMBLF010000654.1, on the reverse strand, counting down.
TTTATGAGCAACAATTTTCTGATGAAGATATAATTGCAGTCTTATCGTAATATTGGGAACATAGTTAAAAACAAGTTTAACTTGATCTTCACAACTCGAAATTAAGAGTTCTGATTGCGGAAACTAATTTGAAATACAGTAGGCAACTCGTTCGTCGTGCGGTTTTTAAAACAATCAAATTAAAACCGTCATTGTCGTAATTACGTCGCTGCGGTTTAAAATCGTTGACAAGAACATCTAAATGGGACGACTAAAACCCGAACTTTTTCGAGAATATTACAAATTACTCCTTTGAACTCGTTCCAAGATACTAAACCAGTAAATGACTGCTGTTTTATGTGTGATATGCAACTAAATGTACTGTAGATTAGACCAGTACGTGCTTATTTCCGTATGTACAGTTATTTATTACCTACCATTATTTAGAACAGGTTTACGCGATGCACTTGTATTTTAAATGTGGAGACTTGATAGTCAGCGGTAAAATATTGTACCTACATACATACGTATACATGACATTACTTTCATCATAGTTGAGATAACGCATCCCGATTTCTGGTTCGGAAGTCTGGTTGGATTTGAATATTTTATTTAAATTATTTGTTATACATATCAAGAATTAGGTAGCCATAAGTTAAACTAAAAAAATACCATAGTTTAATCGAAATTATAATCAACTAAACACATAAATATAACATACGCTTCACGATTTGTGTATGTGTATCCGCTCCCTTTTTTATTGTGGCGGGGTAGTCAGAGGCTTGAGTGCCCATCTCTGTTTTTTTTCAATTTTGAAGGCGTGTTAGGTATGGGTCACTCAAAGCCCACGTTTCACCAGATAGACAGCACCCAACGTGATTGGTTGTGAACTGTATCGCCGTTTATAAGCACTGGCTATTACTTATCCCTCAGGATAGCCAGGTTTACTCACGATGTTTACCCTCACCGTTAGCGACTATAAACTATGTACGGAAATGAAAAACACAGAAATTTCATTCAATGGTATATGCCAGAACCGGAATTCGAACCTAGGATCTTTCTCATAAGAAGTCAGAGGCCTTATTCACTGTGCTACCGCCACCTGTTTTTTTTACATCCACTACTTTTTAATATTTTAAATAATTCTTGTAACTTATACTCTAATTCTTGTAACCAACATTATCTGATACCTGTGAATTTTCCCGCATTATAATCCGATCGCTGCCGTCCATACAAATTCGACGCGAAGTTGTGAGGAGGCACTGGCGGTAGGAACAGGCCTTCAGGCCATAGAGATTCTGGGTCAGCTGAGTTCGTCTTATACGGTGATGGTGGAAGCAATGGTATTGGCTCTTCTGGAAAGAAGTTTGAATTATGTGTATGTGGGTAAAATTAAATTAGATCATACGTAAGTATTGGAGAATTTAGTTCATTTGTACGAGCTCTGATGGAAAGTAGAAGTACTCTAATATTAAACAGACTAGAATATGTTTTTCTGCTTATGTAACCCTTAGTTTACAATGTGTCGTAAAAGAATATATACTAATTGCCTCTTTACACGGCTTCTCATCGGAGACGACTATGGGACTAAGCAGCATGCTATATGGAATACATTGAACTGGTGAACTGTATTGATAGGTATACATGGTATTCTTACATCTATGGTTATAATAAATATGGCCGGGAATATATTTATTTGGCGTTACATCACCATTATCAAGTGATTACACCTATGTCTGTAATTTAAATTTGATAAGGGATACAAACCCATAAAACTATTGTGTTCCTGAGGCCTGTATGCAAGTGTGTTTACATGGTTGAACACTTCTTCGTCGTTAAAGGGGATTGATGGCACCATCCTTGGATATCCTTGGATAGCTGGCTGGGGTGTACCTAGAAGTAATAGAGTAAAAACAGTCAAATATTATCCAGAATTTCGAAGCACTATTATTTACATACATATTCTAATAAAATTACATTACATCGTGTTATTGTTTCCAAAAGATGACATACGACCAACAGAGACACGACAGAGGGTTGAATAGAGATCATGAATACCTATTTTTCCTGATCATAGCAAACCACTGAAATCCATACACCTTCACTTTTGAGCTTTTATTATCATATCATACCAATTTAAATTATTGCAATGATAATACTTGAAATGATTCACTCAATGACGTATTTTAGAACTTTTATGATAGATTTGTAATTCTAACGTTACTTTTTTTAGTATGTATTCGCATGTAGTCTAGGTTTTTGATCACTATTCATCTTATATACATACCTTAATATATCATATGAACAAAAATATATATTACAAATACCACTACCAGAAAATCCCTGATACAGTCGTCTGCCAAAACTCGTGGGATTCCCAACTCCATGACTAAAGCTGTGGGCAGGAGTATGTATGGTGATGTGCGACGAAAATTGAGTTCCATGGAGCGGTAACGATGACGTCATGAAGACCACCTCGCATATTATTAGCAGGGACAAATTGTGCAAGAATGTCTGTAAAGAAATAATTTGTTAGTACATACATACTTTATGCATTTTATATCATATTGATACAACCCACTTCTTTGGATCTTAACCACAATAGTTCGTATATCATGCATTGTTCGAATTTAAAATATATTCTTTGTAAAAATATATGTGATGTAAAAAATACGGAATATTGTTGAAGGAATATTGAATATTGATTTAAGATCGAGAATATTGTCCTTAGCACGTGAGTTGCCTAATAGATTCTATTCAAGGCTAATCTATAAGAATCTTAGTAATTAAGTGTTGTCGATTTGTACTTAAAACACAACGCAATAAAATTACAAGAACTCGTTGCGAATTACTTTATTTTCTTTGAAATAATTTTAGTGCGGGGAACTAACGAAACATTTTGTAGCTTTAGAATTTATTGAATTCGCATTTCAAGCTACACTTACTCTAGGTTGCATGCTTACTTCATCTACTGAAGATGGAACACGATTGCTACTTATGTACCGTTGGGAATAACCATCGATGTATACGAACGAAAATGAGAGAAAAATTATCACTACTCCTCATAATAATATGAATAACTAATATAAATAATTGAATATCTTAATTACTATTAAATAAGTATTATAGCACTAGTAGAATTTTTTAAAAGAAAATCGCCTTTTATTTTTTTAATAGTACCTATGATCTACATCATATTGCTCGATATGCGTTTATGGTTATATGATATATCAATCTTTAATGCGTGCCTAACTAGCATCGCCTGTTCACATTCACATCACATCCGTTTCCCTATAGAGAGATAGGCAGAGATTACGGATCCCCGTTTGTGTCGATTTTCATTGGATTTTAATTTTCGGCCTGTTAAAAATTGACAATTCATTGCTCCAATTAATGAAGTAAAAAAGAAAACTTCAACCCAACTTAACTGTTCAACTCCTACATTTTATTAATGAAGTGGAAAATAAAACCCAATCGAAGTATTCATCTCCTACACATACAATTCACTATTCTTCATCGGTTTCATTGCAAACCTTACAGCAAGTACTATACTAAGTCTAGATTAGAGTGCAGTCCAGTCATTTAGTGCTCGAGCGTGTGTGGCGTGAGAGGCTTGCAACACAAAGCAATTCAGTGGAACGTCTCTATTGAGGTTGCGATCACGTGCCTCCATGCTAATGCGGGGAAATGTGTGGGCATGGGTCGGAACTTATAATTGGAAGGGATTAACTGTGGATGATATGGGAATTTTTAGGGATGTATTAGAAATTATGATATTAAATAATAGGTAGGTATTTCAACTAATTTATAAATTGTTTGAATGATTAAGTTATAAACGTTTTAATTGAATGAATGAATATTAATATAGAAATTTATATTTGTCACACGAAATTAATAAAAGGTTTAATTTTTACATTATAGACTTTATCATAATTATTACATAAACAGAAATTCATTAAAAATATATAATCATTTTATAGATTGCTTAAACAGAAATGCAAAGGGCTTGTGCGTTTAAGTCTTTTACTTGCAGAAACTAATCATCTGCTATCATTAACCGAGCGAGACTAACATGTACGATTTATATAAGTACTAATATTATATGTATATTGCTTTGTAGAATTTTTAGAAAATTAAAAAAATCTGCTATGAGAATTAAAATTTCATCGATAAGAAAAAAGATCGATAACAGTGATGGGAAACAAATTTATGCTTCAACAAAATGATTACCAATTTTCATGCTGATTGTCTACAGATTTTATTATAAATATTTTACAAGGTACAACAATTACCTTGATTTCTACCATTTCAAATTATATTAACAATACCTTTTCTTTATCCCATATACGCATTTATATTTTATCCAATTATAACTTATCTTTTAAATTTCATATTTTATCATAATTCACAAGACTTTATACCATTAAATTGTAATATCAAGCTTAATTACAGGCCAAATTGCTAATACCATTTGAGATAATATAACAAATTAAGTTAAGTGGTAGACGAGTAAAATAATACGTTCCTAATTAAACTAAATAACGGTTGAATGATTGCTAAATTACTTAGTCTCGTTATTTGTATGTGATTTGGTGAAACTATGTGGAACAACTCACATTAATTTTAATTGTTACTCCGTTTTACTTAGTTCGAATGGGGCTCGAAGTTAGTCTTTTGTCCAATCTAATGATACATTCACGTCTCTCAATTCCTTTCGGGGTGGACAGACCCTTGGAGATATAATATCTCCTAGGTCACGCAAACATGGGGGTTGTGATCTCATATGGAACATTAGAGACAGGACGCTAGTGGGACCTATAGCGCAATAGATTTCATTTACCCCTAGTCCCTTAGTCACCTCCGGCATCTTGTTAGCATTCTTTTTACGTCTCCAGATTAGTACTGCATATAATAATATTTGCAAAATATCAGTTATACGAAATTGATAGATTTGTTATATTTGATTTAATTTTGATATTAATGAGACGTGTAAGGTTTTTGAAGATTTTGGGATAACAATGTAAAATAAATAAAATTGCTCTTTGAATAAATATTCATCTAGGAATTGATTACAAACTACTAGTGTTACATATCAGAGTTATTACAATATTACTTGATACATACAAATTATAACAACAATTGCTCACTTTTTAATAAGCATGAACGAATCCATTACAATCAAGTAGGTCGAGGATTACCCAATATCGCATCTGTAGCATTCCTCACTAAGCAATTGACCTCAAACTAAATCAGGATATAATCTGCATCAAACTAAATCCCCTGTACGTGTCTGTGGTATCAGTGAGACGCTGCGATGCCCGTGACCTTACTTTGGTTGCGGTTTGCTAACGAGCGCACTCTTAAGGCGATGGTTGTACGACTATACTGTGTTGTACTGTATAGGTGTAATGGGTTTGCGTTGTTTTTACATTTAAATGAAGAGGGCGCTTCAAAGTGGTAAGTGATATTGTAGCTTACAAACTTTTTTGGAAATATAAATGAATTTAAAAAGGTAATCGTTTTTTTTTCAACAGTACTTTAGAAACGTTGGAATAGTTTTGCACGGCACACATAAATAATAATTGTTTATTTTCATTGTACAGCAAAATAACTAAAGATTATATTATAGTTTCTAGGTTTATTAGTTCATTTCGGAGCTGCACTTAAATTATGTCGATATAATTGAAAAACTCACTTTTCTCAATTTTCCACCGCATAACCTACGTTTGTGTCTGCTATTTAATTTTTTTTATTTGTCTGTGCGAAGCAGTCATAAAGCGGTACAATTAAAAAAAAATTAAACCCGGGACTAAGTTAACATTCCAAGTCAGTGCCTTAAACATCACGCTCCATCAATTACTCGGATCAAAGACACAGAGAAGCATTTATAAGACGATTTTTTCGTCTTTGTACTTTTTGCATCACGATACTTAGTCCTGAATCGAATCACGAGTTAATTGTGAGTTTTGTGAATCGATTCTTTGGTTTTAGCCAACTCGTTTCGCAACTTGGAATCATGATCCTTTTCAAATTGTGACGATTGGACTGGACGATATATGCATTGATAGTGTCGTTTGCAATGCATATACGTAAGTGCTATTGTGTAGTTCGAATTATGAACAAGATTTACGTAGATACGTTGTCCGGCATTTCTATTAAATTTAACTAGTTGTTGTTGAAGATTCTTATGTCAAGTAAGGAACCTTTATCTTTCCAAATAATCCTTTGACATACCTAAATAGAAGTAGAACAAAGTGGATACAAAACACCTGTAAATATAAACTTATTAATATTTTTAAGATACACTACGTATATTCACATAGAATTATGGTATGAGTTTTCAGTCCAGAGCTAATAAATTAGATATTTATTATAACACTTATAAAGTTGGGTTTTATTATTATTTATTGTACGTTTTCAATCACCTCTGCTTTTCGAAAGACGAGACTTAAATTGTGCGTATTTCAAATGGCCATTAACCTTTGTATCAACGACCCGTCAAATTGATGTACTCGACTAATCGCTTCTACAATATACCCATGGACCAACATTAACTGCAAGACGCAGACATTCTTCTTTTAGCCTTATACATACATACTTGGGTCAGGTCGTAAGTAAAAATATTAAAATGGGGATCATTTGTAATAAATGTAGGGATAAAATATTTTTCTCAGTTAAGTTCGTGCTAGTCTGGTGTTTGAAAATGTTCATTACTTAGTTGCCGAAATTGCCGGCATGTTGTAGGAGGAGACTAAGGGTGAATTGTATATTGGGTGATGGACCAGCAACCTATGAACAATGTCCGATTTCAAAGTCATTAGAAAAATAAATGCTAAAATTGTCTATTGAGATTTTATGACTCATTTGAAATGATAGATTTGGCAGATCAAACTCTATAAATATAAGAAAATAGAGGCTAGTTTCGTTTTAAAAGTCCCAGATTTATTCGAAGCTAAGTATGTTCATGACATATACATAATACATACAAATAGTCTTTCTTGATTGACAGCTATCATAACTTAGGTACCGTTAGTACTAACTTTGGTGGCTTAGTGCCTAATATCCTTTTTACCCTTGGCACAGCTTTTACCTACCATATCAAGTATCGGCGTGAGCGTATGAATGAATCTGCTAAAGTATGTGGATTTGTCACGCGAACATAATGTCTCACTTTTACGCAATAACGGTCACGAAATGCGACTATAGTGTATCAAGGACAGGTTGTATTCAGGCTAATCGGAGACTCAACTTTATCTCGACGACTATTAAACTCGTATACATAGAATAACGTCTATAATCCCCGTAGTGTGAAACAAAAGGTTCCGAATAAGATTAATTAATATTGAGCATGTTTTAGAAGTGTAAGAAATTAAAGCATGTACTACTATACAAACATAATATAATATATATTATCACGCCCTGTAGAGGAGTAGGCAGAACATGGAACCTCATCAGTCCCAATCATGATAAACCACTTTCGTTTCATTGACACTCATACAACTCCCTAAACACACTCGGAGGTTATAGGAATTTCTAATGTCCATCCTATTTCATACTGGTATAGTATTTTTATATCTGTGTCTATAGCTAAAAATTACTTAAGTCGGCCACTAGTTACATTATGTTCAACATCAGCAAGGGACAGTAAAACTTTATTAACAATATTAGGCAAGAATATAATTGTAAACTTGCTTCAACTTTACAAACCTGTAGTTTCGTATTTAGAATCCTAGTGAACCTAGATAAACTAAACATTAGTATTTACTTACTCCAACGAAATGTATTATTGCTCTTTGTTAGGATTGAGTAAATGCTGTTCATGTTATTGCCTACGGTTCAACATACACTTATTAGTACCACAGGTGGTCATCATATTAATGTTAGTCCTCAATTCTCTAGTTCTCAATAGAGGCTGAATCCTCCTAGACGCGAGAATAAATCTAGTACATAAAGATGTGAGGAATGGTTGCTATTAAGGTTCTAGTACAGAGGCTGTGTCGAAATCCCAGTTTCTATTATATTCCACGAGTAAAAACTTTCGAGATCCATCAAAGTATGTACCTGTCATGGTAAGTTGACATGATACCATTTTGGGCATTTTTATGGAATGTTATGAAACAATGTCAGCGTACAAACCATAGTTTGTAATGATAATTTAAAGATTTTCTGACTGATATCGCGTTGGTCAACTTTAGCATAACTATTGATGTTGTAGTTTCGTACTGGTCTGGAATGTAAAATGAAAACTAGCTGCCGATCTTCTCGGTATGTCTCAGGTGGCGACTGAGGGATTTGGGGTAAATGAGATCTATTGGACGATAGGCTAGCAATCTGTCAACAAATGTTCATTCATAGTAATGCCAAAGTGACCTGTATTAGTTAGGTTATTAGGATTATATCTCCGAGATCCTGTCCTCCCTGATAGCGATTAAAGGACGTGAATATACATATATGTATGTACTATTGATGTTGTAAAGTTAGTCCATCACCTAATGAATTCTATTATTTCCTAGTTCCTACACGATTCTGGGAGGAAAGTTAGTTAGCATTCCATTAACGCCCAAGACAAGTGACGGACTAACGAGAACGAGAGGTGGTTACGACTTTGTGACGGCGGGGATAGCAATAACTTAGGCAAGGAACGATTATTGAGGTAATAAATGCTGATTGTCCTAATTACAACACGTCAAAGCTTACATTTACCTATAAGTTTCAATTAAGATCTATTAATTCATTAGCTTGGTAAAAAATAAGATCGTCCTTTTACCGACTAAACAAAATGATAAGATAAATTAATAACACTGATGTTTTTTCCTTGCTGTGCAAGCAGACGACTATTATACCACTATGATATCTTATTTTTCACCTTAAGCTTTAAAAATAGTGTTCGTATAATAAAATGCCATTAACTCGCTCGAAAGATTGTTAAATAAGTACCTGTAAACAAATTACACGTTAAAACATTTAGCTCAGAGCAAAAATGTTACAAAACAAGGAAAAAGAGCTGAGAGTATGCAGAATATCAGATTATACGTATACCCTTCTAAGCACGTTGCATTCTAACAATGAATTCAAGTTTTCCACACCGGCTCTTTACATTTGGAAATCTAACAAGATGTTTGTTTGTTGATGTATGTATGCGTGTTATATATTTTTCGAGTTTGTCGTCATAATTAGATATTTGGTTAAATATATTTTACTAACAACGATAGCTACACCATTGCATAAAGGCAACCATAAACTAATGACTGCGAATGTATTATTTACACAGAAAATAGATTTCGAAAAAGATACATACATGCATTTTTTCTAGTAAAATCTATTTTATAACTCCATTGGTTTGAAATTTTATTCTCTACAACCACGGAGAAAACTCATCTTCATATATCAGTATATAATCCGGTCATAACTGCAGTCCTGCATAAACAGAAGCCGGTCTAAACCCTAGTCTAGAAGTCAGTTAGTCTGCGCTAGAATAGTGAAGGTGACCACCACGTGACTGTGAAACAAGTTAGGAGGATCGGAGAAAGGTTTCGAAAGGTCTAGCTTAGGTTCAATCGGGTTTGCGCTGATGGCACCGATATAAGACCGCTCCGTAATACCTTTTATCGTAGGTTTTGTAACTTGTGCTGTTTTTGGGATGGAGCCCGGTAGTCGAAGTGTAATATAGGGCAAGAGTTGTACTTTTGTGATGATGATTAGTTAGTAGTAATTATGATCTTCATTAATCTATCGATATTATTCTAATACTTTCTATCATTGTTGATAATAAAACTTATTATTTAGAACGTTCATATATTCATTAAATTATACGCACGCTCTTGCATCATTCAACATGAACATGGACAAAGCTCTAGATATTTTCATTGAAAAGTTTCCAGTCAACATCTAAGGAAATTAAAATAAAAAATTCAAAGCTCCCAATATCCTTAAATTGTGTTCACAGACATTTTGCTCACTGACGTTATGGGATGATGCATGTGAAATTTGTTCTCAGCGTTATTTACACAATACTATTAGTGAGCTATAGCCGATATTTATCGAAAGGGCTCGTTAGTACCATAGCGAAACATCCTACATAAGTTTCCATATTAGAACTGGACTTACATAATGTAGCTCTGCGGCAGTGGTCGTAAGATCTAATATTAATACCCTGCTATCTAAAGTTAGCAATAGGTTTTGTTATGGTCAAAGGTTATTGGCTGCGTTACTTGTAAAAGGGAACATTGGGCCTATACATTATATAGGTTTACTAAGTTAAGTAATTTTAAGCTAAGGCTTTTCGTTGCACAATGATTTTGTATATGCACTCAATAGCAAATTTTTGTTTCGTAAATATAATGATTATTGAATGTAAGTGAATGCTCACAGTACATTGCGGAAACCTACTTATCCCTCTAAATACCTAGGTAAATCTACGAATAAGTGTACTATTTATTTATTAGTCAGTTTTTTGATGTCAAGGCGGTAACCACTCGGATTTTAAGGTGCAAAGTTTTACATGAAATTGAGGTTTACCCTGACCATCTAATTACCGTCCATTATCACTTAGTTTTTGTAATTGTATGATTTAATGCGTATAGAATAATTATTATTTGTTCTAGTTAAAGTAATTTTAAAAAGGTGCTTGAGCAAAAAGACGATATACAATTACCGTGATTCACTCAAGTATGAGTAAGTAATAAAGATAAAAACGTAAGTATGGCCTTGAATTCTATTTGACTTATAAGCTCATATTTTAACGTCAATATTGTTTATGTAAATAAACTGATTCTAATTAATTTTATTTACTCAATTAATGAATATGCGGCGCGTGCAATATTTATGACACAAAAAGCATTTAAAAGTCAATTTATCACTTCGCTACAAGTTCGTTTCTTTTACAGTTTATTACTGATAGTAAATGCTGGTTTTTACTGCTTGTAAGATTTTCATGTACATATTTTATAAGCTTTAAGTAATTGAAATTTACGACTTTATAATTTTTTATGAATAGTTTTCCTGTGCTTGTCTGGGAAATATGTCAACGAAACCTCAATATTCATGTTAAAAAGTTACCTAGGAGATGGTAAGTCTCCTATTATATAATATGTATGTATGTATAAATATTACATTATGTGTGAATTTGGGATTCAAAGGCCGTGCCTGAATAATTTTAAGGGTCAATTAGCTTCAGGGTCCAGTTGTTAAGTCCTTCGCCTTTCATAAATACATATTGAAATAAAGTAATAAACTTTTTTGAGTCATGAAACTTACGGTAAAAATAAATCAATGTTACACCATCAAAATCAATCCTACTTAAGAGAGACAATGAAACGTTTTAATAAATGGATCATGTCGGATAAATATCTTATCATTCACTTAACAACAAAAAAGGTCAATTTCTTTGAATCTCATGTCAAAACATGCATGTGGTAATCGAGTCAATGGAAAATTTGCTTTCGTAATACATAATACATATGTAGCTTATGATTATGTTTAGTTGAGAAAAAGCAGCAACTAAAAAACAGGAACTACATACATTTATGTCCTTAAGAAACTTTGAGCCATAATAATGTTATTTTTTATATATAGCGTAAATATTGGGGTAGTAATGTTATCTAGAACATTGGTGACAGGTGCCTAGGCCAGTAGGCTATCACCTTATAGATTTCATTCACCCATAGTTCCTTATACTTGTATTTATTTTGTTACAAAGTATTGTATTCACAATCTAGGAATTTATTTTCAGATCAGTATTTATAGCAACTGTAGTTTAGTATGGAGGTTCAAAAATACTAAAAAAAATAACGCCTGATGATGATTTTCGTTACATTAATAGACTTTTTTGCAATATCATGTGCATTAGATGAATATGACCATGCATCTTCATTATAACATTTATAAAAAAGGCTTACTGACATATCCTGTTTTAGTTACTAATGAAGACTAATCATATATGTAATTGGTAAAACGATAATGTATTTAGCACTTAATATATCAATTTTAGATTAGTTAATCAATCACACTGACACGGACTTCAATAACAAATGGGTCACGCCCTTCCTGTAGATGAATATGTAGAGATCAAGAATCACGATTCTTAAACTACTTTCGCTTAATTTCACATCCATATTCCTCTGGATAAATTTGCGTTGTTTCTCGATATTACTAAAGGCTCTTATTGCCAGAATGTTATGTATTAATTATGCGCTATATTGGTTTATTGTAGCATTTTGGTGAAACCAAACCGCAATGATTTGATAAACATGGATGTATTACCTTTGGATTACTATGGATTACATAGTCAGGTGTTTTAACGTGTTCGACCTATAATATTGATGGGAGTAGAGAGGTAGAGTCATAATGATAAGACAGACAGTGCCGCTCTTAGTTATTATACTGTACTTATATTGAATAAACATTATTTGGAATTATGTGAACTATTTAAATATTTTTAATAATATTGAATGAAAAAATCGTTGAAAAAAAATGAGAAAGTCGTTTAAATCATTTTGTATAATCATCATTTATAGATTTTGATATTTTTTTTTCTTATTAATATATGTGTATACTAATTCAATATAAAAAATGTAGGTACTACGTGTATAATCTCAAACGAATCATTATCAAAGTTATTTACGGATTAACATATAGAAAGTAGTGAGTGAATAAGTATTATGTTTTTTTTTGTTTTTTGTATTGTCCCTTTCAGCAATCGATAACACACATCTCTAGTACGTACTTCATGTAACTATCGATTAACGCAGGGAGCCGCACTAGTTCTGCGGGACACATGATCCCACGATCCTTTCGATTCGCTAATCTAAGTAGAGCAGTGAGTGGATGTAACAGACACGATTGTCTTTGAATCGATTCTTTAGGTCGACCGTCACGAATTACTGGTTTTCATTGGATTCGTGCGTTTTGTACTATGAAGATTATTTTACCACCACATTAAAGCATTAAAAGATTTCTGTCACTTGCACTACTTTAGCCGTTTTAACAACTATAGCAATGTTGCAGGAAATGTTGCAGTTTATTTGTCAAAGAATCTTTTGAAAGAAGATTTTGAAAGCTTTATGCTTTGTTTGCATAACGTAAAAATCTGCAAGTTCCACATATACACAGATTTTTCAATTAACAATTTATATCATTACCATATGATTCAAATTTATATACTCGTATATTAATTTCCATCTTAGTCATTACATTCCTCCTGCTAGTCCGCAAGCAGGTCCCCCGTAGAACACTAACACATCAGGTCTAACATAGTTCTCAAGTATAACAATAATTTATAGAATTAGATGGTAAATCTACATGAAAGATCTGTAACGATCCCTTCTCATAATAAATTATGCAGCTTGTGTGTGCGAAATACTAGACTCTTTGTTTACAATATATGCGTTTCCTTTTATTGTAGTAATAGAGCTATCTAATAAAAAAATTGTATTATTGCTCATGTATTGTTTTTCTTGTTTTTCTTTAAATATTGCTAAAAATATTAGATTTAGTCCTTTGACTATCATTCAAAAAATATTTTTATCATACTAAGAATGCAAATATATTCTTTACCTATTTAACTCTTGGTTGTAATCCCAAATACAAAAATTACATTATAGGTTACCTTTTTATTTACAGGTTCATGTATACTTTGTAACTGTTGTCACATTCTATTTCAATTAGAGAAGCTTTGCTAACTGATTCTGTTTTTGACGTTCTACGATGACGCTTACAATTATCAGGTGTCAAAGTTGGGGAAAACTAATGCCAAAGGTTCTACGCTACGCTTTTCTTTGTACAAAGTACAGCGAAAGGGATTAACATAATCGATTATAGGTACTTGACGTGCAATGGAAATCGTGCGACTTTTGTGGTTTGATGTTATGCGCATTGGTTCTAGCATGTTTACTAATTGATCAGCCCGACACGATTTGATTATTTAATTGAAAAGGTTAATCACTCTTTAGATGGATGTATGTCTCTAATGATGTTTGATTGATACGAATGTAAAATGTATATTACCGATTAGTACTCAATATTTTAAAGATATAATCCATGTCGAACATGACATATACTGAATGTAATCTCATCTAAATTACCAATAATAATTATTTGTTTCAAATATTCTTATCTTATTCTTAACGGACATAATCTCGAAGCTGTAAATTAAAATTGATATTTGTGGTAAAAAGCGTTGAGAAAAATTATTGAACTAGTCTATTTTGAAAAGTTAATTAGTTAGTTAGATACTTAATATGCACTTATAGGATATGACCACACCTTAAGCCCCATTAAAAAGGTCTAATGAACCAGCCTGTATAGCCTTTTTTAATAGTGGATAAGACAATAATCTAGTTCAAAGAAAATTCAAATTCCACATAGCTACGTGACATAACGAGACGTATCTACGTTTTGTCTACTTAAAACACTATGTGGCAACCGGGCTTTAGTTCCGTCTCATTATTTAATCCACTCACACATCATGTTGGGCTGGAATAGAGAAAGCTATTTATAATTTTATTGTGGTTCTCCCAACGTGAATTCAAATTTGTAGATCTATTTTACCGTGAAGCATGACTGTTGCGTATACTGTGTACAAATTCTTTAATTCAACCTTTAGTCCCTTAAATTGCCGTAAAATAAGGTAAAAGTAGTATCAAGGGACTAGGCATTGCATTAGATTTGAATGAATGAAGTGAATTAAGAAGCTTGCTACCGGTTGTTCTTGAAGGTTTACGGTAACCTTTTGGGGATTCTGGACCAGACTATGATGCTAACCACGATCCTCAAACATGAGGGTCCGAGTACTATAGAGACGACGAGACTGGATGAAGAACTATCATAGACTTAACCCGATTAAACGCCGAAAGGAGAACAAAAGGATCCTAAAGTCTAGATATGAAAGTCGTATTTTATGTATTAAGTTGTAACGCTTTGTTTTTTCAAACTTATTATAGGTAATTATTATATTGTTTCTTAGATTCTTTAAGGGAACTTAATACGTAGAAAACTTTTTACTATGCATGACCTTAAACAGATTTAGATAAATAAATAGTAATACTAATCCGAGCATTAGTTAAAACGGCGAATTAGTGGTCATGTCAAAAGATCGCACGTCAACACAATCAAAATCTTATTGACAGATGTGGTACAAGAGTAAGACGTTGCACAATTGCGACCTTGAGTCACTTAGAAATCGTTCATGGAGACAATAAGGCATTATTTAGGATTTTAGAATGAATCCATAGTAATAGTCAATAGTCATATTGTCCTGTGATGGTCTTAAACCTCAAGAGAATGTAACTAACTGCCTTTTTTCTTGCCTGCCTCTGAATGAATGAATGATTCGGGGTATCATTGGGCGATAGGGTAGCATGACCTTACCTGCTGACCAGTTTCTGCAATGATTAATATAAGTCTAAAATAAAATCTTTAATCGAGTCTTGAATGCCGTAAGGTTTTGTCCACCCCTAAATAATTACGCAAGTGATTCTTTGTAAACATGATGGATACTTATAGACATACAGGCTTATAAAAGTCTTTTCATTTCTATAAGCTTGTGCATAGATTATTTGTTATTTTTGTATTATTTTAAAAATATTTAATCATAGTAAAATGTATTCATCGTTCTTAACACCCTCGAGTATTTAAAGATCACATGATGCGTTATATTAAAAGAAGGTATTAAACGGGAAATCTAATAAAAAATTCTGGCAATGAATAAAGCGAAGAGAACTGCCAGTTAATATTACCGTACATTAATGATTGAACTTGAATCGTAATAAAGAATGTTATAACGTGATGTGTTATGATGTGTTAAAAGCACTTAATTAATCGATATTCATTATTCGAATCAATACAAATACGCGGCTCACGAATTCGTAATAATACAATATTTGAGGAGGCCTATCTTATAAGAACAAAGTGCCAATAAATCAATAATGCATTTAAAAGGTTTCGAGTCAACACGCCAATCATACAATAGATAGAACTTTTCATACAAATACGTGAACCTACAAACAGCAAGGTCCTTCCGATTTGTTAGAAACAGAAAGAGTTAGTTCTGGAATTCATTTCCTGTTTACGATTCCACGGTCTTTTAATGATGATTTTAATTAATGTTGGATATTTTGTAGCTACCAACACAAAAAAGTTTTGAATTATATTTTGAAAATACGCAATAACAACGTAATTAGATGATTTTTAAGAATTAATAATATTGGACTTCTCAAAAGAAATTAATTTGAAGGCTCTATCTGAAATATTTTATTAAGTAGGTAAATATTAGTAGCTACTCATCTTATTTCAATATTTTCTTCGAAAGGTTAGTTATTATTTCATCTAATTCACCTATTTTTAGTGTAATAAATATACATTATTTTCTTTTAATGCCTTTCGGAATGGATAGTACAAGTTGCTAGCCGATCACCGCATATATTCCATTTACTTCTGGGCCTTGGTGCCACTTATGACATGTCGGGTAGGACGGAAGCTAGTAAGCATCGTTTTTACCTCCAAGTCTCGGGAGTACGTTTTTCTAGTATTTTCGTATTTATGTAAAAAAGAACGCAGGTCTGTCTGACTGAAACGATATCTCGGTATGTAAATACAGTTGCAAATGACATCTACAAATACTTTTTCCTTTATCGTTGGTTTCTCACTGCTTGAACGGAAATCATTGTCATTGTCATCGTCAGCTACAAACGGGGAACGAATTGATAGTCGTGGTAGGACGGAAGACGTCAAAAACGCATTATGCTCCATGCAAATATTACATTGATTCAGCTACAATATTTGCCAGTACTTACCTAGCAGTATACAATAAGAACTCACTTAATCTTCGTATAGACGGCACTTAACAGGTGCGAGCTCTGCCTGTTCTATTTACCGAGTATCCCATAGAATTTGCCACATTCCTTACGATATTACTGATCGTATATGTACAAACTGATTTTGAAATCGAATTTAATTATTGTAAAAATAAAACATTGTTCCTAATACAAATTTGTTACCATAGTACGACATATATTCCCAATCCTACAATAATTTTCATTTAAAATTTGTAATTGTATCTAAGACATTGCAAATATTAACCTTTATGTCACAAAACTGTTATTTCGTAATGTTTGCTTCTTAAATCATATTCTTAACACGATCTAATTAATTATAATCAATAATATAATTATAATATATAATCTAATTTAAGAACAATCAATTTATTTTGTTAAGACAGATCAGTAACCTCTTATTCTATTCAATATGGACATTATTAAATCTAGGCCTCAAGTTACCTAGAACATAATTTTCCATAAATAAGTTGGGAAATGGAATGTACAAATTGTCACAAGCGAACCAAGGATTTGCATAATGTCATCATCCTAAAACCTAATGAAACAGCCTATATTAAGCGAAGTGTAATCTTCATACTCTTAGACCAGTTTGTGCATTACGACACTCACTTTGTGGAAATATGCACTATCGGGCTTAGAATGCACAAATAGTTTTTTTATTAGATTGTATAATGCCTTATATAAGATGCAGTATACATAAGTGTATCATCAATCCCTTAGGGATGGACTGCACCTCGGTGACAGCAGGTCCTCGGGAACCTGTAGCACATTAATTAATGATACCTTATTTTTATATTAATATTACGAGTTGCGTTGCGATGACATCAATAGGGTTTTTTTTGTCTTAAATAAGGACAACACTCTCAGATTCTTTGAAATAAAGTTAATTCAGAATATTCTATTGTGTTATTGTAAAATATTATTATTATTAAATTTTATTAACTTCGCACAATTTTTTCCACTATACTCGTACATCATAAAGGGTTTCTAGTGACGAGAAAATCCTGCAGTCACATTAAACACAATAGTTACATAGAACAATCTCCATCGCAAGTCACGTGCTTTTCAGAGCCATAAAATATAATATAGAGTACCCGCCTCATAAGGTGGCAGTTGGAGGCGTCGCCACAGTCGCGTAATCCAGTGTTGCCAGTAAACACGCCAAAACTAGCACTCACTGTGCCATTCGGCTCGATACATTATATTGAGGTTTCATTTGTAACGATCTTTGGTTGCAGAGCTATAAACTCAAATAAAACAAATTAATATACCAAAGTCAAAAGTAAAATATTTTTATTCAAAATAGGCCCTATCATAAGCTCTCTTTGAAAGTTATTTTATGATCTAAGTACAAATTAAAAAAACTATATATTGACAAAAGGAATATATATGAGTGAAGTGGAAGGGCGGTTACGTAGGGGCCGGCCTAATAAGACATATATGTAACAGTCAGATAGACGCTATATTGAAAAAAGGTGACGTTAGGAGTACCTATAACCGCCGAGAGTGTATTAGAGAATGTATGAATGTCAATGAAGCGAAAGTGGTCTGTCAGGATCGGGACAAATGGGGATCCGTGATCTCTGCCTACCCCTCTACAGGGAATCAGGCGTGATGTGTATGTATGTATGTAAAAAAACTATTTCAAACATGGCACTGAGCATTGTCTTTACATATTTTTACCGAGGTTAGTTCACCAACCATTTCGGCTGCTCAAGATGCCACGTCATGAAGACCACGACCGCTCTGATAAGAGCGTAACGATTGAGAAGAAGAAGTTCAGCGGAGACCCTTGGAGAAGAACTAACAAGAAACTCCAGAAATCAATTTATTATAATCACCCTTAACAAACATAAAAATTACAAAGAGTGGGCAAAAAACACAACGCTGGTAATACTAAATTTACCTTTCATACAAAATAACACGCAATGGCGGAAACGTCAAATTTAGTTCCAAGTTTGGCTACTGCCACCTTATGTGGCGGGTACTCTAACTAGAGCGCACTTTTATCCGCATAATGTGTCAAATGTAACGAAGAAGATTATGTATTTAATTGATATATTAAAAAAAAATTCGATGACCCTGTAAACTTTTAACAGATTTATAAGTAAACTTTGATTAGGAAAAACATTCGGAAATATCACATTATTTTTATATTTTAAAGAAAATATTGTTTCATTTCAATCGAATATTATCAAAGCAATTTAAATATTCACTGACAATCCTGATGCTTCAGAATAAAATATTAGTAAATACCTACCTAGCTAAATTATATTGTATCACACCTATGCTAATATTCACAAATACACATTTAATTAACAGATTTATAAACTCACCATTATTTATTTTCACAACGCACTTTAGAATCAAAAAATCAAATAATAGAAATTTAAACAACAATATGTTTCGCGCGCTTTTAACTTGTCAAAATGTGAATGTAAGCAAAGGCCCGGCGACGTTCAGCCGAGGCAGAAGCTTACAACATACTCATCGGATGAGAGAGAGAGTGTAAAAGGATTTATGGTTAATCCTATGTTCACTTGTTCATCAGATATCTACGGTGCGAGGTTTATACTTGAGAAGTGAGCTTATTTACGTTCAATAAAGCTCAGTTATAGTACTGACTTACCTGAGGAATGTAAATGTAATGTAATGTAATAGAATATAATTTAGTGGGTTTTATATTGTATTGAATTAATTGTAAGAAATTTAATATTGTACTATTACATGATGTTTAACTAAATCATAGAGCAATTATTAAGGAATTATTTAATTTTTGTCCTTTTATAATTTAATATAAGTAACGACAAGGAACAATAATTATTGAACTAAAATACTGATGATATATTAATATACTAGACTAAAGAATCAAATAATTTATATCACAACAGTTACTATAATCATCTACAGGTATAAATTTTGCATCTAAATGTGAAATTGCGCACTTATAATAAATAATTGATGTTATGTCAGTAACTTTTATATAATACAAAGAAAAAAACAACAAACGCTATCACGACTGTTAACTCTTGCGGGGTAGTTAGAATTAGGGTGTCCATCTCCGCAATTTAGAGGTAGTAATACCATGGCGATCGTGAATCCACGCACGTGTTGATTAGATAGTCAGTACTCAATTTTATTAAAAATTTAAATTGTTTATTATTATGTCAATTAATTTTTTTATAGAAAAGGAAGAAAACAAAAAAAAGGAAACAATCTACTTTTACAAAACTTATTCAAAAAGGGGGAAATAATAAATTCAGGTAATACGCTATATAATATTTTGTATTCCCAACATATTATATTTAGCAATCAACATAAGTGACTTCCGTACCTTTCCAGACCTTTATTCCGTTTGTTTCTACTGTCGCTATGGTTACCAAATATTTCCACAATACTGTAAAGTATGGTAAGGTAAATACTAAGATCATATATTTGTTTCAAAGAAGATGTAGTAACTAAGATTGAAAAGGCCATGCTTCGATGGTTAGGACATGCTATGCGGATGAAATAGTATTGTAGGTGAAGTGGAAGAGTGATTAGGGAAAGAGTAACGTTAGAAGTACTTATAACCGACGAGTATGTATGAGTGTCAATGAAGCGAAAGTGGTTTGTCAGTATCGGGACAAACAGGGATCCATGATCTCTGTCTACCCCTCTACATGGAATCAGGCGTGATGTGTATGTATGTATCATTATAATATCACGACGTGCTGCGTTATACTTTTTTTACCCTCACAAGGGATAGCGTCCTTTTATTCTGTCTAATATCTTTATACAGTGAAAACATTTGGATTGTTTTGGTTCATTTTGTACAGCCTGGACAACCGAACATCAATTGAAGATGTAATAGTAGTAGTAATTGAAATCGAATTGCTAACTTTTGCCAACAAATTTTTACCTGCTTATATATTTATTGTTATAAGATAACATACGCTACACGACCTGTGTATATACACTCACTCTTTTTATTGTGGCGGGTTAGTCAGAGTCTTGATTGCCCATCTCCGAAATTTTGAAGGCATGTTATGTATGGATCATTCGAAGCCTGCGTTTCACCAGATAGACAGCACCCAACGTGATAGGTAATGAACTGTATCGCCGTTAGGCACTGGCTATTACCTATCCCGAGGGATAGGCAGATTTCCTCACAATGTTTTGCCTCACCGTTAGCTAACTGTAAATAATGATCGTAAATAAAATACACTAAATTTCATTCATTGGTTCATGTCAGAGCCGGGATTCGAAGGTAGGACATTTCTCATAAGAAGTGAAAAGTCTTACTCACTGGGCTACGGCGCTTTTTATTATTATATTATATTTATTGTTATTGTCAATAAAATAAACACTTAATATACATCCAATATAATTATAAATCAAAATACACATTCAAAAAAGTAGTTGCAGACTTTCTATGGACTTAGAGCTATGTTTTATGATCATTTCACAAAATAAAATACGTTGTCAGGCGCAGCTATCAAATCTAACGTCAGTCAAAACTGAACACCGCCCAGTGTTGTTTTCATTGAAGCTTTTGTATTTTATCATATAAATTCTGTTTGTAGTGTAATTCAGTAAAATAATATTAATTTGAGAAATTTATAATAATATCAAGACATGAAGAATTATCTAACAATACTAGTTACTTGCCTTTCATTTACAAAATGTGAGTATATATTTATGTTTATTTGAGGCTCCAAATCTAAGCCATTGTTTCTCTGGTGTTTGTAAGATTTGATAACAGTGGTACCAGTTTGTGTTGTTTTAGTAGGATTTCAATTTACGCTACAACTCACATTGTGTTTGATGCAATTTTAGTATATAATATAAATTTCTATTGTGTTGCGTTCGCATAGGTTAGGATTCTTAGTAAGCCGTTTGGTATAGATGATCATTCTTTACACAAGTTTGCATACCACTGTTTTTCGAGATGTAAAAGCGTAAAATACTGTACGTAATTGAGTCCTTCGATAAGTATCTGACTAAAGCAGTACACCTTTATACCACCTTCAAAATTTTTATACCAGGTATTATGATAGAGATGCTTTTCAATCAAGTATAGTTTTTGTTATGTTATTTTTATATGTTTATCTTTATCCTAATAATGTGACTCATGGTTCTCTGGAGATACAATTGGCTAAAAAACTTCAATGTATACATTTTCTCTTTCTAGGCTTTGGCATTTGGTGTTACCAGTGTACTTCCGCCACCCCTGGCTGCATGGAACCGTTTAGCTGGAAAGGTGTTGGCTATCTCGGGAACCCCTGCCCTGACAGCGAGGATGTTTGTGTAAAACTCATTGAGACCAAGGGAGGTTAGTATATCTGACAAGACTAAAAATACTTTGTATAGTTAAATGAAAAGTTAATATGTGACTTACAATAATTAAATAACTTCTAACTATTAGACTAAGTTATAAAAATGTGTTGGAATATATCTTATGGAAACCATGTACCACCTTGGATGTCAACTTTATTCATAATATATTTAGGCTGTATCCCAGTAGGCAAATTTTTAGCGGCTGACTTGAGTATGTGGCGTATCAATTTAGTACGCCCTTCCATATAGTTGAAAAGCAGTGTCTGGAGTTTGCTAGTTTTGCGCTTACTATATGCAGTTGTTAACAGTACCATACAGCACAGTTACTAGCTACCAGTTTGCCTACTGGAGCTGCAGCCATATATAAATAAACAATGCCATATATAAATAATAATACAGTTATTTAAAATATTTTTGTAAATTTTTACATCTTTTTAATAATGCTTGTTTGTTCCACAGCTCAGAAAGCAATAACACGTGACTGCTTGAGTAATTTCAAAGCTATAAGAACGGACATACCTGCTGATACGTATGAAGGATGTCGACCAGCTGTAAAAGACGAGAACTTGGCACATTATGTCAATAATAGTATCAAGGAGCTGGATGTCAAAAGGTAGGCTTGAAACATACTTCCATCTTTCTTTCATTATTGGTGTGGGTGGAAATTCAGGGGCATAATCTCTTCAGAGGACGTAGTTATACTGGAGTGAATCACTATGAATATGGAATATGTATAAAAGGCAAAAGGAGGAAAACATCTTGCATAAAATGTTTGGACTATCTGTAGAGCTTATTGATTGATTAGATTGTCTGTAGTTTAGTTAGTTAAAGTTAAATATCTTAGTTTAGTTAGTTAAAGTTAAATATCTTAGTTTAGTTAAAGTTAAGTTCAAAGTATCTATCCTAAAAAAATGTTTATCTCTAGTATTGATAAATTAAATGAAAACTATGCTTTACTCGGTCAGTAGGGTTGTCATCATATAAGTTTTACATAGAGCCATATAAACCCAAAAAGCTGATAGAGAAAATATAAACACTTAATTGAAAAATCTGAATTTTCCTGATTCGTGTGTGACACTAAATCTATATTTTTTTTTCCATTTAATATTTTGATTGAATCTACATATTTAAATGCATTTTACAGTATTTAGTTGTAACAATAATTCCAAAATATGTTTATGCATAGATATATTTATTGGACTACAAAATTTTAATAAAATCTTATGTCAAACTCTTTCCTGAAGCAGACTTTTATACCAAAATATGTTTTTTACAGAGACCATTATGATGAGACGACATGGTGTTTCTGCTTCCTTGACCACCGGTGTAACGGCGCGTCATTTGTCTCATTGTCAAACGTAGCCTTCCTATTGTGTGCCTCAGTCCTATTGTTGAATTGGAAATGAATTGGTCACAGCAATTGTGCATTCCGTCCATATATCGATCTGGTTTTATACTCCTCACTTAATTAAGTCTTTATTTAGTGCAAAATCAGTTTATGTAAATGTAATCATAAGTGTAAAAGCCTTATTGGCGTATTAGGAAGTTTATTTGTATCTAATTATGTTTTTTGACTTAAACAATGTAGAATTTAAGCTAAATATACTACCATGACCAATGTTATTTTATCTGTGAATTAATGATTCCGTAGAAATACTCTACTTATATGATGCATAAGTCCATTGACGGTTTTGAACAATTGAGAATCAATACAAAAATGTAAGGTTATTTTGATAATAATTATTTGTAATGTGGCAATCCTAATGTTAATTATTTTAATGTGCTTGTTCAATCTATGGATGCCAAAGTTGTAATGTTTTCACTTATTACAATAATAGTATGACGTAAATATATTATTGATAATAAGCACAATTTTTATCTTGAAATTTCGACTTAGAACGAGGAGAAACGAAAGAACTATTAATGAATTATTTTCTTATATTAGTGCAATACT
Organism: Leucoptera coffeella; assembly: GCA_030578115.1. Classification (NCBI taxonomy): domain Eukaryota; kingdom Metazoa; phylum Arthropoda; class Insecta; order Lepidoptera; family Lyonetiidae; genus Leucoptera; species Leucoptera coffeella. Next base: position 160,734 of record JAMBLF010000654.1, on the reverse strand, counting down.
CGCATTTAAAAGGAATCAATTATAAATTTGTAATGTAATCCGTCCAATAGTATGTATGTTTTATACTTTTTACTTGAAATATACATTTAAACAAATAAAAATCGTTTTACTTTCCTTGCATTATACATACATACAAACATAGCGATAACAAAAACATATGGAAACTTTTAATTCTATGAAATGTATTATAATAATACATTTTGAATTTAAGAGAGTACAGAGTTTGAAGAATTTTCGTGTATATACGAAAATATGTTAGCATGAAGAGATAGGCCATACGGCAAATATTTAAATATTTATCGACAAGAGGTTAGATAATCTATATCTACACAATTGTGGATCACTTGCCATGATTCCCTTCTGACAACTGGAAAGTATTAGATTAGTAATAAATATAGTTTTGGTGTTTTATGCTTATGTATAAAATTAATTATCATAGTGTTACTCGTAAATACTTATGTTTGTTTTAGAAATCGAATGACTAGAGTTTGAATTCACTATATTAATATATAATTGATGCATTATTCGTTTTATAGATAATCAAACCCTTTTGCTTTTAGGGAGGATCAACTTAATGAACATTTGAGATTGATATCGAAAAAATAATGTAATGGATCTATCGAAATTGTGACATAATAGTTAATAATTGCTTCAATTAGTTAATGTATTACAAATCGAGTACATTTCATATTGGTAATAACCACGCCCGTTATAAGTGTTTTCTGTGAAAATGGTGGAAAGTGAATATTTATCGGAACATATCTTGGCAAACAGTTTCGTAAAATGTTTCGCGCCTATATATTACGCACAAGTCTTTCTTGGCTCATCAAGAATTGTAATAAAACATAACTTCGCCACATTGACTAGTTACGGCCACAAGCTGTATACATTTATTTGGATTCTGCTGGTTGCTGTTTCGTCCTACGATTTTTCCTACAGTCTGTTCAATCTTTTCTATGAACAGAGCATGATCATTGTTGGAACCTCAGCTTTTGGCGTTCTCATAAATTTTGTTTTGTACAGCACATTGATGTTGAACATCCGTTTTTCAGACCAGTCCATGAATATAAATCTTTATATTCTGATGCAAAAAATAGATCGCGTTTTGTACCCAGATAATCCGAATACAAATCAAGCACAGTTTTATTTCAACTCTGCAATTGTTTATGGTTCTGGAATACTTTTTACAGCTGGATATTCTCTTCAAGTTTACATGGCCTTGAATATTCTTCCTACATTTTCCTTGTTAACTTGGCTATCAATTTACGCGTTATATTTGGAAATGGTATTTATGGGAAGTCTAATATACTTTTTGACTACGAGAACCAAGTTGTTTAATGACATGATCAAGATGGAAATCCGTAAAAGCAACCTTGAACCAGAATTAAGGGTAATACCGTTAGATGGTGAAGTGGTGACCGGCACGAAAGTCATTGAAACGGACTCTTCTGTGACTGTCGGTAAATCTCGTTTTGCTGTATGTTTTAATTCAATTTTAACAGCGTACAATATTATTGCGGAGTTATATAGATTCCAGGTGGGTTCAACAACACCTACTATTTACCTAAATGTTTAGGATTTTTAATGTACTAAAAATTTTTATCTGTAAATGTTTCAGGTTTTCATAACAGTCATCGAAATATTCTTATGGGTGTTTCTTGCGATCGAAACACTAATCGAGGGTATTAGAACAAAAGTAAGTACCTATACCGACCTAGATCCTATCAAACAATATAAAAATGGTGGCAATGGAATTTATTGGGCGATGGGCAATCAACCTGTTACTAAAGGAGATACCTCTATTATCGTGTCTCCGGGGTCCTATTCGCCTCGTAAGAGATTAAAGCACGGCTATGAATGTATACGAGTGTATGTACATTAATTAATTATTATTTATTTCCAGCTGTTCTCAGTTCGAGTGATAATAGGCATGGCAACACTGATAGTGTTCTACTTCATTCAAATGCTGTGCATCGCGTTGACTTGTGAATTCTTTGTAAGACAAGTGAAGGAGACTCAAACATTGTGCACTAACATTATGGCAAGAACTGTAAAAGGTAAGTAGGCTGAAAAAATGACAGCGGATTCTTTTTCATGCATGTCGCAGTACCGTTGTAGACCCGAATAGTAAACCAAAGGATATAGATATACATGAATACACATTACATCCTTTTTCCTGGGTAGGCAGAGGTCAGGGATCTTCATCTGTGCACTCATACTCACTCAGCGGTTATAGTAGTACTTCGAAAGTCACCTTTTTTTAATATAGCGTCTATCTGACGTCTTATTGGACCGGCCCCTACGTAACCGCTCTTCCACTTCACTACATTCAACAAAACCAAATATTATAAAGCAGGTACTTTGACTTATTTCTATAAGTTATTCCATGAGCTTAGTCTCGGAATAGAAATTAGCTTCTCTTTATTCCGCAAGTATTATAATTATAAATTTTTTGCAGTTTTAATTGTTTTCATGTTACAGTATCCGTATCGAGAACAACGAAAATTATACTCAGAATAATAAAAAGCAGTGAACCAGTGATATCCGTGTACGGGATATTCGATTTGGGAACGTCACTCATCGTTTCATTAATCGGTCTCATCGCAAATTATGTCATTATATTCATGCAATTGTTAAGGCAAGCCGAATAGTAGACCCGTAATCATTAATGTAGTATTGCATTAAGGTTTATTGATATGTATTAAGCAAAGAAAATTGTGTTACACTATTACGTTTTCAAGAAATCTTAATTTCACAAATAAATTAGTGTTGCTATATGAAATAATATTGGTTATTAGTTTGTTCGTATATAACAAAAACGTATGTACTTTCCAAACCATTTATTCGTGTCATACACATAACAATTATAAACTCTTAATATTTATTAAAAGCTTAATCAATTGCAAATAGTTATTGCTACTACTATTATAAGAATTTGTCACATCCTGCGTTAACTAAATTGCATAAATTTGAAATGGCAAATAACATATAATTATTTTCTTAGATACTTCAATAATTCTATATAGCTTACTAAAAACATCCAGATGACAAAGGAAAAAATCATTATGCATTTGCATGTAATTGAAATGCAAATAAATAGTCATTTTACCTATCTTACTAATCACCCAAAAGCTTTAGAATAAATGCAGATAAATAGATATAAGTTTTTAATTATCGCTTGTTAAATAATAGACACATGGTCGAAACTTAACTATATTATTTAAAATTTTATTTATTGCTTACAAAAATATATATAATTAAAATACAAATTGCATTTTATTTATTACGTAGTCGAGCTAACTAAATCTTTACCTTACACGTAAATCATAACAACCTTCATATTTTACGCTTTTTTCAGGCATAGATATAAAAAAAACTATCCTAGTACTGTATAGACAACTTTCATTCTATGTATTCACGGCTCTACGTTCAAACAAAGGCAGGGTCTATCAATCACCATTGTTCAGCAGATACTACGGCATGTTTTGTATGAGACTATACTATAGGCATTCTCTTTAATAGGCAAAGCGTAGTTCTTCCTTGTAGCCCAACTTTTCAAGAGCAGGTGTACACGCGAAGTTAATCATGGGGGGAGGTCCACACATGAGGACGATGACGTCATCACCAGGGGGCAACATGTTGTTCTTGATCATCTCATCGTTGATGAAACCTGAGCTGTACTTCCATTCTGAAATGTATGAATTGAGTATAGGTTAATAGGATGGGACATTATCAAAGTCATTAAAAAGCTATTTTATTGTGTAGTTTGTATGTTAAATGACTAAATGTGAGCGACTGCTATTATTTTACTGTTTACTGAAAAACTCTGAAATTTTAACGCACTTACAACATACCGGATCATTTTATGAGTGACCTATTCAAGTCACGGCTTAAATGGAAAACAACGCGATCATAATATACATATCTATCTAATATTTACGTTATTTCAATCCTGTCGGATTTGATAAAAAATTGGTTAAAAAACACGTATTTGCCACTGCACGACTTCCTACGACATGCCGCAGCTAGCTAGATAGCATTACAATTACATACTAACAAACGTAAGTAACAAAAAAACAAAAAAAACGCATTCACGACCATTAACCCTTGCGGGGTAGTCAGAGGTTCAGGTGTCCATCTCCGCAATTGCGAAGGTAGTAATTCTATGGACACCTCGAACCCACGTGTTAACCAGATAGTCAGTACTCAATGTGACAGGTGGTCAGCCATGTCGCCATTTACAAGCACTAAACTATTACCTGTTCGACGAACAGGTAGGTTTCCTCACGATGTTTTCCCTCACCGTATAATTCAACGCATTTCGTAAATGTGTTTTTATTACGAAAATGTACATAGAAATTCATTAAACTTCATTTCCATTGGTACATGCTCAGACGGGATTTGAACCCTGTACCCACTGATACAGAGCCAAGCCCCAAACAACTGAGCTACGTCGAATTTTTACGTAAGTAAACATAATAAACCTACCTGGTCCAGGTTTATCCAGGGTGTACCACACTTTGAACTGCTCAGGGTGTTCCGCCTGGTACTTTTCGATCTCGTTCCTCAGCAGAATATCTTCCTCAGTCTGGTTAGCGAAGAGCAACCTCATTTCGGTTGTATCGTTCGAATCTCTGCAGATGTGACGGATGAGTTGCAACATTGGTGTGACTCCAGTGCCGCCTGGAATAACATCCATGCATATGTAACACACATAAATACATACATATTTAAACTCTATTTGTTGAATGTGAAGCTTTGATCATGTTCTAATGAATTATTATTAAGTTTAATGTACACATTGTCTGCAGAGTTTCTTGGCACTTCTTCTCTGCAGAGATTTTTCTTTACGAAGTGCCATTAGTTTTATTAATTTAATTTGATTTATTTTAATAATTAGTGTGTAGTGTAGTAATGACATATTTTTTTTATAAAAAATGTTTTTTTTTATACTTTCAATAAGTGATTTTATGATCCTTATATTGAATAAAAAGATTTTCATTTCATTTCATTTATGAATTCACGTCCTTGGAGAAATGATGATATCTACTATGTAACTTTTTAGCATCAATAAATATGAGTACATAACAACAGAGGCTTGAGTGACCTCTCCACTAGATAGTATTGTCTAATTTATTGAATAAGATAGTGTAGTTTATCGCCGTTTACATATTTTGGTTGTAGATAATTTTCAGTGTTAAATTGTTTTGTTTGAGACTATTATTGTCAAACTATTTTCTTCTATTTTGTATGATAAATCGACCTCGTATAACTCTAACCTAACCTGACCAGCATGATACTTTATCGCATGTCCCAAGAAGTGATAATTTTCGAGGCCGCCAACACCAAGTTTTCATACATTTTCAAATTTATCACATCTTATTACATCCCTTTCGGATATTATAGACGTGAATGTGTGCAAGTGTAATTAAACATATTTGTACACTTGCATGATATACAAAATTAAGCCGACTGTCAATTCTCGACAAGATAAGGATATCTATCAACAAACGCACGATTTGACGTCGTGATACAGGCAGCATGAAAATAGATAACACCATATCTTAAATCCTCCTTGCAAAATCATTATACGTAATTTTTAAAACTTCGTCAAACATTTATTATAAATTGTATGAAACATTTATTTGAATTTGTAATTTTATATACTAAACATTTTTATCATGCTTACATTGCAATACTGCATTTGGAGAATTGATCTTTGACCTATTCAATTTACATTTCGTTACATAATGCATACAAATTTTGATGGCAACAGCATTGTTAATAGACATGAATTAATAATATATATTGAAACAAACGTCTTATATTTCTAAGCGGTCACCCATCTAGATAGTTATACAATGTTGCTTAACTTCAGTGATGGTATAAGAACCAGAATTTCAATAAATTATAGTTATTCATGTTATCCTTATCACCCATCAGTACACTATTTGAAATGTGTACAACATTCTAGTATAAATTTGAATTTGCTTAAATACTAATTATATTTTTATTTTAGTTTTGTAATTGCAAATTAGTTGTCTTTGAAAACAGTATATGATTACATAACATGAATTTTAATTACTGACAAATTTATAAATACTTTTCAGTAGAAGCTTGTATTACAACTAATGTATTTTGAATGCCTTCAACCACTTGTAATGTAAAAAGCATTGGAAGCATGTAACTATTTAATTTAAGGGACACAATACTCTATCTATATAAGACTGACACCTGGACGTGTCGGTTATTCAATTGTATTAAGACTTTTCCTGTATTTGAGAGTAGAAGCATAGTGTATGTACATACCAGCAATCATGTTGATTTTCCTGACAGTGATTTTGACCGGTGGGTCTTTCCTGACCTTGTTGATGAGGAAAGTGCCCTGGCCCACATACTGAAGACGGCCAGATGGTCCTCGCACCTGAATTGTGTCTCCGATTTTCATGTTTTCCAAGTACTGAGACATTTTACCACCATCAGGGAATTTGGGGTGCACATTCTTGAAGTATACCTGTAATGGATCATGAAACACTGCTTAAAATGTATATACTTTAACAGTATTTTTATGATTTAGAACATAAATTAGTTAATAGTTATAATACAAATATAATATCAAGTCCATACATATTATCATAACTATTTATACTAAAAATATTAGATCATAAAGTTAAATAATAAAAATTTTGAACTCAATTAAACTATAACAATAAACATTGCTATGATTATGACTCTTATCAGGTTTTATACTCTCTTCTAATAAAAATAAATGAGATAAAACAAGCACAACAACTAAAGTTTAAAGGTTTGAAGCATGAGTTAGTTTTTACAAACATCTTAGAAGTCAAAATGTTCAAGGTCACACAAATACTATATTTCAGAGTGGCTTAATAAGTAATTTTGTACTTTACAGTTCAAAAAACAAAAACTTACTTTGACAACAAGATCGACATATCCCTTCTCTTCATCACTTGAGACTGGTGTGTACGATCTGATGACCAAGTCATCATTGACTGTGGCTGACAAATGAATGTGCTGACCAATTGGGAGACCTGTCAAGACAATACATTTATAAACAGGTATAACTTTGGTAAAATCAATCTCTGAAATCATTATTCTATAAAGGGTTGGTTACGTACTCAGCATACCTCTCTTACAACATGTAAAAAAATTCACACTCTTTTCACCATTAGTATTATTGTTTATTTGTTGTACCTTCATCTATTTATTTATTGAACCTATTATTAAAGGCAATATTGCTTTCAATCTATTACATGATTCTACAATACAGACATCCAGTTCCTTAAATTGCTTTACATATGCCACTTTACGTAATCTTCCCAATATTTAGGTGAGTATTATATGCATGGATTAACTGGTTGCATTATATAACTGATTAAAGATTGAAATGACTAATTAACTCTTATGGAATGCATGATATGAAGTGGCACAGTGATTAAAAAAAGATAGAGGAGTTTTATGATATCATTATCAGTTTGAAACAAATAATAATTGGACAAATAGTCAGATTTAACCATAAGTTGTAATTATTTTTCACATTAAACCACTTTCAGAGGCAAGATCTCTATATTAACTTTTTTTTTTAATTTAACTTAGCTCAGTTGTTTGGCGCTTGACTCTGTATCAGTGGGTACAAATTCCGCATGAGCATGTACCAATGGAAATGAATTTCTATGTACATTTTCGTAATAAAAATACTTCATTTTACTTTTCTACATATAACTCTTTCTTTTTTAAACTTAAAATTCTAACAGTGGATCTTCTTACATTATCAAACCAAGAAAGCGAGTCTCATGTTTATACTTCTAATACCATTTAAAGGAGTGAACTAAATCTTAAACTTATAGAAGCAAATAAATATAGGTATCCTTGCAACATTGTTAATGCAGAAAAAGAGATTTTTTAGATAAATTGTATAGCCTTGACTATTACTCATTTAATAACATCAGATACTGCTTTTGTCAAGGTTACAGGAACCAAAAGTATCTATAAGCACTAATTAGATATTTTGTTATTGATTACTGCTGTAAATGTTTTAATAGATAAGTTAAAATCAAAGGTTGACGATGGTTTAGTCCCTTTCAGGGTCATGCAATAGATTCTATTAATTCTGTATAGAATCTTACCAGATTAACAGATGGCTAATCGCTTCCATTTAGTCTCAAAGTCAGTATGCAGCGAGTATTAAACAGTGGTGAATACAACTTACCCAAAACATGTTCTGAAGATGGCAGGCCAAACCTAAACCTCCTAGTATCATGACTGATCACTTCCTTTTCAATGAGAGGTAAGGCATATTTAGTTTGAGGATCAACTAGGGTTATTAATTTTGTGTCCTTGGATTTTTTGGACCACAAGCAGTTGAATACAATTGTTACTGTTGCGGCTAAAGCACCCACACCCAAAATTATGGGGAAGACCTAAAATGTAAACAAAAAGGTTATGTTTAATATAAGGTTACACTTCAGTTTACAATAGGATGGATAAGTTTTACACTACTATATGGTTTTACATTACACTACTACAAAAACTGCAACTAGATGGTATTTAACAACAGTAACAGATAATAGGTGTGTACAAACCGGTACTTTTTCCAAGACTTCCTGAATCCCAAACGGAATATTACTCATATTCACTAAATAAAACAGAACAAAAACACACTAAACACAGATTCTTCTGAAGATGAATTGCGTATGATTGCGGTAGTAACGTTTGATAACATATAATGTGTTTTGCTGAGAAACTCTGACCTTAGATCATTTTAACTTCGCATCTGAATTCTGAGTGAGCTGTGCTCAGTTGAAATATAATTTCATAGCGAGTGTGTGTTTCGGACGGAACAATGTACACTTAAGATATTGTAAATAAAGTACGAACCGGACTTTCCATATAATCCATGACCATTATGACAACTTCTTGATGCTAAGGCAACTATCATTGTGAGTAAAAGGATAATAAATTATATTGATAAAATAAACCCACCAATTTATCAATAGATTAAAAACGATAGCACACATTATCGATAAATAAGTATGTAAACATAACCTAACGTTTTAGTGATTTTGAAATAATAGGATTACTGTTGCAAATTCCGTAAATTAGAAATATAATTTCAGTTGAATAGATTTTAGCTAATTCCATACTACATTGATGATTATTCAGTAAGAGAAAATTTGAGGTTAGAAAATTAGGTTATCTTTGAAGAAAAATCGAAGTGCTTATGCCTGATGCACATAAAAACAACGTACCATAAACTTTACCTACCTCGACAACGTATGAATAATATTAGCTTTATCCCTTTTTATCAGTAAGTTCAAAGAAAATACAATACTACGCAAATCAATTAATAAATAATGATTGTTTTATAAAAGTGATATATAACTAACCCTCTCTTTCTCCATTGCTACAGTTGTAATAGATCTCTGAGCATGCCCAGAAATTATTATTTGATAAAATTAGGTTACAATCTAATCACAGAAATGAGCACACTCACTACTACCGACCGCTTACTATCTCGTATCTTGTATGTAATGTCTGTCTACTCGACACTACTCGTATTACCGTTAACATACTTGTTTGTCGTTCTATGTTCTAAGAAGAATAAAAAATATATATTTTTAGGTATATACGGTGTATTAATTTATTTAATCGGTCATCGTCCTTGAATGCTTCACGAAATAGGTAATATTTTTTCTTCATTAAACAATTTTAAACTTTATTATAATTTACAAAAAACTGGACTTTTAGGCGAGCAACCCGTCACCAATTTTCACGTATTCATTTTGTATCAACGCGAAAAATCATCGAAGAAATTTAATAGTAAAGAAATATCCATCAGAGTTCTGTCATCAGTTGAAAAGGAATAAGATTCGTGAATGTAAAAATATTAACCATAAAAACTTTTATTTTACAAGTACAAGACCCACACGAAGCCATAATACAACTTATATCTAACACAATAATTCAAACATTACTTTAATGTGCAAAAACGTCCCGTCTCAGCTTGGTATGTTACGAGAGAGCACAATAACGTAACGCTGATATTATGACGAGACCACAATAGGGCAATGCAGTCGTACTAATGTATGGATTGCTAAATACTGTACATACGATAATTAAATAATAGGTAATCAATTATATGAATACGTTATAATTAGTCACGTCTGGGACGTAAAAAGAATATTAACTAGCTGCCGTTCTTCTGCCTCGGTTGCCTGCCTTGACATGGTAGGTTGAATGAAAGTTATGAATATCTGGTATTAAGGTGGTAATGAGAGATAATTGTGTTTTCAAAATGATTTCATTCCGTTTCACCTATATTATTTTCTGATTGTACAACAGGAAAACATTTTTTGGAAGGTTGGACAGACCAATCTTTATTTAAAATTTTTTTTTTTGGATGTGGTGATTGGGTTAAATATGACTAACAGCTTTGTTTTCAATTACGTTATTAATGAAAGGCATACTAAAATTTATTTTAACAGGAAAAATATGAGAAAGGTTTAATTGTAACTGCTATGTTATCAGACGGTTCTAATATTTAACATAATGTTTTCACATAGGCTTTATCATTAATATGTTCAGGCCGTTATGTTAGTAAGAAGAGTTCTAAAATGATCAATGTAGAACGATTATTTATTTTAAAAAGAATTTTGACCATGTTTTAAGAGAAAGACGATGAAATTATACTTTCGGGCAACTTTCTAACTTTCGTGATCATGTTTTCAGGCAAGAATTCTTCTTGATATTCATTCATATACTTTTTCAGACAATGACACCCTGAAAATGATTTTGTCAATATGGTTTACGTTCAATCCTCCACGTCCCCAAGAGGTATAAACAATCGATCGCCTCCTGGAACGTTCCTGACAAATCCCTTATGCTACACTCACACACATTTCAGATTAATTAAATGAGGTACTTAATTTAAATAAATGTGGTACTAATAGGTAATTTCAGAAGGCGTTAATTCAGTGTTACAATTTATTCGTAATGGTGTAAATAACAAAGACACATCCTTACTTATTAATATTTTATTCAAAACATTAAATATAGGAATCCGCACCTAGTTAAGTCATTACTTTATATTAATTAACATAATAGGCGTGTTAAATATTATAAATAGCTAAACTACACTTAAAATATCACAACTAATTGAGCGTTTTCATAAATTCACTATTATTCCGAATTCATTATTTCTCTTATACTCTGTGTTACTCCGGTCACCAGTACGAAAGAGCCAAATGCTATTAGCAAGATGTCTTTGACCATTATCCAGTTGAACCGCCCCAAGTCCCTTTCCCATCGGAACAGGAGGTCAATGCAGGCTGGTGCGATGAGCCCCAGGAACGAGTAGAAGAACGCCCCCTCAAGACCCATTACTTGTTCGAGACGGGGTAAAGTGGCTGCTGCGATCACTGAAATAAAAAATATATATAAAACATCTGTGTATTATTTAAAGATTGCTGTACCCTCTGTAAGGTTAAGGTTAAATAGCAATGTATAAGCATTATAAATAGCTACTTAAGTTTTTAAATAAATTTCCAAAAAAAAATTCCAATATCCCTAAACTTAATCCTGATAATAATTTTATAACAAAATATACATTTTCAATTAGGAACATAATACTGGCACAATAATCCAATTTATATACCAACTCACTACGTTATGAATTTCATTTTATTTATGGTTTTATTACGGCCTGTTTTTGCGTATGGGTCCGAAATTTATCAGGCTAATACAAATAGGTATATGCTCATATTTCTAGTGAAGTATAATAATTACCAGTAAGAATAGCAAAGGTTGCCCGTATGACAGCTTGAGCATGGTTGTGGTACTTCTGCGTGACATGGTCCTTTGTATTCCTCCAAACAATTTCCATAGGCACGTAGAATTGCAGAGTGTAAGTGAAGAAAATCGCTAATACAATAAACACCTTCGCCATTAGGGCCAACCTGAAAATAATATGCATACCTTAAGGAATTTTAAGATCTTTCGTGCTGTATATCGAGGCTGTGATGATATTGATATAAAATATCGAAGGTGCCTAGCCCATCACCTAAGAGACTTTATTGCTAGTCATTTGGACGCCTTACGCAATGTGGGACGAGTGGATAATGATCCTGTGATTTCTATATTATATTGCATACCCATATATACATAAATTCACGCCTCTACCTCCCTAACAAGAGAGGCAGAGACAATCGATCACCACCTGGAATGATCTTGATAAATCACTCTTTCTTCACTCACTCCCAGATCCTTCTCATACATGCTCTTCTGTTTTTCACGCTGCTTACACCCGCCTTGAGAATCCATCTCATATGATATTAATTATTTTAAAAACAGTTAACTAACTTTCTGAATCCATTGTCAAACAACAAAACAAATAGTGAACTTCTAAGTTTACTATTTGATACATTACATAACAATAGTTATGAGTATAAAATTATGTTACTTACGTATGATCTACCGGCAAATTCAGTGTTATACTGCCGAGCGCTTTGTCTCCATATTTGACGTAGCCAAGGAATCCCATGACCATATAAAGAGCAACTACAACTGTCATAGTGACGTTTAGAACTCCAGGACAGCCGAGGAAATGATGAGGTTTAGCCATTGTGTTTTCTACTGGCAACACCACGCCTATTCCTTCCATAGCGAAAATCACAGTTCTGAAATGAAGATTGAAAACTAATCTTAGTTAGGCTACGATGCGAATTAAAAAATTAGAAAACAAGACTGTTGTGAATATGTTATGGAAACTGTGATGTTCCCCCTGGCATTACAGCCACGTATCCCTTTTGGAGTTGAGAAAACCTCAGAGATATGTAACCTCAGCAAAGCAATCAGCGATCTGATGGTATATAATATTGATCAGGAATCTAACTTATTGCAAAAATATTTTATTAACAACTTATTCGCCTCCTACAAGATCCTGGAAAGAAAGGCACCAAGTACTATGTTTACGTCACGTACGATACGGGCTACAATTTTCCATTGCTCTTGTCATGCTAAATACATAGTGACTTTGTTAGTCTAGTCGTATAAGTATATATTTATGTCTATAACTTACCCAATAAACAGAGGCCATCTTGAAACATCGACATGCAAGGGTCTCTCATCGATACTAGGGAAGTCTGAACAGATGAAGTACAGGCAGATAACGAAGGTAAGTACCAGCAACACGTTGGCAAAGCCAGAGAAGGGAGCCAGGTATTTAAGGTTCTTTATTTGAGTGAATATCAATATTGGAACCAGGAACATTAGGCAGTACATGTATTTGGTCAACGGATTGTCAACGTAGTAGAAGTCTACGATCTGAAATGATAAGTAATTATGTTTGATTAAGTTATCGTTGATATTATCAAGCTAATAAAGGGCGATAAATATGTCAAAGATTGAGTAAAAGAAGCATTGTGACCACACCATTTACTAGAAGGTTTTTATACTATGTTTGCGGTATACTCGTATATTTATACAAATTATAATAGATGAAATATCGCCACCTTCGCAATAAAAAACATTTGTGAAATGCACCACTCTTGTGGTGTAAGAATCTGGTCACATCGGGTGCAGACTATCTGGTTAATTCGTCGTAGGTTAGTATTGTCTACAGAATCACAAAGTCCACAGAGGTGGACCCAATCTCTGCCGCAAGGGTAATGGACGAGAATGTGTATATAAATTATGAAAGATAAAAAGATCAAATGTTGGCTTTCACAATGTCTAATTGAAATAATACATTATCCTCGTCAACAAACAATTTGCAAGAAAGTTTATTTTAAGTTTGTTGTTTTTATTTATTTTGGACGTGTTCCAGTAAAGCTTGGTAAATATTAAAACTTTTCAATTTTTATTGATTAGTTAGTAAATGAGGCATATTTGCTTGTTACATGTGTTTCGTTTGCCGTTGTTTTTTTGAATATTAAGAAAAAACAACCATGGTCTTTAAGTTACAAAGTGAATGAAATATATGTAATTTACATTATTTCCTTTTCTAGTTGTAGTAAATAAACACTAGATATTATAATAATTTAAAAAAAAATCTATAAAAAGTCTTCTTGTCTTTAAATCTTCAAATTCTGTGGGTTCTTAAATAATAAAAAAGTACTTTACTCGCTTGTCCTTGCGTAAGTGAAGTAATTGAGTTAAAGTTAAGGTCTTATTGATAATCTTTCACATGATCTTAACGATTAAAGAGACCTGATATTTTTGTGTTCATATGATATGTATTTATCAAATTTTGTATCATATTCATTATATTCGTAACCCGTTGTCGACGAGCACCTCTAACTATTTTTGGCAACCAGTTCTTTGAACCGGCTGCTTAAAATTATTTTGTTTCCATGACAACAACATTATACAATCATCTCGCCTACACCACAGTGGAATGCTACGTTTACAATTGCTAGGTAAATTTTTATGTGTCATAAGATTTAATGACCACATATTTTAATTTTAAGATAAAACTTTAAAGATATATAATGATTCACTACATAAGGATTCACAATTAGGGAGCACATTGCTTGGATTACTCTATAAGATTTAAACAATTTTTTTGGTGATTTCACTTTTTTGCCAGCAAAACGTCTTTTGACATTCCAATCCGAAACTTATTCTCAAACCAAAAGTCCAAATTCGAGACCGTGACCATGATCAACTCAAATATAGATCAGTCTTATTTACGATTACAAATAAGAACGTGAGAATTGGCCCTATTCCATTTGAGAAGGCGTCAACATACTAAAGGCATTAAACTGACCTGCTTGACGGAGTCGACGAGGAGTATGACGTAGAGTGCACACGCGCCAAGAATGGTGAAAGCCATTGCCCAGTCTATAAATATCCTGAAACATGAAGTATAGATGTTAAGACGCTGAACAAGTACCTATAGTTGTAATGTAATTATTTGGGATTAAGGATAATCGGGGATGTAGTGATCTGGTTCTTGAAAAGAAAATTCGTGATAGTTATTATAATACGTCCAAGGAAAATTGTGACACATTGGTGATTACGGTAGTATCAAGAACTTGCAATTTTTTTCAATTTATTAATACATAGATACGTGAACTTTAATAACCAAGAGCATTAGAATACTACTTTTATAAACTATCAAAAAAACATCGAAATGTAAAAAGAAAACAAGGTGAAAATATTTATGACTAATTCTTATCAACAACATTAATTCTTTCAGCTAATTTTAGCCGCCCTATTAGTTGTTTTTTCGTGTCACGACCACCAATGGGCCAAGGGCGTGTTTATGCGTCGCCGCCTTAACTTAAGAACTATTTCCTGGCTCCATGATTTTGTGCCAAATATTTTAGGCTTGGGTGGAGAGGTATGAGGATGATTACTAACTATTTTTAGACCGCGAGGCCAAACAGCTGATGAATCATTTTAGAAAACATAAACACCCTTTCACAACAAAATATCGAGTCGCATTTCTTTAGTGTGCAATTTTTTGTAAACAATAAAGTATCTTGAGCTAGTTTCAAACATAAATAGAATGCTAATAACTGCCTTTCTTATCTACATGGTATATTAGGTAAATAAGGGACTAGGGACAAATTTAATAGATATAAAATAAGCAACCGGTTATGAATATAATTTGGGATAGATTGTGATGACTGGATGATAGCCCTTTATTTTTTAAAATGATTACCACCTATTATTCAGAATGTCAGTTAGATATACACAATTCAAATCCCCAACTATCGTGAAACAATCGAAAACATACGACAATATGCTACGTTTTTAAAAGTCCGTTAAATGTTTAATGCAAAGCAATTAAGTTTGATATGTCCATGAAACACATTTGCTTCCCATGATGTCTATACGTGATATTTTGTCGAGGACATTCAATCGTCAATTCACCAATCATAGTTGTCATATTAAAAGTACTTAATATAGTCATTTACTATTTATGCGAAAGAACATCAAATGAATATGTCTTGCTCATTCTTGTAAAAATAGACTTCAGCCATCTTAGATTTCTCTCAAAGGTTTTAAACTCTTGTCACTTACATACATAGCTATGTAGGCACAAGTATTATATACGTGTTTCAATTAATAGACTCCAAGTACCATAAGTTCGGAGAATCGAGTCCCAGACTGGAAAGTTTCGATTGTCTGCTCTCCAATCACTGTATATGGGACATTGAGGAGTGATGATTGACGTATTTAATCGGCATTGATAGGAGTTAATTGGTACGTAATATAGTCAAGAACACATGGAGTGGTTTCAGCCCGTAAGGACTTGCCACTTGACATTTTATACCTATTCTTCGTTCTATTACTCTAATATACGAGTTGCAGATAGTTAGGAGTAAGATCAAAATGTGTCACGTATTGTAAGTTGTCATCGGTCATCAACCAGTCGGTATCATCGTCCCATAATAGCAAACTAATAAAAAAAAACTGATTATTTTAAAACTTTTCGAGTGAGTATAAATTTATAGGAATTTTTTATATCAATTAACGTAAAGATAGATTGTTCGTTTCAAACCATTCAAACAGGTTGTTGAACCTACTACTCGTGTGAGTAAAAGCCGTATCGCAAATATGTGACTATTATTGTCACAAGGCTTTGATATAAATAAACACATTCAAGCCTCTATTTCTGACACCCAGACACTATAAATTCATACTGTTAACTACTCTGACGAAAATATTGCTTTACTCCAAGTCATTAACAATGTATTTGGAGTGTAAGTACATTAGTGAGTACATTGCAACGATACAATAAATTAGCTTAAGTATTTATCAATAAGCCGGCCTTTAGCATAGGTTCTAAGGCTTATAAAATAAAGAATAAAACATGCATTTCTATGAATACAATATTTAAAGAATAAATGTTAAAAAATATTTAAGCATATGCTTAAAATTATTAGACGTGACGTTAGCAATAATTTTATATTTACCTCATTGCCTTCGAGGAAGATCTGAACCGCTTTGGTCCAGTGGCGAACACAGCTTCTATCGTCTCTGCATACCCTAGGGATGGTACTTTGGATATTCTTGATACATCTTGAGACGTTTTAACCTGGGATTACAAGAATAATGATAAATTTCAAGATAAGTCAAATGCAAATCCAGTTAAGCTTATGAATTTTTCCAAAATTAGTTTATTAGTTTGACATTTTAGAACTCAAAATAGTACCTTCATATTAAATTTTTAAGTACTAACTCAGCCAATAGACTGAACTCATTTGTAAATATACCAATCATCAATACCTGTTCCTTTATTGCCAATTCATGATACAATTAAATTCACGAACACAGCTTAAAATCCATATAATAAAACATACATATGTATAATCATCAGCTTTTTCAACATATGCGGCACATCCTTTAATCCCTTTCGGGGTGAACAGTAGCTCGGTCACACAAATCTCCTAGGTCACATTGTAGCATGGGTTGCCCCTAGATTCTTAGTCACCTATTGTGACATGTAGGAACGCCAGGTAATAAGCATTCTTTTTACGTCTCAGATTTGCATGTGAAGCTTCGATTAAGTAAAAAAAGAAAAAATAATATAGCATACCAATAAATAGACGCAATGCGTACAGATGTATCCCAGGATGATTGTGCCGAAGATTCCCACTGCTGTGCCGGAGTTCTTGAAGGCAGTTGGCATGGCCAGGATTCCTGAGCCCAGGGAGGACTTCAGGAGGTTGGCAAAGGACCTTACATCGCTGGAAAGGGAATGGAGGGTAATTGAGTCAGGTGACATGTACTTATTGTGCAAATTTTCGCCCGAGGCCAAAATTAGGGTCAACTTTATTTTTTAAAATTTAAAGTAAAAATATAATGAAAAAAAAAGGAAATAAGACTACTGGTATATAAATAAATAAAAGGCAACAATGGTGATGTCGTGCCAGGTAAGTAAAGTTCGTAGCTCCATAGAAGAAAATACACTACAAAAAGGAGATAAAAACTTTAAAGCTACGTTATGGTATGGTGATTTATAAATAATGCTCTAAAGGTAATACAACAGGATAAATCCGATGCAATGTTTTCATAATTATAGATTAGATCCATTCTCAATGTTTTTATTACACTGGTATGTAAGTTGATATACTCGTAGATGGGCATAAGAGTTGCATTCGGTGTTAGAATCAAATTACACAAGAGAAGTAAATAAAATAAAAAGTTTACATACGATACATCGCGATGTTATTTTCTTGTTATTGTAAAGGTCTTCTACACAACAATACGTAATAATGTGTGACATCTAATTCGAACATTAATTAAAATACAAACAAATAAATTATTCGTAAAGCGAACCTACATATATTTATGTTTTCCAGTTTGCTACACAGTCTATTCTTATAGATGAATAAACAGTTAATAATTGTGTATATTATAATAGTCTGTTATTTACTTTAACTGCCCACTTTACGTTTTCCCGCCACTTGCCAAGTTTCAGAAGGATAACACGTAACGTAATGTAATAAAAGTATGCACGTGAATTATTTTTAGCCTGTGACATTCCTTGATTTGGTTTATATTAGGTATATTCGAACGATTACTCACTTTCAAGACGCGAATAGAATGTAGGCAGCTGTTTCATTTTATCGCATTGTGGTTAAAGGACTAAGGATTTTTTTAAAATATTTTGTTTGGGTGATAACTTTACACACAATCAACAATATTTCCAACAGGTCTTATACAACCTTTTCTACAGTTGAAGGAATAATGAAAATGAGTGTATATTATAAAGATGCTGATTTGTTAAAATTTAAAATCTATAATTTAAATGAAGGCTACATACAAACAAAGTAGAGTGAGGAACAGAAGAGCTGGTATAAGAATGTTAATGAGTGTGAGTGAAGTAAGAGAGCCTTTTCCATTAGGGAAGTAGAGGCGTGAAGCTGTTTATAATGAAATAGCAGAAGTAGATCATACATACATAATATAATTCATTGCTATACTAAGATCCTTGATCTCTAGGTACTAACTCCTCTACATGGAAACTGGAGAGACCTGTATGTATGTATCTTTAGTATCCTTTTTAAATTCAATCAAAGTATTTCTACCACACATTTAATACATACATTGTGTATTACACTTAGTAACACACTTTTAATATATAAGTAGTGGAAATTTTCTAGGTGAAGAGCAAATTTATTCTGGGATTGCACCTACGCAAATACTAAGGATATGTAGTTGCATCGTTACAAATTGTGCGATGACACCGTCCAATTTTATATATAACATTAATACGAAGTCAATGTACACACATATTACGTATGAATAAGATAGGAGAAAAAAGATACTGCGAAATAAGCGAACGTGTAAGTAAAGCTGTAGTCTGTAAATGAATGTACTTAATTTAAGCTAACACAGGTTTTTTTAAGCTAACAAAGCTACAATAAACTTATGTTGTGCATGAAGTTTGAATGTAATAAATATTAACCTGTCTCCGTCGTCCTTAAAGTTTATTTGACCATAAAAGAGATAGCGCCATGAGTGTATGTGTGTATTTAATAGATTAATACTTACGAGTTAGGATGTTCCAGTTTCCTATTCCGGAAAGGGTCGTAGTCCAAGTCTTTCTCTAAGTCCTCTTTACATTTTGCGTCTATGGAGTAGGTGGAGGGGTAAATTACATTGTCTGTAATTACTGCTCTGTAACAAAGTATTTGCAGATCTTAGGAAATGAGGAAATGTGGCATAGTTACTAGGAAAACGATGTGATTGCAAGACTGTGCATAGCTGCATAATAGGAAATTAATTATACCTAGTCTGATTGCAATTGGTAATAAATTTATCCAAATAATTTACCTGCTAGTAGATATATCATAATAATATATATATATATATATATATATATATATGTATATACTAGATATGTGTACGTACAGACATTCACGGTATTTTATTATTAGTATAAATTTTCAAGTAAATTGCCATGTCTTAAGGTTTTCAAGCATTTCTTTTTATCACTGTTACGCTCACTGTGTAATTGAAAATAAAATAAACCTCTTCAACTTATTTCAACAAGGTTTCCTTATATTTAAAGTATTAAATTTACACTGTAGTTAAATGGTTCCACTTAAAAGTATTTTACTATCGTATTTGATTATATTTATAAACAAATGATCAAGAATTATATATAGAAACTTATATGGCGATATTTTATTATTTAAATTATATGCATGGAAACCTAGGAAGAGATAAGATACATACAAGTCTCATACGAGAATTTAGCAATGGTGAACTTAGTTTGTATGGCTAGTTTGTTATTCGTAGTATTTAATTTTTCACCATCAACCTTTCCTGTATAGCTAAACAGTGTGAGTGATTTAAAGAATAAGAATATTTGCTTCATTGATTCATAACAGTTATTTTATAAACAATAAAAAGAAAAAAGCATTCCTTTTATATCAGCATACGTTCCGTATTTATGAACGACTCAAGAAGTCTGAAAATACACCCATATCATCTAAGCAAACAAACAAAGACAATGCGTCAATCACTAAGTACATTGCATTGTATATGTTATCTTTAAAGACATATTTGCACCGTTGTTAATCCGTAGACGATCGGATACAATGAAAGAGAGCACGTGTTCACCGTGTGATGTATGGAGAGACATAGACGACCCAGATGCATTTGGATGTGTGCCACCTAAACCGGTTAAAATAGGTTAGAACCCGAATAGTACTTCGGCGGCACAGACTTTTGTATGACGCAAGATCTTGGCTAATTTCGAAATCCCTTTAACGCCCTTTTTACCCTTTTGAAATACCGGTTACGACCAAGTTAAACGACACTTTTGCCAATTCTGTTGCATCACTTATTGGTAATATTCAGTGATGTCTTACATAAAATAAACAACTTAACAACTTATTGTTGTATAAGCCGAGTAACAAGAATTACTCTTTTTCATTGAATCCATCTTAATAGTTTTCAATACAACTCATATATAATTTAATTGTGTCAGAATTAATATACATGCATATTCAAATTAGGGTTAAATACAAATTCAAAATACCTAATATAAATAACCCTTATTAATTTTCGTCAAATTATAAATATTCGTAGACATAACCTCAACTACCTCCTCTAATATCTCCTTGACTACCTTTAACTTTGATAGTGATAGCATAATTGTTGCCGAGCTACTAAATGTATCGTTCTGCCTTTTATATGTCGCAAACTCTATTTTGAAGAGCATTTATTTCAATTGCTATTGTCGATGATAAGTATTCATATTATAACAGATTTATGTTACCTTGGTAGTCATGCTGACTATAATTTTAATATTAACGATTTGTTTGCAAACAGATAAGCTTAAGCCTTCTTTGTGCATGAAAGTCGGTAGACTCTTATCTTTATCTTAAAAGAAACGTTACATTGTATGCTAAGTCGTATTTAGACAAAAATTAAAGTATTAGGCCATATCTGTGTTCTTAATGTTTAACATAGTACTTGCGATACATTGCTTGCGAAAAATATTTTAAGAAGACCACAGATAATATAATACTATACAAGAAGACTATTCAAATATCTTAAGTAACCTGTGTAAGTTATTGGCGGGGAAGCAAAAATTTAATTATAACTGTCAGGTGAACATTACGTCTATGGCCACTTAAGAGAGACTGGCTGTTACATATTTTGAGAAATGGACAGATATTTTCTTCGTATTTCCGACGTAGAATTTATTTGTCACTAAATATGTAAATTATTATACAATGGAAATGATAAACTTATTTTTACCCATTTTTTGATAGTTTTAGTATCCAAAATGCACAGGAACAGTGAGATACACCCACTATAACAACTAACTTCACTCTGACTTTAATAAACATGTCTTGTTAATTATGTAATTAAAAGGTATGAACGTTTCGAAGTAGGTAAGATTAATTTTATTACATTGTAGGAAATAGCCTTGCAAAAAGTAATATTACAGATGGCAATAAAGTAGCCACACAACCAGTGCCAAGTAATGCTCATTATTTGCAATATATTAAAAGCTAAATATACTCACAAGTGTCTTAATTCCTGTTCAGTCATCCTTTTACGCATAAATCCATTATTAAATTACAATATAGTAAATTTAAACTTATCTTAAACAAATTATTCTAAACTAAATTTTATCGAGAATTTGGCAACACAAAAGAACTGTTAAGTATGTGTTACTAACCCATACTTTCAAATTAAACTAAAAATCAGTTTTCTTGGATTTAAGGCCTATCACTTGTCTTTACATAGCTAATCAATGATGGATGAGCTTCCCACGAAAGTGTGTTACACTAAGAAGATGGTTTTCATTCAATAAGATTAAGATGATAAGGTCTATTAATAAATTTAAAACATCAGCAACGGCGATTTGGTTATTAATTAAATACATAAAAATTACATAAAATACTCGTATATAGATTACATAAAAAAATTACTTTATTTCAGACCAATTTCATGCATTTCCTATAAATATTGTGAAAAGAAAAATAAAACCCCTTTTTCTATAATCCAAATACCTCCACTAGCCAGTAATAAAATTCGACAAAACACCCACAATTTAGTTTTTGGGTAGATACAATGTGATCAGCTATAGCCAATACTAAACCATCACTTTTTGTGGACACTATCAAACGATAAAGGATAGAGGTAGTCTTTCTTACTATGCCTTTTGTGTCTTATTACAAAATATATTAAGGTAATAGGGCATTTAAAGTACGTTACAATTAAAGTAATAGAAGTCTGTTACATCCTTGTTCTGTAATACTAATAAACTATTATACTTTCGTTACTTTCATCATATCTTCCCACACGGCGAAAACATAGTTGACTCTAAATAGATTTTACTCGACTCCTCTCATTAATACAAATCAAACGTAAATACTTTCATTCTTCTTGACAAAATGTTTTTAAAACTATGCTGAAATATTGTTTACGTAAGAACTACGACAAATGAAGACGAATGAATTATTTAAAATCACGACGGAAGTACAATGATGAAAAACATAAGAATGCCAAACATGATACATTGTTTTCAATTAATTCCAATTCAATTGAATTATTCAAAACTTTTATTCCCAATATTGATGATACTTGCTAATTGTTCAAGAAAGAATTTAAGTATTGTAAACGTGAATGAATTCAAACAATTTGTTATTACATATATGCGTTCCGTAAAGTAACTTTATCGCAGTAATGTTTTGTAAACTTATATTCAAAAATTCTTAACATTTATTACAATTTTCTGTACTTGGTTTATAAAATTCTTATGATCGTTAAATGTGTACAAAATTTGTAATTATATACCATAGACGTGCCAAGAATTGTTAAGGAATGTCAAATTCTGAAAAGAACGTCATTATGGAACTTTGATGTTCTAATTTAAAGTAAATAATGGCAATCTATTCCAATTAATCTATGGTATATTATAGTTACACTCGTTCATGACTATTGAGCTTTTGTTAAAATTATGAAGTAAAAATAGGGTTTATGATCAGATACCACATAAATGAATTTATAACGAGTATTACAAATACTTTTTATCATTAGACATAAATAAACATAATTAAGTGATTTTATAATCCATTTATTGTTTTGCTGTTGTAAATAAAATACATATATTTATTCTATTTATTATAAATGAAGATTTTTTTGTATAGATTTCACAATTTTAATATTTTTTCAAAAGTATCACGTATAAAACACATATAAAAAAATCTAACCTTACTAAAACGAGTCTTAAACATTTTGGTCCAACACGGTCATAAACCTTTGAAAAGGTCATAATCTCGCAGTTCATACAACAGGACCAGTGCCAAGTTCAATGTCACTATAATTTCTAAACTTGAATCATGTTCACATGAGGATATGATAAAGGATCTCCAATATGGCAATACAGGATATCGGAAAAGGTCATGGACCAGTGAATGTTCATGTTAATTATTTCCTAAATCGTGGTAAATGGTTGACATACATTAGTTGTGTGGTGGATAAATAGTAAACAAAATATTTTATTAATATTAATAATGTAAAAAAGTATTAAGGTAGATGTGGACTGCGTAGGGCACGTAGAACTTATAGATAAAATTGGAGTCATTTTTCACGTTGCGTGAAGTACGTGAAGAGTTGTGTCAGGATCGTTCCGGGTGGAGATCGACGTTTCCTGCTTATCCCGTTAGGGACGTACAGGCGTGATTATACGGATGTATGTAAAAAAATATTGGAGAGGAACAAAACTCTGAATGCACTGATAACCATCATGTCAACGTGTAAAAATATAACAAGCGTTTATCTTACGGTGCGTAGAAAAATTATGCTTTAAGTATTGAAGTAAAGTTTACTCATACAATTCGTATACACTACCGTTCTAATGTTCGAACCCACTACCTTCCCGTTGTACAGCGAGGTAGCCATTACGACAGGCGCTAACATCGAATCATGAACTATTACATCCCCACGAAAATAATAGAAACAGGTCAACAGATTATTTGAACTGCGTCTTTAGAGATTTTTGTCCTTGAGGATCTTGTAAATATATCAATGTCTTTTCACAGTTGTTTAGTTTCTTGGCACCAAATTCTCACCATTTGAATTTCTTGTTTATATGTAAGTACGTAATTTGTAGAAATAACTAAACTGAAGTAAATTAGGAAATGATGTGATCACTCAAAAGTTGTATAGTGCTTATTTTAATGTTTTTCGGAAATAATTGAGTATTTCTATTTCAGATATTATTTTTATAATAATTATACTGTATACCAACATAATATTTTATTAACATCCTAATTATGACTTGTATTTATAAACAAATGAACATAAGGAAGACATAAAAGATACAAATAGTTCGACGGATACTATTGATTACACTGTTGTAATGCATCATCTAAATTATGACAAGAAACATTTTGCAGAGCTGCAAATGATGTTAGATTAATTTTTGTCTCATAAACATTACCTGCATAACCTTTCAATTAATTATTTTATTCAATAATTTCTTAACGTTATTAATTAATTAAAAGTGTGACAAAGTGATACAATTTTATGTTTATCAAAACTTGTCACAGTTAAAATTATATTCAAACCAGTTTCGCCATTTAGTCGGTTTTTGAAATTCTTTGACCATGACCTTTAGAAATAAATAGTTGTATGTGAATAAATAAGATCAGATCTCTATTGTCATTTTTAAATGACTTCTAAATTGATTCAAATTGTATTTTGTGGTTTAACCATTAAGAAAAGATTTAGTTACAGTTCACATTGTTTTATTTTCTGCTCTGTAAATTTTTTGATATCGTTTTTCTTTAAGTTTAGTTTTTCACGAAAAAGAAACATGAAACTACTTACGTTGAGCTAAACTCCTTCATATTGTAGTTATTATTCGTCATTATGTTGGCACAATCCTTGTTTTATGGCACTAATTAACACACAAAGCGTCTTTACTAACAAAAAAACTATTCCTTGCTCTCATTGATTTTTTATCCCAATTTTCGAGAGCATAGGTGATCGTGGGGCATTATGTTATACTGTTGACGCCACAACACGAAATGAAGATATACCGCGGAACGTCATGAATTAAATATAGATCGCTACGTGTGTCTACCTCGCTTTTACTGTTTTGTTGAAAGAATTCGCGAGTATAGGGTTAAGGGACTGAAACTACGACATGCCTAGTTGTGTTTCTGTTTTACGCGGTGGCGCGATGGAATGACGTTCAATGTCGTCTGCGAAGACGTCTACTGGTTCGATTCACAGTCGAGCACCTGTTTATAAGTATCAATGAAGCTTACGTATGTATGTCTATTTTGATTGAATGTTCTAACTCTGGATTTTTATACTGGAGCTGTATTATAAATAGTTTTTATTATTAATAAAAAATATCGATTTATTGAAGGTGTGCGCAATATAAATAGTAATAATAGGGCGAACTTATTTCATGGATATATACATGTCACGACCGTATTTCTATAGACAGGTAGGTAGAGATGACGTATGAAATTTATATTATAGTAATAAAAAAGAAAGGAAACTATTTTTAAACATTGTAAAAATAAAAATTGTAATCGACTAACATTCATTCCGTGTGAAAATGCATTGGAATTTCATTTCGTTTATTTTAAGAAAAAGGTTATTAACTTCTCGTGTACAGTATAGAAAATACGAAATATTTCAATTTTGTGATAAAAAGAGAAATGATTTATGGTAGTATAAATAAATCTAAGTACTTCAGATGTGGAAAATCTTTCCGTCAAATTGCAATGAATATTTTTGTTATTGGTGTTGAAAAGGATTTGGAATAAAAATCATTTGGAAGGATTTCAATTGCTTCTAAATATTGTTTATTGTCTTGTTTATTAAAAATATGAAACACCAAGTTAACTTGGGATCGAAAATAATGATAGCCTTTTATTTTGGAATACCATAGGAGATGAGTCAGACAAATTGGGTGATAGCGCGATATCAATCTTTGAAATATTCCACCTAGTCTTTATTTATTTCAATCAGAACTCAAATTGTCCCGTGTTAGCTGTGTTGTAAAAAGATTGCTATCTAGCTGACCTTCTTCTCGGATTGTCGAAAAAAGCGACTAAGGGAGTAGGGTATACATTGAATTATATTGAGCTTTGGCCTAGCAGATCTGTTACCAATATTCCATATATCATAACCCCAATAATCATCCTAAAACTGACTTAGAAGATAATATCGTGTCTCTGAGTAACTATCCACCCCGAAGGAGATTAAAGGACGATAAAATAAATATTTTTTTATGTAAGTAATCATGACAAGGATTGTAGACACACAGATTTTTTTTATTACATCGTTATTTTAAACGTAATACATTTTCATATTTGGTAAGAACAGAGCTTCTGTGTGTTTCTGCTGATCTGAATCTGTTCGCAGCCGATACTGGATCAATTACTTTTTTATTGGGACCGTGGCCTACATTTTGAGTTTTCAACACTATTAGCAAGCGTGACCCCAAATTACGAACATTTCGTTTGTATGGGAGTCTTTCTGTCGAAAAATAATAAGGAACTCGATCACCTATTAAATATGTTTATAAATGTATATATATATATATATATATATATATATATATATATATATATATATATATATATATATATATATATATATATATATATATATATATATATATATATATCAGAAATAGAAACCGAGATCTCTGCCTACTCCTCACCAGGGAATCAAGCGCGACGTGTGTATGTATGTAGAAACCATCACATAACCTTAAGGGTAAGTGGTTAAACTTTGCGTATTATTGCAACATCATTCAATCCAACAACAGATGTCGTTAGTATGTATGTGTGCGCATTTCAATTTTATATCGCCCGTAATAGAATCAGCGTATCAGTTTAGTACTAGTTTTTATCATCTATTTACTCGTCATAAAGGTGTATTTGTAGCATCAAATAAACCGTAAACTTGTCACGTGTGAATAGCCTTAAGGAAATTAATTATATAAAACACACAGTAATCCTTTGATAACTAGCCAATTACGAATGACTTAGTAAAATGCCGAAAAGGTATAATTAATATCGGCTTTATTAACTCTCCAACGTTGGACCAACAAAGTTTTATACATACTTTATGACTCTGTACATTTCTCAATATCTCATTGGTCAAATAAATTTACCAAAGACATCGTAATAAAGATTTCTTAGGTAACAATGGGTTCGATTTAACCATAAATGCTTTACACCACATTTATAGAGGACACTCAAAGATCTACCAACTTCGTTAGATTATGGGAGTGTTTAAAACCTATAATAATAATAATATTTGGACATTATTACACCAATTGAACTAGCCCCTTGTTAAGTACATTTAAGACTTGTGTTAAGGGCACTAGTTAGTTAAATACATATATACGTTCAGGTGTCTAACCGATCGTGCCACGGAGGTCGTCAATCACCTCTGATGACTACAAAGGACTAACAGTCGTGATAATAAAGTTATGTTTAATCTTATAACATGTTGGTAAGAGTAGTGAGTCACAAAACGAAGTGGATATGCAAATGAGATCACGTTACGAACCCAAAATGGTAGGCCAAAGACCTAATCTGTTGGAAATTTCCATAAGTCACACACCATATGTTATGTAGCCAGTAACAAGTTTATACATAAGTAGGTGATGCCTCTGTTTTTCGTAAAAGAGTGGGTAGATATCGCCTGTCCTTCATTTTGTTCTCACAACCATTTTATTCGATCTGTCTTAATTAAATATAAAACTGTATAATTTAATAAAAAGTTGGTAAATAAAGAATTTGCATTCTTATCCATAATTAAGTCAATGATAGCCCTATCACGTTATTACCTAATATCTGTTCCAGATTTACCATTTACCAGATTTACCATTCTTGTATTAAATAAATTTTATTATCGGAAGCTGCAATTTTCAACAATGTATTAATTTTATTACCATTAATTAATTAACAATATTTTAATTACCAACCAGTAACTATTATTCGATATCTAGCCATCTCAAGTATAACAGTTCCGTCCATCAGTTTCCTATGTATTTTTTGAAGTTGATGAAATTGTTTTCAGGAGTGGACAATGATAAATTACACATGGTGCATATCTATCCATTGTG
Source organism: Leucoptera coffeella (assembly GCA_030578115.1). Taxonomy (NCBI): domain Eukaryota; kingdom Metazoa; phylum Arthropoda; class Insecta; order Lepidoptera; family Lyonetiidae; genus Leucoptera; species Leucoptera coffeella. Next base: position 132,131 of record JAMBLF010000654.1, on the reverse strand, counting down.
ATCTTATTGTCCTGGAGGTTACATTGTGGTTCTAAACAAGTTGCGGTGTATAGGCGAGTGACCTTTGCATATGGATTATGTTCTCAGAAATGTATTAAGTTATAAGACTAGATTTCATATATCACCATTATAACATGGAATTATCAACTAGAATTTGGTTTGATTATGGAAGACTTCCGTAATTAATAACTAACGGGACCTTACGCATAAGTTTTTATATAATACAGTTAGTTACCTTTCAAATTTACCGGAAGACTTCCGGTATCTTACGCTGTTGTGTTCGGATTTCCTTTGAGTATTCTAACAATGTTTGCCACAATTAAAGTGGTGCCGTCTTTGATTACACCCATAGGGTGAGCCATCTTCATTATTACATACATATATTTTTTATACACATATTTTTTTGTGTATCACATCGCTTTTCAAATTACTACTACACTACTAATACTACTATTTTAAATTAGCTGCGTAGTCACACGTATCGGTACTATTCCGATCACTCCTTTGGTGTCATAAGGAAAACATCGTAAGGGAATTTCTATAGGTTATAGTCTAATTCTGTAACATTGAGTACTGGCTATCTAGTGAAGAAATGTTGGCATTGAACGCACAAATACCTTCTTAGTGCAAACTTTATTTGAAATATTAGTGTAAATATCGTATACGAGTAGGAAATACTAAAATAACTAATACATAAATTTCAATTTATTGATTTCATACCTATATTCTACGCAGACAGGATGTTTGGGAAAATTCTTTAAATAGTTATATGCATGAAATTTTTATAAATCTATAAACAAGCACGCTGCATACATACTGCAGTTAAATAACATACACTACATGTTCAACATCGTTGTATTATATCGCAGCGTGACATCCTACTTATTCATTTGAATTGGTAGATTACATTTTTAAGTAGTTCATAACTAACAGTGAGGGAAAACATCGTCAAAAAACCGGCCTATCCCGCATCGATCGAGATCGGTAATAGCCAGTGTCTGTATACGGCGATTGGTTCACTACATATCACGTTGGGTTCTGTTTATCTAGTGAAACACGGGCTTAAAGTGGCTCATACCTCATAAGCCTCTGAAATTTTGAAAATGGGCACTAAATCCCCTGAATACCCCGCCACTATTAAAAAAGGAAGTGTTATGTTACTTTACGTACATAGATTTGACAATTAGTTGATAAAGCAAATTGTTTAATACAAATTATTGATTTGTTTATTAATACCTCTAAGCATGCATGGACAATGCATAATATGTATTTACCATGACAAAGAAGAGAATATAATAAAATATTATTTATTATTTAGTATGTAGCTAATAATATCGTGTGTTGATAGTAGCAGACATATTTTCCTGAATTACGATGATGTTCTTCGCAGTTGGCTTAAGATTTCGGTTCTACAGTTATTCCCGTCCAAAGACATTAATGACATTGTATGTCTGTCTTGGAACTATTATTAAGGAACACTCATAGAAATGTACATATTATTTCGATGATGATAGAAGTAATCACCTCGCACTTTGGTTTAATTTTAGGGCTAATTTGTATTAACATATATATATATATATATATATATATATATATATATATATATATATATATATATATATATATTAGTCATGACAAGCCTATATCTCAAAAATGTTTTCGTACTAAACAACGGTGAGATATATCCAAAAAGATCTGCGATTTAAAAAGAAATTAAGAACGTTAAAAACAATGTAACTGAAAAACGAAATGATCTTGCTACTCATAGTAGTAATGTTTTGTAACAATAAATGAATTGTTGCCTTACTAATAACTTTAAATAGGTATTAGAACGTAAATAATAAACAAAAATAAACAATAAGCTTTATTATTTCGTATATCTAGTTTAACATTATCAATAAATAACATTTACGATAAATACCACAACGTACAAGACATTTTTGGTTGATAAATAAAGTGTACTCGTAAGTAGAGTAAGTGTGTATTGGTATGTAAACGAGAGGTTTTCTTGTTAGGAGCACGTAAAATAAAGAAAATAATCGTAAGAATATAGCAACCAAGTAATTGTATATAAGTTTGTGAATTTAATATGATCTATTTATTTGTTCTTAACTACAAGTTACGTTAAGAAATCATATATTTCTTTCTATAAATATATCCAAAACAAGTTTATTATTATAACGATTAAAATATTCTCACTAACATATTAAAAATAAGTAACTACTATAAACTTTTTTATCACATTTCTTTCTTGATAACTATAATATGGTAACAATAAAAAACTTTTTGACCATTAAGTGGTTGTTTTAGAATTGAGATGTTTGCATTGTGTCCATTCACGACATGGATTTAAATATCCTACATTGAGTATGAGGCTTTAGTTTAAAAATAATTTCAAAATATTTGTACTCTGCCTTAAACAAAATAACTATTTGAATTTTACTACTTATACATTATTAATCCTACAATTAATAATGAATATCAAGTTACGTCCTAACTATAACCTCTTTTTCTTTAATACTTGCCTATATACGTATACCCAAGTTTTCTTTAAATACTCTATTAAATAGTTTGGCCATTCAGTATCTTGATAATGTCCATAATTCCCAGCGTGCAGCCAGCGATTAAACTGCCCATTCCAAATATGAATATTACAATGTTCTTATACATGATCCAGTTCCATTTACCAAGGTCTTCATACCGCAACACAGTTTCAATCACACAAGGAATCAGAAGACCAAGAATAGAGTAGAAAAAGGCTCCAACCAAATTTATGATTTGCTCCAGCAATGGTAAAGCCATGCCTATGCCAACTGGAAATAAATAAAAATATTTATTGTAAGATATCAGTTATATGATGAGGGTGCAGATGATGGCATAGTATGTAAGGGTGAACATCGTGAGGCGCCCTTACTATTGATCGGAATAGGTAATATTGTAAAGTCAGTGCTTATTATCATGGTAAGTATGTAAGTAATGAAGCGAAAAAATTATGTGTGATGGTCCAGACCTAATAATACATACATAAATACATACTTCGATGTTAAATAGCCTAAGACTTAGGAACATATAAAAGCATAGTCTATGCTTTATACTCGTTGACGTAATTCATAATCCGAAAACCGCAGACACATTTTATGACCTTATTTATTTTGGAAAATCGCGCACATAAAAATATCTATATAATAAATATATATAATCTTATATCATGTTATCAGAAATCACATAACCGAAAGGTGGAAACAATATATAAGACTGTACAAAAAAAATAATTATATATATTATATATACAGGGTGGCTCATTCAAAACGGTCAGTATGGGAAAGTCTGAAACTATAAGAGATACGAAGATTTGTTCTTAGGAACCATGTCACCGATTTTGATAAAAAGAAAAACTGCATTCATACTTTCTTTGAAAAAACAACTGTATCGAGTACGGGAATCGAACCCGGTAGCTTAAAAAAAATAAATTGGCCCTTTTCACTTTTTCTTTTTAAATATCGATTGTATAGGCCTTAAGCTGTAAATGTCTCTATGAAACATGGTGTCGAAAATGAATAAAATGCATTGTTTTGGCATACTTTAGTTTATCATAGTAGGTTTTCTAAGTGACCACCGTTGTTATCAATATAATATAATTTCGCAAATCATTTCCCTTGTTATCTAATTAAAGGTAGGTTTTATCTTCAGGAACCATAAAATTTATCTTTATTAAAGTCATTAAAAATAAAATCACTTACAGTGATAACTTGTTATATCAATAATCATGTCATTGTTTACGAAGTAGGATGGCAAATGATAGTATTCTTGAATTGACGTTACTATCTGATCAGAAGTATGGATAAATTATGTAGCTTTTATGAAAAATATATACATTTTTAATTTTCGATGGAGTGGATAAAATTATTCGGGAAAGAAAACTTTTTTTTAATACTCCCCAAGAATTATTCAGATTATTCCGATAATTAATACAAGTCTATTGAAATAGATAATGAGATAATAATTCATTATATGTAAATCATTTAAGTCTAATGACAGGTGAATTAATTACTAAATAAAGATATGGAAAAAAATTATCGTACAAAATGTTTTGATAATTTTAACACATTGACTGCGGCAAAAAAATGCTGCTTCACCATCTCAGTGCGATGCAAGGCATATCGACACGATACCATAAGTTTCTACTGGTGCGGTCATGGGTCATTAAACCTTGTAACACACGCTTTGATTAAAACTCTTATAACTCAGTCAAAACGCTTTAAAATCGTCATAATTTGGCAGTAAAATATTCTCAAAGAGTCATTTGTCACAATACAGACGTCGCCCCTAGCTCCAGTGAAAACTCTAAGAGAAAATAAGAAAAACAAATGCAAGGTTTAAAGACCCATAACCGCATCGATTTAGCAACAAAAAATGGAATATTTTAGTGATGGGAAATGATAAGAAACACAGAATATCGATAAATTTATTTGGTTTTAAAATTAAGTTTTACATAAGGCTATACTTAAAAAAATAATATCAATTTGTTATGATAAACTTTTTGGGTTGTACTCAAAAAGTAGAGATCGCTCTTAAAACAATGAAAAATAATACTAAAAAGTAAGTATAAAATATGAAAGAATGAAAATAAAAATATCAAATTACTTTTTTTATATTTTTGTTATAAAAATTGAGTTTTACTTAAGTAAAGCTTACATAAATACCTACTTAAAATAAAAATCTGTCTACTATGACGGATTTTTTTGGATTGCACTCAAAAAGTAGATTCCACTTAAAACAATGAAAAACAACAATAAAATGTGAATGTAAGGTAATGCATTTTTAGGAATCTTTCCACTCACGAAAATAATGACAACTTTCTTTCAGGAATGTCAACACATCACTAATCAATTGACACCTATCAATCAGTGCGATACAAGGCACTTCGACGTTATATTTGAAATAAGGCCTTTAGACCTTGTTGCCGCACAGGAATAGAGAAAAATCTTTTCAGTGCGGTACAAGGTCCAAAGGCCTTATATTGTTTTAACCAATCAATTAAGTAGCTACTGAATAGACAATCACAAAAATATTTCTATCTTACTTTTACGTTAACTACTCTTTAAGTTATAGCTCCCGCACCAGAAAGAAGTAAGCTATATTTCGCTCCGCACCGTAGGCAAGTACATGCATAAGGTCTATCGACGTTGCACCGCACCCAATGTGTTAATAACTTAAATTTAATTAACTCCTGTGCTAGTAACATTTGCAATAATTCACCACTCTGTGGGATTGTGTTTATTTTCCTTGACTACTTTACCTAATCACGCTGCTGTATATTGCGTAACATTCACGATTAACTATCTATATTAAAATATGTAATGTTTTATAAAATGTGATGAAAATGTTTAATAGGCAGTTTTAACGAAAAACAAACAATGGATTACACATGCAAGTTGGAATAAATTGCCCTTTTATTGGATTATCGTAAGTCAATCATCCAGTTGACATCACTTTGAAGATTAGGACTGTTATCGATAAAGCGGCAGTTTCTGAATATATAAATAGCCTTGAACGCGTAATAGAAATGGAAATAAAATATACCTACTTGATTTATTTATTTTTACACAATATACCTTTTTCATCTCTTACGATAAGTCGGAAAAAATACGTTAGATCGAGATTTTTTTTCAAAATTAAATTAAAGTTATACCGATGTGATAATTAATTATCATGATACTTTTTGGTTGTGAAATATCTCTTGTGTACTTAATTTTCATATAACCTAAAAAATCGAAATCATCATCAGCCTGTAGTAATCCACTGTTGGATATAGGCCTCCCCCAAATGACGCCACTTCTCCCTGTCAGGGGCCCGACCGCATCCATTCAATGCCGGTCAACCTGCGCAGTTCATCTTCCCACCTTGCCGAGGGGCGCCCTACTACGGAATACTTGAATTTAGCTATAAAACTCATACTTACCACAAATACATACACCAATAGTTCTTGCCGATACTTGAACTATAGACTTGTATTTATCTGTTACATGAGGCTCCGTGTATTTGGTGAATATGTCAATGACCACGAAGAACTGAAGTGGGTACGTGAAGAATATTGATAGCGCTATGAAAACCTTAGCACAGATTGCTGGCCTGAAAACAATATCAATAATTATCATCTAACACTAATTGTGATCACCTATTGACCGTAAATATTACGTTGAATACTATCTGGTAAGAAGGTTCGGTAGGTCAACAACAAAAATGCATCGGAGCGTATACTGGTGCAGAAATAGTAATAATGTAGAGATCGAATTCATCGCACTTTACTTCGACACACCTTTATCTCTTTTTACTTATCATCTTAAACAAAAACCTTTACACGTTACAACTAGATACATATACATTCACGTCCTTTAGTCCCTTTCGGGGTGGACAGAACCTTGAAGTCATGAAAGCAGCTTATTGGTAATTTATTAGTATGTATATTAGGGCTTTGAAAACATATTGAATATTGGTGATAGGTTCATAGCCTATCGCCTAATATATGGCATATACCCCTTGTCCGTAAGCCGCCTCCTACGACATGCCGAGAAGAATGGCAGCTAGTTAGCATTCTTTTTACGGTCCAGACTAGCACCGGACGTACAACAAATAAGCAGTAAGATCCATACCATTGATCAACCGGTAGATTCAACGTAATAGTCCCACGTAGAGCTTCGCCATATCTCAAATAACCAAAGAGTCCCAAGGTCAGATATAGAACAACGATGATTGCCATGGAAATCGTCAATACACTGGGACAACCCAGGAAATGTTTGGGTTTCTTCATAGCGTTCTCAACTGGCATCACTACGCCCATTCCCTCCATCGCGAATATGATTGTTCTGGAACAAAATGAAAGGTTAAAAAAGGAATAGGCAGATTTGTCGTGCATATATACTATTATTCGCGGGAGTGGACTTACGTGAAATTCAGAAACTTCACTTATAGTTAGTCTTTACTTATTTCTAGCCTGGTTTCGCAAGTTCAGCTTATTTGGCTGTTTGTAATGGTTAAAAGGCAGAACAAAAAAAAATAGCTCCGTAATTTGATATATCGTACGATGTTTCATTTCCTAATATTTATGGTTAGGTTAGGTGAATATCAAATGAGATGCAGTTATATAAATGCCGATCTCAGAATTGAAAGGATGATGGTTTATAACTTATTACTTCTGATCACCTTATCATTGCCTAATAACAACATAGTTTGAAGAGTAGCATATAGATAGTATATAGTATATGCTACTCTTCAAATTATGTTGTTATTAGGCAATGATAAGGTGAACATACTATATAGTATAGTAGATAGAGTAGTATAGATGTATCTAGAAAAGTAGCATCAGATATGTATATTTGGCGATCATATATAAAAGTGAGGCCTCGTTCTATGTATGTACTGAATATGATATAACATAAACATAACATACGCTTCACGACTTGTGTATACACACTCCCTTTTCTATTTAATATGATATTAATGAACCGGATATTAATATAACGATTTTGCATGTTTATATATTTACAGTGCACTACATCTCCGAACATACATCAATGAATGAACAATTATCATATTGTTTCCGTACAAATCACAATATTTGTTCAAGTGCTATGCATGGCCAATGAATTACCGATGCCAAGGAATTTTAATGAGTTCAGCGTGCTAAACAGAAAGAAAAATGTCAGAGTTGTAAGCGATTCGACTCAATCTCGTCACATTTCAAAACAATACCTGCAGACGAACGTCGACATAAAAACGTTAAAATGAGGTTTTCAAGGACATATCTGTTACATTTACCTCAATCCTTTTAATAAAAAAGAGGATCAAAATTTGTCATCTAGTTGTTAAAAATGCTAGAAAATCTGGACATGTATTACTTGATAACGAACATCTGAAGATTTTTTTCTTGGGTTGAATTGACGTGTTTTGTGACTGAAAATGCCTATTAACTTCAGCTTTGAGTGGAACATATATCGTTTATGTTTGTGAAATAGGATCATTAACTGAACATCGTTAAAAAACAGGAAAATTTGAATTCTCAGTCCCTGTCGGAAAAACATTTTGAATTTCTTATCATGTTTATTTAACTACATTGATAAAGAATAAAGTGGATATAATAAAGTGAAGAAAATGTGGCATAAGCAAGCAAATAAACGCTAAAGCCTAAGCTAAACAACGCATCATTATGAGTGGCGGTATGATATGGAAAGTTTCCCTTTAGATTATAAGATAAGCTATACTCACTACACTTTTCGTTTGTTCAATTAGAAGATTAATATTGTTTTAGTACTTTAGTGCTATTTTTGTATTATTTCGAATGTTGTCACAACTTTTATAGTCAGATTAAATTCATCTTTCATTCGGAACAACAAAGCATAATCTATAGCAAAACATACCATATCAAATCTTATTTAAGATTATATACCAATACAAACCTTATAATACCTAATCACTGTTACTAACAGAAACAATCGAGATACTGTATCAGCAATATCGACAGATAGCCAAGACATATTGGTACGAGTAACACAAATAACTCACGAGAAGAAAGCAGGTAGCCTCGAGATGTCACTCATCACCTTCTTATCAGTTATATCGAGATTTCCATCGAAGCAGTAGTATAAACAAATGGCCACTGTTGCTACGAGAAGTGCATTGGCCATCAAAGAGAGAGGAGCCAGCCATTTTAAATGCCTTATTTGAGTCAGCAATACTAGAGGTAGTAGGATTATCAGGCAATAGTATTCTACTGGTAGAATTACGTTGGCGTATTTATCTACGATCTGAAAACGAAAGCGTTTATTATAAAACCAATTAAAAGGTACATACATATTTTAATCTCTTTCAGGGTGGAAAGAACGTTGAACATATTATCACATATGACACTTTTGGCTTTAATATTGGGGTTGTGATGACATATTAAACATGGGTGATAGGTTGCTAGCCAACGTCCTACACCCCTAGAAACTTATTATAACATACATAAATTTCATTAGAAAATTAGATGGTAAGCAATGTACGAATATGCGAAGGTTTGTATAAGATCTCCTGCATACAATAGCTTACCTGCTTGATAGATTCGGATATCAAAACTGTGTACACGCAACACACGCCCAGATATGTTAGAAACAAAGCCAGCTCAGCGAAAACACTGTAAATAAATCAAATTTCTTATACATAATAAAATAATGGAAATAAGAAAAAAATGAATTATTTGATTTTCTATAAAAAAAGTCTGTTAATTAAATTAAATACTGAATCAAATTACATTCATTTTTAGAACAAACTAAATAACCTTCGTAATTGTCAAGTACTACGAGTAATAATTTACAATACATCAATTAAGTGATACTAGCCAACATGTCGCAAAACTTACTGAGCAGTAGTGGCGAATTTCCTTAACGACTTGGGTCCATATTTGAATGCAGCGCTACATGTTTCGGGATAACCCAACAATGGCTGCCGCGACAGTTTACAGCACTGTCTTGATGTAGCTACCTGCAAAATATACACAACTATGTATATGATAAATGACACTCATATACTTAATAATACCCGAATAGACAATAAACAATACGCAAAGAAATTTTCGAATACAATTAACAATTGCCAAACTATTATTATGCATTTACAATATAGACAATTAGACATTATATGATATATTTATATCAGGAAAACAGGAAAATCGAACATAGCTCAGGTGTGATATTGTCCCGTAAATAAGGTCCTTACTCAGATTACGGACAATTTATGTTAATATATAATGTTACAATTAATGCCAGTCCCAGATCAGTACAGGCCAAATGGTAAATATATAATATATAACATTATACGAGTATACATTGTCCAAAAGACAAAAGGCACAATATTGCGAAAAAGATGATAATAGCATATTAAGGTTAATTTGACGTGCTTATACTAAAGCGAAAAACTTCATAAAATCAATTTAACGCTCAAGGTTTTTACGACTGCTTGTAATTGAAAATTTAAGTTGAAAATGGAAATGATAACAATTGCAGTGTGAAATTGGAATTTGTTTGTTTACGAGCATCTTCAGTTTCAGTATTTTACTTCGGTGCAATGGTATTTAGTAAATAAAAAAGAGGTCGAGGTTTCCATCTCGATCATCGCGGAGGTAGTAATGCTACGGCCAACTTACTAAACATTTTGTAATACTTGCGTGCATCGTAATAACTGAACATAACATTGAAACATAAATATTATGGGTCAATAAATTTAATTGTCTTGTCAAGTGCACTATTTTTATTACTTTGTGTTATGTAAGTTTAAGTCACTTGTGCAGTAAGTGTGTAAGGTTTATCGTATTCAGAGTATTGTTTAAAGTAAATGATTTTCAAGTAAATATTGAAACGATAAGTTACAGTTAATTACAGGTTAAATTAAACATTGTATCGAATTAATCCAATAGTTACATAGAAATTAATATTTATTTGAGTAAAGATAAAATAAATCGTTTATCGGGAGCATAATAATGTATATTTTGAGATTCTGTCGTATTGAGCGTATCATCATTCATCATCAAAAAATCTCATACGTATTTTACATGTGTATAAGGCAATAGAGATAAGATACAACTATCAGATGACAAAAACCAGTTTATCAGTGCTAATGTTATACCCCCTCGAAAGTGAATTATTATTTCAATTCTCACAATGTAAACTTTTTGATTTGATTTTAAAGTGAGGCATTTTAAGCACGAGAATAGGGTTCTAGGTCATTGTAGCAAAACTAGCTTATTAAAATCCAATCGCGTACTTAGATTTATGAAACATTTGTCAGGAGCGCTCATGGTGGTGAGCGATACATTTTTTAAGTATCCTGTTGGGAAGTACAGAGTCTATTTAGTAAAGAGCATTAGTTTTTTACATTATAAATGTATAGCTTCAAAATAAAAAAGTGTAACGTCTATCGGGTCACGACATATTAATGACTCTCGACACTCGAAGGCCTTATTTTAAACAGACAATGCTTATGCTGAGTTGTTCTAACAATATACTGAAAAATGCTATTGTTAGATAGTGTGGTGGTAAGATAAGAGAAGTAAGAACACTAGATTATATTGGGCTTTCTCAGTATTAAAATATAGTAGTGGTTTTAAGTAGTTAAGTGCATACTTACAAAGATGTGAACGCAATGTGTGCAAATGAACCCCACTACCAAAGTTCCCACGATGCCGAAACCCCATCCAGAGTTTGAAAAGGCCAAAGGCACTGCCAGTAAACCGGACCCTAACGACGCCTTTATCAAATTTGCTGTGGACCGGAGATCTCTGCGAAAAAACATACACATATAAACACACGTACATATACTACATTTACGGCACTTAAGCTTAAGTTTATATTTTAAATTATTTTTATAATACGAATTAAGAGGAAATAAGAGTTCAAGTGTAACCAGCATCAGGTAAAATGGGGATCCGTGATAGGGGTCTACCTGTATGTATGTATCCAAGCATTAATTAAAGCAAGATTATAAATGGAAACACTAAGTCCCTTGATTGTAAAAAAGAGTATTTTTTCAGGCATGCCACGTTTTACCGCATGAGTGATCTAATTTTTCTGAAAAACCGCCCATAAGAAAACCTGGTCACTGATTTGTAACTGATTTTATCTCCCCAATCCTCATAGATTCTTTTTGCTTATTTATTTTTGTTATTCTATTAGTAACTTGAAATTTACGTTAGCCTAATCCACAATTAAAATATACGATTTTCACACCTTATCATATGAAGATACTACGAAATATTTTGTGAAAGTTTTTTTAATATGAAATGCTAGACACTGGCTACGTTATTATCCTTACGATGTTGTAATATTTGTTTATAATATTCTATCTTGTAATTTTCCGTAGCTGTCTATTTGATTAGTGTTAAGTGGCTTAAAAATGTGTATTTTATTCATATCTTATGTTTAAAATTCACACCTCTACTGTCCAACTTGCTGTCGATTGCATCGTTGAATGATTCTGGCAAAACTCTCTTGCGTCATTCGCATCCATAAACCTTGTCATTATTCTATTTATACATATATATTATTCTTCTAAGAGTAAGGGTAAGGGTGTACTACCGTGAAGAACAGAAGAGCATCTTTGAGAAGGTTAATAAGTGTAAGTGAGGCTAAAGAGAGGATCGTTCGCGGTGACGATCGATAATCTCAGCCTATCCTGTGAGGGAAGTAGAGTAATGAATACATGTATGTAGAGAGGAAACCCGCCTATACCTCCCTTTAGCAAATATACTCTAAATAACATTGTTTTCGCCACATTGCGCACGTCTTATCAAGTGAAACGTCGACTTTAGGTGGCTTAAAGTGCGTTTCAACTATGCAAAACATGCGTGCAAGAAGTATGGCAAACTTGTGTGCAAGTGCACTCTCCATACTAACACCAAGTTTAAGTATCCACAACTTCGTTTGAATACAATAAGTGTATGATATCATACTTCCAAATAATGCATAATGGAAACCCGGCAAGTACAATTAAATGTCCAAAGTAAGAACTAAAACCTCTTACTACCCCGGAAGGGTTGCGAAGCATTGCTATACAGCTGTTTCATTACTGTGTCTTAAATCTATTTTAATACACCTTGAACAAGAGCAAATTATTATCAATGCTGCAGTTTCAAGGTTTATTTGTTATATAAATAGTAATTAGCATAATCTACTTTCACGTGGGAAATACGATAGGCATGCACCTTGTGTATGTTACTTTGGTTTACGAAACAATCAAAATAGCTATAACTATTTATCAACGTCACGACTTTAAAAAACCAGTGAGGTTTTAGGGTGAATATTCCTCTATTTCTTCTATATTAAATCTAATTAGGTATGAAATATATTTATGAATGTAGTCAATTTTTGTTATTCTCATTCTTGATAAGTTAATTGCTGTATGTGCAAGAACCTTAAAAATTTTTATTATGACTTTGAACGTAATGATGCTAACAAATACAAAATATTGCCAATATTCAAATGTTATACGCAGATCTATTAAATATATATGTAGTAAACACCTCATACATGACCACCGTAACGTAACTAAGAAACTAAAAATTAAAAGTTTATGAGACCAACATGTTACGCACTGATTGTGAGGCTCTTATAAAATCTTAAATTAGTCCCAATAAAGTACATCTACTACGTACGTAACACTACGTGAAAATTATCAATAAACCGATGATTTTTAAGTACAACTTTACATATTAGTCAAGTAATTTAGCGCGCGTGCTCATCTTGTTAGATAAAACCTCTTGACAGCCTTCCGAGAATGACTCTAGCCTACAGTGAAAACAAATATTTAATGTTTTTAGACATCTTAGCCTCACCGCGGTTTTATTCCACTATAGAATTTAAACAACAACAGAATATTAATATTCAAACACTTGAGGGCTTGCGGGATTATCAGAGTTGCACGTGTATCACGAAGGTAGTGATCCTATGGAAACCTCGAACTCTCGTGTTGAGCTGATAGTCAATAATATACTTTGTGACAGATAGTAAGCTATGTCACCATTTACAAGCATTGACTTCTTATTTTCTGAGGAATTGGTAGGTTTCCTCACGATGGCCCTCATCGGAATAGTCGGCGCTTTTCTCAAATGATTTATCTATAGAAAGTATAGATTCTATAAAAATCCGAAATTTTCATTTTGAAATGCTTTGATGTTTGAACTCTGTACCCGCTGATACATCGTCAAAATTTCTTGGAAATGAGTACTGGGTCTGCATAAGTAATAAAGAGCTGAAATATATGTTAGTCTCGATCACGTGAAATACTATCAATATTGTTTGGATTATTCTATTTTAATCTCAAGCTAAACACAACCCTAACAAATAACCTTACTATCTAGCTATTACATCGTATGTTTTTAACTATTTAATTTAAGTCAATAAAAAGAATTAATCTTAATCAATAATTCTTAATTTCCAAATAAAGTTTTACGATCATAATATTATGATGTTCCATAAAAACTTCTATTAAACAGTAATTTATTATTGTGGCGAACAGAAAAAGAGTTTATTGAATCTAGTGATTGAGCAAAAGTTTATGACTGAAGTTAATTAATGTACCTGCAAAGTTGTTTTTTTATCAATTATAGCCGTTGTTGTAAGTTATCAAAACAAATCCATCATTTCCTTTCAACGAGTAAAGATTCTGATGAATAAGCTTTTAAGAAACGTTGTAAATAATGTTTTAAAAGGAAGTATAAATGAAGCAATGGAAAAAAGTTTATTTACATAAATTAATAAATTTTCCGTTTGTACAAAGTTTTAAATTAAAACTATGATTGCGGTAAACCATAACTATTTTTCAAGGTTTTTTTGTAATAATAAATTATCGTTGTTTTTTCGACATGTAGTTTAAGTTTATGTAGAAATAAACTAAAATAAAAAAATATTAAATACGCATCAATGTTGTACAAAATGATATTATATAGATACAAAAGTATCGTATACGAAAAATATATTTTTACAGTTAATTACTTACGAATTAGGTTTTGCCACTTGTCTATGTTCAAACGGATCATAGTCATCTTTTTCTGATGCATTATTATTGGCATTGCTTGTCTCTATGGAAGCAATAATATCCTTTTTACTCATTCTGAAATTTTTTAAATAACACTTATTGACAACTCCTTGGCAAGTCCATTTCACAAATAACACACACGATTCGTAAAACTAAGTCAACGCAAGCGTGTGGTCGAGGCTTGTGTGTTTACCCACAATCACAATATAACTGGCATTTCTGATTAGTGATAAGAGGCAAATCTTAACACGAGAGCGGTGCTATCTCAAGGCACGACAATAAGGCAGATCCTGCGTCTCATTTGATAATACCGAACATTATAATCCAGCGGCAAACATAGAAATGAGTCTGTTATGCCGCGTTCGTGTTTTTTGAAGTTTTTCTTCAATAACGCTTGTGTTGATACAGTAACAGCGTTCGTAAATAATGAAGTTAGAGAAGATCAACGTCACTTGCGTCATATTTTGTTAATATGATGCCGTTATAAAGCAATTAGCATAATTATAAGTTTATGGCTGGTTTCAGCAAGCGTCATAATTTAGAAACAATTGATTTTAGCGTTAGTAAATCAGAAATAATTCTTTACTTTTTGTTATGGTCATGAAGTTTATCTACTTATGAGGGTTTAAGTATTGAAGTTATTATCAGAGCTGAAAGACGATTTGCTAAGAAGAACAATAACTATGTTAAGTGCACGTAAATACATGCGAGTACTTTAAATATCACAACTTCAGAGTAATAGTTAGTTGAATTATTCATAAAATATGTACATTCGGAATTTATAATCCCTTCGAAGTGAACTCAACTTCAGACTTATAACACGTTCTTTAATAGTTTAAATTGAAAATGTTAAGGTATTGAAGTATCATTCTAGCTGCTGTTCTTCCCTACACGTCGTAAGAGGCTACTAAGGGACTTGGGGTAAATAGAATCTATTGGGCGATAGGCTGTTCTGTCACCAATGTTCCTTTATAACATCGCTACCACAATATTCATACTTAACCGTTCAATCAATCAATCAGCCTGTAATAGTCCACTGCTGGACGTAGGCCTCCCCAAGGGTACGCCACAAAAGACGATCTTTCGTGGCCCTCATCCAGCCACCACCAGCAACCTTCTTGAGGTCCACCTAGCAGTCCACTTAACCGCTGCCTAGGAGATATTATATCTCCGAGGTTCCATCCACCCCGAATGGGAATAAAGGACGTAAATGTATAAGTAAATTACAATAAAGGCAACGGTGATAATTGTACAAAACACTAGAGTGAGAGAGTTGATACTTCTGAGCAATTTAGGTGATTGTCTGAACGGGACGCATAACTCTACAATAGAATATAATCACTGATTTTTATGACTCTACATAGAAAATATTATTTATATTGAATTGCTATCCTTTAATGCTTAAAAAACAAACGCGTTCACGACCATTAACCCTTGCGGGGTATTCAGAGGTTCAGGTTTCCATGTCCGCAAATGTGAAGGTAGTAATTCTATTGCCACCCGACGTTTTTAACAGATAATGTGACAGATGGTAAGCCATGTCGCCATTTACAAGCACTAACTTTTACCTGTTCGGGGAACAGATAGGTTTCTTAACGACGTTTTCCCTCATTGTAAATAAATAAAGTAACAAAAAAGGAGCTACTATAAGTAATAATAGTAATTACCAATTATAAATTTATACCTCTGTCTTCAGTTAATGTCAATTTACCCTACAAGTCGTGTAGTGTTTTTTAGTAGTTATTCTGGGATTCTGTTAACCTTCACGGGCGTTAACTGATTGTCTAGTACTGTTGCGAAATACATACTATTTATATTACCGCGGAAATAGGGTATTAAGGAATAATCCGCCTTCATTTGCAAATTATGTTCTAATTATACTAATTATTGCATTCTTTAAATATAAGAGCTGAATCGGAAGTCTTATGTGTAACTGTAATAAAATAGGAAACCAGAATTCTATAAGAATTAACTCAATATAATGATGTCTTTGTTTTAAATAGTACTCACTTTTCTACTCACATGTTGCTCGAATTATCTTATTTTCAAATTGTTAATTGCCAATACTCAAACGAAAGAACGAAGAAAAACCCTCGTAATATTTCAATATATAATACTTGTGTGGGACGTAAATAGAATGCTATGAGACTAGGGGTATATTGAATCTTTTGGGCGATAGGCTAGCAACTTGTCACCGATATTACATGTGACATTAAAACCTCAATATACATGCTAATAAGTAATGAAGAAGATGTTTTCATATCCCCAAGGTTCTTTTCACCCTGAACGGGATTAAAGCAATTGAATGTATATATAACATTATTATGATATCTATACTATATAACAATTATAAATATATAAGTATGACATTTAAATAAAAACATTTTACGAAAAAGTTCGTAACAGTATATTTGGCATTGACACACTAATTCGAGTTCAGAGTTCACGGAAATTCTAATTCTATTGAACAATTATTAATCACGTCAGTTATAAATAGTAAATTAACATAAATAAACAGTTTGCAGATTGAAAAGAACTATCCTTGATTTGCTAGATAGATTACAGTTATTGAATAATTCATGCCATTGAGTTTTGTCTTGAAATCATTGAAATTTTAAAAATATCGTATTAATATAATTATATTTGTATAGCAATACAATTGCATCTGTTTATAAATCGTGTGTTTTTGTTAATGTCCATTCATCGTCTATATAATAAGTTTTTTTTAAATATTTATATGTATTATATAAAAATGTATTTAAAAATGTATGCCATTTTACATGTAAATATTTATATGTAAAATGGCAGCAACTTTGCAACGATACGGATAATTAGACAGACATACGTAGATCAAAAATCTTTGAAATGGTCTGGTTATAGTAGAAAAGAATCCAATTAAATCAAAAGATCGAGTCAAGTCATATAATAAGAAATAATCTGGCCTCTATGACTATATACATAGAGATTAGGTTAGGTTAAAGTTGAAAAATAAATAAGTTTTGAAAGATTATTAATTTTGTCTAATATCCGTAACTGTGCAATGTTCCTAGTATCTTAACGAGAACATCTAATCATGTTATGATAATACAAAGCGGTGGCAGGTTCCTAGCCCATCGTCATATTACAAGTACAAATTAAAACTATAAATTTGAAGGATAAAAAATAATAGTAAATATAATGTCTTGTGTTTATTATGTGGATTCAACGTAAATTTAAGGATATCTAAGACAAATTATTTTGATATAATTATATATTGAAGGAAAAAAATCTACGACAATATTATAGCATTATAAAGAACCTGATACACATACAAATCTTAATAAATTCAAGGAAAAATGACATGAGGAAAACTATAAAATAGTCAAAGAATGGAAAGGCGATATAATATGTCTTGCTGGTTGGGCAGAAGAAATTAATAATAATTATAAATACTTTTATTTTAGGTTTTTTAGCGCTTCTAGCCCAGTGGGTCAAGGCCTCTGACTTCTTATGAGAAAGGTCCTTGGTTCGAATCCCGGTTGTAGCATATACAAATAATGAACTTTAAATACGGATTTTACGTACTTACAGAATTTACAGTCGCAAACGGTGAGGGAAAATATCATGAGGAAACCTCCTTATCCCTCGGGATAGGTAATACCTAGTGCTCGGTGATATGATTCACCTCTTATCATGTTGGGTGCTGTCTATCTAGTGAAACGCGGGCTTCGTGAGACCCATACTCACTATGCCTTCAAAATTTCGAAGATGGAGACTCAAGTCTCTGACTACCCCGCCATAATAAAAAGGGAGTGTGCATACACATGTCGTGAAGCGTATGCTATGTTACAACTACAAGGCACATGAAGATATAATATTACTTATATCTAACATAGATTTTAAAACAAACGTCCAAGTAGTTTTTGTGTGTGCCATTAAAGTGCATCCGTCTCAGCTTGGTGTGTTACGAATGACGTTATTTTACCAATTGACTTATTTTCGTCTTAACGTAAGAGGTGACTAAGAGTGTAGAAGAAAAATATCGTATTACCTAAAAATAAACACGTGTACGTACGTAGCCACTAATGTAATACAGGTTTTTTGCAACACAGGTTAGGTTAGGTTAGCACACGAATATGTATATAGTGAAAGATTTTTGAGAACGTTTTTATGGGGAATATGTGGAAATTCCATCAGTTAACTGACTTTATGCATACTTATATCTTGTAAGGGTAAGCAGATATAACGAAATTTACGACCAGTAATGAAGCTAGTCTATCTAGATAAACACACGTATACTTAATAAACCATAAGATTTCCTTATAATATAATGAAGTCTTTACACGGATAAATACCGAAATGCAGGCAGTATAGCACTAGGCAAAACACAGATAATATGTTTCCTCATGTTTGTAAGATTGTCATGCAAATGACACCTAAATTGCTTTATTTTTATCCTCATTTGTCACGGTTGTACTTGCCACGAATAATAATAATAGTCGTAAAACCACAAAGATTCGTGAAACATTAAATAAAAAGTTACAATGTTTTATTGGTTACACTACGGGAAGGTAAGATGAGTAACAGTGAAATCTACTAGATCATTTAATGCAATTTAGCTGTTCCCGTTAAATTTGTAAATCAGATGAAAAGTTTTAAGTAATTTTAGTTGTTCCTTCACGAGGAATAGAAGGAGGGGCCAAATAAAGATCGATATCTTTGTAATCGCATAGCCAAGCAATCGTCGATAGTGTACATGTACATATCTGTGCCATAATCAATGTTAATGGATAAGTAAAATTTACTTTAATCACTTCGATTGTACAACTACATCGTAAACTTTATCAGTATGTGATTGGGTATTTTATGGTACAATTTTATTGTCGTTCGTAGTGACAAATGCGCATTTTATGCTTAATTACTCGCGTCCTTTAAGTTTATCGGGTAGACAGAACCAAAGACAGAACAAGACAGAGTCTCAGTCTCAATTCAATATTAGGATTCTAATGCCTATAATATGCTCAAATGTGGCTGGTTACTGGCCAACAATTTATTTAATTTACCCCTTACTCCTTAAATTAAACTTCTATGATAATATGTCGAGAAGAAACCCAGCCGCAGTCAGTATTCCATTTACGTCCTTAATTAGACTAGGCTCTAATACAATACGGTATGATAACGACAAAATGTTGAATTATCCTAGGTAAATAACTAGAGCATGACTGCATATGACCAGTAGGTATATTTAGACAGCATGGCTGCTGTGATTATAGGAAAACTACTAGATGAACGTAATTACGTTTATAGAGTTGTTTTGGAATATGTATATCAGACATAAATTAATTAATAAGACATATCACAGTCAGATAGACGCTATATTGAAAAAAGGTGACATTAGGAGTACCTATAACCGCCGAGAGTGTATGAGAGGATGTATGAATATCAATGAAGCGAAAGTGGTCTGTCAGGATCGGGACAAATGGGGACCCGTGATCTCTGCCCACCCCTCTACAGGGATTCAGGCGTGATGTGTATGTATGTATAAATTAATCGATTGAGTATAATATAATTAGTATTATGGTCATTTACATAAGTTGCTTACTTTTTTCTAGATTGACTGAGGTACTAGTTTTCATGTAAGAAAAAGCTAAGGTAGTAATTTGCAGAAACATCAAAATCCCTTTTTTATTATAAAAATAAGTGATGGATGTGATTGGTAATTGTTTGAGGTGATATTAGAATTTTATCGTCATTCTGAAACATACAGTCTTCATTATGTAATTATTGAAATTCAAATTTTACGACATCAGCTGATTTGTTGATAGTTTCATAGTTTGAGCACAGGTGTAAGTCTCACTAAGTAACTTAAATACTCCTGCAAAAATAATTTGGCAATATCGTGTTGCTTAATCTTTTGCTAGTGCTCGTCTGAAGTTAAGATAATAAAATGAAACAAACGAATTACTAAACACAACTAACTTTATTTCGTAACAACTTGTGTATATAAACTTCGCTGTGCATAATGGCAAGAACGGAAATGGCAAAGCAAGCTTCAGATTCAGGGTAACATCTACCATTAATTTAACATAATTCTAGTAACATTAAACGTAAATTACGAGTAACTTTTTTCTTACAATACTTAAATCAGGCGGACCATTTTCATTACAAAAATAGTTCAGTACCCTTAATGGTAACTAGGTTGAGTATTTTTCACGTACCTCGTAGCCACCTGCTGATCTGGTTGGGAACCATTGCTGAGGTATGTAGTTCATATTATTATTATTGTTCAAAGGGAAATACGGCGACGGTGGCGTAGGGTTTGGCGTGTAACGTATAAGTTGTTGCTGGTTGGGGTATAAAGGCTGTTGACTCCCGAGACTATACTTCGGTATTTGAGGAATTTGATTAGGCAAGATATAAGGCTGAGGTGCAGGAGTGGTAAAGGAATAACCTTGGGGAGCTAGAGCCTTGAAAGTTGGAGGTAGATAAAGATTCTGACCTGGAATCTGTGACTGAATTGCAGGGACTTGCTGTTTCAGTTTCCTTGGGTAATACTGTGGGAAATACCGTGGTGGTTGCTTAGCTGGTTCACATACTGATCCTCGCAGCATATTATCTAACGGTGCCACGAATATTCTGAAGTTGATATCACTGTAATCCAACTCAGATTCTAAGAACACCGGCATTCTATCCGACATGACCCAGACCAAATTTTGTTGATCAATCTTGATATCACTTGGGAAAATCAGTCCTACGTCATCTTTGTCTATTACACCAAGGTTCTGCGGCTTGTAAGGAAGAGCAGAACTCCAACAGCCAATGGCGTTTTGGTCTATCAAATTAAACAGTTGTATTCCGCGATCGTCCATTACTTTTGCCGTGGTGTGTCCATCGACGCCTCTCGTGCCGACCAGAGCAAATTCATTGAACAAAGGCTCCGTTGCCTTTGTTTCATTTTTCAATATCTTTGTTGAAACTGCAAATTCCGTGTTACTGGTCAACGGACTGAAGTATAAGGTACGATATCCATCAGCGCCCGGAGGTGAAGTAGTAATACCAAATATACCTTCAGCGCCCCAGTCAAATTGGAGTCCTGCAATTTTGTAGTAACCCAAAAGAGGATCCGGTCTGAAGTAGTTATGGTTGAACCTCCATGATCTATTCTGCTGGAAAGAATAGACGATGAGGCCGTAGCCTAGTTCATCCGAGAAATAAGCGAAGGCGTCGTCACAGGTGTTGCCGACGTCTACCGCAATGTTGGCAATGAAAGTGGTGGGGAGGATGTTGGAGTCAGGTATCACGAATTTGCGGATGAGTTGGTCAGTCTTCAAGTCGTAAATGTTTACTGAGTAGGGGCAGAGGCTTGTCACGTTTGGGTCTGAAATAAGAAACAATAATAGATTGAATATTAAATGAGAAGTTGAATTAGGCTAAAAGTGGTGAAATTCATGTTCTCCCTTACGTATAGACCGAAGGCAGAGACGACAAAGTGGCATAGGAAATTCATCAATCAATCAATCAATTAGCCTATGTCAGTCCACTGCTGCACGTAAGCCTAACCAAGGTTACGTCACAAAACACGATCACTCGTGGCCCTCAGCCAACCACTACCATCGACCTTTTTCAGGTCATCAGTCCATCTGGCAGGGGGGCGTCCTACACTACGTTTACCGAGACGCGGTCGCCATTCGAGAACCGCTTTGCTCCCACGGTCGTCGGTAATATACATATATTTCATATATTCAAATTCACTTACTACATAGCTACCAGGCTTACCATATCCATAGGTTCCAGTGTCCAGCACCCAGAGCCTGTCACACTTGTCCGCTTTGATCCTGTACACAGTGTTGAGGCCAGTATCGCAGTTGCCAAGCTGGTTGCCACGCCAGTCGGGGTAAGGAGTCAGTTTGGGAGATTGCTCGTGAGGGCCGTCCAAGGAGATGTAGTTCAGAGTAGCTGGAATACCTGATACGGAAAAAGGAGGGGCTTATAGAATGTTATTATACTCAGATGTGATTTAAACTAGTATGTGATTGCGAAGACGGGAACGCGTGAAAGTGTATAGTGATGTGAGTTTATGAATTAAAGTAAAAAGAGAAAAGTCTTCTAGAAAAGTAAAAAGAGGAGTATGAGGGGTATTGTGTGAATGAACCAATTTATGTATCATGATGGATGACGTAGCGTGTGTATTAGAAATCGTGTTCAACTGATGGCAATTTATATAGTATTCATTTAGCCAAACTCTTTTCTGAAAATAATATATCACTAAAGTAATATTCGTAATATTTATAATATGTCACTAAAGTAATATTCGGTCTTTAAAGTTTGACCTAATGTTGCATGTGAATCATTAACACTGATACTTACATTACATTTTTAAAACTAAATGCAGTCATCAATTTAATCAACAACGTAAAAAGTAACAGTGTTTTTCTTAATAAAGCAATTAGCACAGTGACATTATAAATAACATCATATAATCTAATAGTAATTAAGACAGATCTTTCAGACCACTATGACTTACCATGATAAATAGCGTACCCAGACGATGTAGACTAAGCTACAAAAACCTAATCAAACACACGTGTATTAAGAACTACTAGTAAAATGACCAAAACAGTATTAATAACTGCCCATACAAAGTGTGTGAGACTAATTATGAAGCCAATATGGCAATGGGTGTGTTGCAGGGGGCGTGACCATCGCAGTTCCTTTTACGTCTTGAGCAATCACAGCAATAACTTCTGCAATTATTTCGGTGAATTTAAATTTATGGTTATGGAGTAAAAGAGTATACAAGCAGTTCAAAGATTTGTATGGAACGATTTTAATGATTATTAGTATTAATTGTGTACATTGTTATGTTATTATTATGATCTAATTTTACGGTTATATAATTATACTGGCTTTTCTTACTGAATGTCATAAGATCTGACTAAGAAACTAGAGTTTATTGCGATATTTAGGAGAACGGAAGATATATAAATGAACATAAAAATATTATATAATTCAGTTTCAACCTAAACCATAGATATGATTTCATTCAATATATTTTAGATTAGCATTTATTAAGAATAAATGTTGAAGTTAGCAATGGTACTATCAGACTTATTCCCGAAATATGTACGTTCTATTACATTCTTTATAGTTGTGCGTGGTTGTGCTAAGAGTTTTGATACACAAAAGGTTAAGAATATTCCATGTATATCTCTTATATATACACGTAAACTACTTCCTTAAAGTTACAGACAGAGACTAGATCGCCTCATTAAACGAACAATCCCGTCTTATCAATCACAACCATTAAATTATTTGTCCATATACATAGACATACGCTCCACGACTTGTTGTGTAAACACACTCCCTTTTTAATATAGCGAGTTGAGTTAGCTTGAGTGCCTATTTCCGAAATTCCGAATCAACATTATCCTTAATATTAGTCCTCAATATTAATCAATATCAATATTAGTTATTAGTCCAACTCAATATTAGTCCAACTCACCAGGACGCCATCTAGGTACAGACACGAAAAGCTTGTTATTCCACCTTTCGATGCCGACTGGAAGAGCGTTCTCTGGCACGTAGGAGCCAGATAACATGGCCTGCTGGCGGCTGTACTCGTCTGGGAAGTTCCAATCCAGAACATTCCAGGAGTACTGCTCTTGCAGGTGGACTGTGGCTGAGGATAGGGCCAGCAGTCCCAGAAGAATGAGGAGAGGCTTCATGACTTAATAGGTAGATCTGGAAGGAAGAGTTATGAGTTCGTATAAGTCGTTAAATAGGCTTAACATTCATGAATAAGCTGATACAGCGTGTAGATTAATATCATCAAAGATATGAACGCGTTAGGTTAACATTGTTGAGAATATTTTATTTGTTTATTTATCACCTTCACAGACACGAGCCCAAAACAAGTAATCATTGAATGACATGAAAGAAATAGAATTGAAATTTTCATAGTTTAATATTAAAAATAATCAACATATTGTTTTAATTGTGGCAGAGTAGTCAGAGGCTTGAGTGCGCATCTCCGAAATTTACATTCAAAGCCCGCGTCTCATTGGATAGACAGCACCCAACTTGACGTTTTTATTCTTGTTTACAACATGTGGATACAAGCAAAATTTATTTGGTTCTTTATTTTTACAGAGCAATAAGGTTTCAGCCAGTTACACATGTATTAAGTGTCTGGTCAATTATATTTCAACCCTTAACCCCTTTATTAGATTACCATCCATCACCTTTATCCTAAATATATTTCTGTTTAAATACGTGTTCATTTCCACTCATGCTGCAAAATTTCAAAATTAAAGTGTGTTTGATATCTTTCTGGACACTATAATTTAAAATTACACCAGATTAAAATCCCATGCGTTGTATCTATTGATACACAAACTACATTTATAGATAACATTTTCGATCCCAAATTGTATCCCCAATGAAACATTTATTTATTAGCACTCACAATACACACTTTATCCCATGTATTATACGTTGTATCTATTAATACACAAACCACATTTATACATAACATTTTCGATCCCAAATTACATCCCCAATCAAACACCTATTATTTCTTAACACATACAAAACCCATTTTCATCACCTCATTCTTTAAACACTTGCAATTTTCATTACATAAAACACCATTACAAGACGATCATTTACAAAACAAATTACAATACATCCTCCAATTAAACACTTCTTCTCTTCAAACACTCTTCCTTCACACATTAAACCACTTACACTTCGTACATTACATTCAGTGTACTGAATAAGTAATATATTAACACGTTGCTTACCGGTGGTGTAATAGTTCCCGAACTTAAGGCGTGACCACTCGCAGCCAGTAACCGTTTGGCACTGATGCACAGCCACTAACCCCCTTCTTTATAAAACTATACCAATCACGATTTGAGCGCTTTCGACAAATTCGGGGGCGTTCGGGTATAGAGCTAAAGGTTTGAGAATTAACAGGTTACTAGTTTTATATGTCACCTCAGTATATTAATAAACCATTTTTGTAAGGATGTAAAGAGAAGACTTGTGACTAAGGTATTATTTAATTGATAATAAGTCACGCGCTTTTTATTGTATTATATTTCTTGTGTTATTTATACTTGAAATTTAAAATACGTACTAGTTATTATTAAAACTTATAACTGAATAGGGTGATACGCTTACATAATTACTAGAGTAGAGAGTAGTCATTTGAATCCGGATTTAATACGCAACAGTAATTAATCATAGTGGAAAATGTTTAAAATGGCCAGATATGTACTGTCAGTTCAACTCTCAATAGAAAATGAAGATAGCGTATAAGCACATGTACAACGTTATTGTACTATTCAGAGGCAACTTCTGTTTTATGAGACGGGTGTCTTGATTATTGCTTGCAGGCTTGTTGTGATATTTTTGTTGGGAACATAGAATAAAGATTCAATCATGGTTACAAGCTATCCCTAATACATCTAAAATAACACCTTATGAACATAATAGAAAACCTTAATCATTTCATTAATGCATTATACACATTAATTTCATTTTGATTTTACATGTGTATTAGCATTCATCAGATAACATTAATCTTTTGGGTTACTTAACTTCCATATTGGGGATTAAGAGCTTTATGTTTAACAAAAATACACTCAAGACCAGAATGCTTTAAGAGATGAACGGAAAAAGAATAACCTAAGTCACTTTTCAAATATAAAAGGAACAAAAATTAAAGAAATTTTGGAATTCTGGTTATAAAATTAAGTTTAACCATTCAAATATTAGCCATGTCTATTAATTTATTAACTACACCTAAAATTTAAAGCCGAGTCCATAACCATTGTTTTCGTGCGTAAAACCACTGGTTAATAGACGGAGAGATGACCTGTTATAGGCTTCAGTCCACTCGGATGAAAGTTTTGGACTAATCCAAGGCTTGACCAAACACGACGTCCAATATGTTGAGAGTTCACTAAACATTGACCGACACGATGT
Source organism: Leucoptera coffeella (assembly GCA_030578115.1). Taxonomy (NCBI): domain Eukaryota; kingdom Metazoa; phylum Arthropoda; class Insecta; order Lepidoptera; family Lyonetiidae; genus Leucoptera; species Leucoptera coffeella. The sequence goes on along the minus strand of JAMBLF010000654.1, from coordinate 105,596 downwards.
ATAATATACTTATTTTCAGATATTTTTAATTGTTTTTTTTGCGCTTTCACATGTCTGTTTTCATACTCATGCCTTATTTCCTTATGCCTTTTCGATGATTAAAGTTATTTACATCAAATTTCCCAGATTGTAATATATGTCTATTTTTCTTTAGAAATACATATATGTTTTTGAGGTATACATTTACTTACGCTGTTAAAATAAAGTTACTCAACTTTAATACTACTTCCGAAATGAATTAAATTCATTATTAACTTAGTACTAAATTTCGTCAGTCTTATATCTATGCTAGTAAATGCACTATAGTAGTTTAAGACTATTAAAAAACTCGGAACTTTTTACACCAGCGTTGGGAAATTAACGTTCGTGTAATTGACGTCATGATTAAAAGCTACTTGATACGTGTCTCACACGCCAACCAAGCAATATAGAAAAGAATGATTACTACGCTTATATAGCAATTAATTGAGGGCTTTGTATCATAGAAAAAATCACCATAATCATAGGCAAAATGACTAGAAGCACTATGCTAGAGCAACGAACTGTAAAGGTTTGAAATAATTACTTAATTCACGAAGGCATACATCGATCATATTACAGGAGTAATAATTAGATTCTTACGAGCTTGCTGTAAATATTGCAATGGCCTATACTATTGCTTATTCAGGTCAGGTTAATGTGAAAAAACCCTATCTGAATAAACAATAGAATGCGCCTGTAGACAGGAAGAACACCGCTTCTCATGTTTAATACTATGTATTAAATTTCGAAGTCCTGAATGTTAACCAGACGCACTAATGATGATGGCTGGTTTAAATAAATGTTAATCAACCTTTTTCTTACGAATATATAAGGCAAAATACACAAATGCACATTCCTATACCCTTGTTTTATTTCTGGAGCAGAAGTTCGTGCAGCTGAACTCAGTAACATGAAACAACATAATATAGTAGAAATATTTATGAAATTTTAGGTCATTGGACAATATTCTTTCCACCATCCATCTCAGTAAAACTTGTGTACGTATACTATAATGAGCAAGTGATTGGAAATACGATTTATATATTGCTATGACAGAATTCTACTATGCTATGTGCAAGGGGACATAGCGCAATCAAGAAATCTATAATACCGGAAGAAATATAACCAAGGAGATAATAGTCATAAAATAAAAATAAACTGGTTTTAATGTTTATAGCTAACCTAGTATGATTAATTGGAGAAAACTTGACATGTTTTTCAGATGCTGTGTAAATTTATTAATATTTAATATTTATCACCGCATTAATATTATAGCTAAGTAATCGGCGATGATATTCTTAGAATTAATAAAAGAATAAAAATAAAAGGGACATTCATTTTCACAATCAACCCATACGAAGCAGTCAAGATATTCGAATGTCCATCTCCGCAAATGCGGATTTAATAGTTTGATGTGTTGAACGTTGAATAGATTCTCAGTACCCAATATGACTGGTGATAAGCTGTGTCGCCATTTACAATTACTGACCATTATCTGTTACGAGGATTAGGTTGGTTATTTATCGATGTTTTATATGAAAGATGTGATTTTTGGATTGGGAAATTTGAGCATCTGTGATATCTGTCTACTCTCTGTATACTGCGAGATGCTTTCAAAATTATATTCTGAATAATAAGTTGGTCCCCCACTATGTTTTATTCAAAATATATATGCTTTATCGATCGACAAGAACTTGTGTTATGAGGCGTATGTTTCCTTAATATATGATAGTAGACTCTCATTTACCAAAATATTGTTATTGTTTTGATCTAATTATAAACCTTCATTTTAACCTATACAGCTTTGCTGCGATTTCAGTGCTACTGCTTATTAAAACCGCTATGCGAGTCTACCAATTTTTCGAATCGCATTCATTGCTGGTCCTTTCTTATTGCCTGCACTCACGGCACATTGAATAAGCAGCAAGTTCGTGATCAATGAGCCAACGAGTGCGAGGTTCAATTCGGGTGGGGCTGCTCAAGAATGCCGATTGATGCAAGAAGCTAATTGTATGCGATAATTCGCGAAATCCCTTGCCTAACTGAATAGATAGGTAGCTAATGAACAATTATGTGTAAATAAAGACACAAATTGGCTTTAAAGGAATATGTTACAAACAATCCGATTTTAATTATCATCGATATGCATGTGTGATTGAAAGACTTAATTGTTAATAAGTTTTAGCGTTTCTAATATTGCTTTGCAGACACGAAATTACAAAAAGTGTAATTGCCTACCCCTCTACAGATACGGGTGAAAAGTTTATGTGTATAGGTGTGTATGTAATTTATAAAAATATATGACTCTTTGTCCAATGGATGTTTAAAAACAACGTATTGCATTTTCTTTTTTTTTTCTATATTTTACAATAGTTTTTATTTTAATAAATTAATAATAAGTATATTAGCTAATGAGGCTTAGGTGTGATAGAATGTTATTGCACCATTAATATAGAACAAGTACAATGAAATTTCGGTCACAACAAGTCGAGCACTTTCATTGAATCACTGCCCATAACTGGTTTGCTCTTGTACTTGTACCTTTCAAGGCCTAAATTGACACTGTTACATATTTAGTATGTCAAACATATAAATCACAAAAAAATTCAAAAAAAAAACGTAACTATATAAATGCAAATTTAATAACGAAAACAGATTGAAGGCGTCTGAATATAATGTATTGTAAAATAGAGAATGAATTTCCATTGGAAACGACGCGACGATAACAAAATTCATTTGAAGAACATTATCTTTTTGGCTATTTAGATATTTGCCTGTTTATTAGTATCTCCGTTATTGCAGATTAAGTAATATGTATGTGTATTATGATTTTCTGAAGAGAGTCAGCTTTCATCGTATTTGATGTCGCCGTGTACAGTGACGCTGACTATTTATTGGCTATTCTCAAGAACATATAAGTTTTCTTACCCTGTTCTCTCACCGTAGTAGTGTAAATATACATCACAAGCTAACAAGGGAATAAATATGCACAAATAAAGCCAGAAAAACACTTGAAAACTTTAATAAACGCGTAACTACATTGACCTTATCCAAAACATGTGCCTATCAGTACAAAAAGACTTTTAAACACATGTATACCTACAAACGGCCAGTTATTAGTACGCGCTAAAGATACATAATATAGTCTAATATAAAAAGATGGCTAGCTCTTAATTTGCAGTATGGTTCAAGCGTCGGGCTTAATGATACTACATACACATCCTGTAATTACAATAACGATGAACATCGATGTCTACACCTGATAGGGAGATAAACGGTGAGTAAGTTGTTAAAGAATTAATATTAAACGGTTTATCGATCGTTATCGGTTTTCGTATTAAGTAAACGAGACATAGGTGCCGATAATTAATTGAATAGTAATAATCTAAGGTATATCTATATGTGTATTGATTAATATAAATAATAATAGAAAAATGGCCTATCTTGTAGCTATTGTAAGTTATTTATTCATACCACAAAGCCGATAACAATATAATAATCAAAATTTAAAACGGATAATATTTTACTATGAAAGAATTATTTATTGAAATACATTTTTTTTATAATTTTCGTTTATAGAATAAAAATACATAAGCTTTAGATTTCAGGACAGTCGCCGTTTTGAACTTTGAGATGTAACGAGAAGGGGGTATGTCAAAAGACTAACACTTTAAAATATGTATATTGTTATTTTAAAAGACATTCCCTTAGTTAAGAATTGTTTGTCTAATATTAAAGCAATGATTAACTGTTATTGCACACGGTACAAAAACTTCATTTAGAATAATTTCGAATCATGATATTATTCATAAAGAATGTAATTGACAATAACTTCCACATATAATGACCGTCAACAGCTCAAGAACAGTTCCAATTAAAGAGAGGCTTAGTAGGTAATGTATAGCATGAACTGGATAGATATCTGGCGCCAACTTTTACAGTTACTAATAGAATAAAAACGATACAAATTACGCTAATTCCTAAAGAAGTTTTCATTAACTTTCATTAGACTGGAACAAAAAGCGGTCAAATATGCGAAATATGGCTATATACACCCGACAAGAAATGCTACTGTGAAGAAATTCTCAGTAAAGCCGTCTTGAGGGTCCGTTTTTGTAGCCTCACTAATCTTAATTACTAATTAATAGTGCAGGCCACCCAGCAATGGTTATAGTAGACGACTACGTATAGAGATGAAGTATTTATATGAAGAGCACAGATAATATAATACTATGAAGAGTTTGTGATTTGAAGTTCTATTATTAAAACAAAAGTGTGGAAAAGAGTATTAAATATTTTCGGTGGTGAATTTATCTAACTTTTAATTAGACGATTATCTAAAGTGAAATACGAAAAAATGATAATTACATTTCTTAAGATATAGTTAGATGAATGGATTTAATTACTATATAGATATTTATATATTAATTGTTATTAATAAATTATGTCTATTTATTATATTGTCGTGAATTATACGAACTATATATAATGCACTAGGACAATAATAACCAAAGCGATACATACAAAAAAATACATTACAATAAAAGAGGATATAGGTTCTGCATGTGATTGTCGCTGGAAAAAGATTCCAAGCCAGCTGGGTATGTTGAACAAAATTGGAACATTGCTTTATAATTCTTATTCAAGATTACTATACATGTATATCGCTCTACAATATAATGTACAATTTTTGCTCTGTTAGAAATATTTAATTAAATAATCCATCTTATATTAAAGTAAAATTGATTGTTGCATCATGAATTGTAACCAAGGACCTTCCATTGAATTGCATAAGACCGAAATGTGTAGGCCAAAACGAAAGTAAAACTGGATCATGTCATATGTATGGTGTTCTTTTATCGTTGTATTTAATGAGTAAGTAATTACTTCGGAGATAAATTATGGCTCAACATATGTCGGTGTATATACTCGTATATTTAAAGCAATTTATTTGGTAATGTTAATTTGGGACACGTATTAGGCACTTTCTTCTTTATTATTCGTTCCTGTATCTTTTTGTGGCGTTTATGATCTTCAATGTATGTAAAATATACTATTTTAAGCGACCATTTAAAATGTAATTTCTGGGCGATGGGCTAGTAAACGGAGTCTCTCATAATTTTGTCTTATTCCACAATTGTAGAGATGCTAATACGATTCTCCTACTACCCTGCAAATATATTATTTGGATTATGTGTATCTTTTTAATCTTTATATAAAAAATATATTCCAATTTGCTTAACTAAAATAATCCATAGAAATGTTTAGGTTTGCCTTACATAGAGAATTTTCCATTGATAATTAGGGCTACTACAGTAACCTTAACACTTTCTTGATTAGAACTCATCTTCTTCAGGAATCCCAAGAAATGAATTAATATCGTACATCCTTTGAAATTCGATAAGTCAAACCAGAAATTTAACAAACGAATGTTAGGTAGCACTATGTACCTGATATGCAACAATACTTGTAGAAATTCTAGTGAAGCGTGACTATCAAACATGGTAACGATTTATCAAATAACCCTGTTATTATACTAGCCTGAATTTTTCTGACTCCACCCATCGCAACTTGTAATTGATAATTATTTCGTTTTGTTTATTAGTTTCCGAGTACAGTTGGCTTGTAAAAAGTGGAAATTCACTTGGTTTGTACAAATAAAGAAATGGATTGCGTGGAATCAACGCCCCTGTACTAAATTTTTTGTAGGTATTTTAAAATTTCAGTTCAGTTTGATTTCATATATCTAATTGTTGGCTACATATGTGTGCGAGGGGTGAATGTTATGTTGAAACGAAAGTGTGTCAACCCGGTCCTTAGACAAGTGGCAATATGAAGAGAATAGATATCAACGATTACCTAGAGAATTGACCAGCGAATCCCATATATTGAAAATAATTTCTTTTCGTTTCATTAAGTTATTTACTTAAAAAATAAGCAATTTTGTTTGTGCCTTCGATACGTCAGATAAAAACTACTGTAAAATTTAATTAGTAACTTAAGAACATTAGATACAATAGAAATCAAATCATATTCAGAAGTCTTTGCTTGAGGGTATAAAAATTTGAAACGGTAAAGCGGTTGTACCCTATGAATTGTTTAATTTTTGTTTGAACCTTCGTTAAGTCACAGATAGTCAACTGTGGAATTTAATTAGTAACTTAAGAACGTATGATAGTAATGATATCAAAATATAAAGTTTTTGCTTGATATATTAAAAATTAGAAACGGTCAGTAGTTGCGCCGAATGTATTGTTTATGTATAACTGCAACTAATTTTGGAATACTACTCTAATTGAAATTTGTGGCTGCGCTAATTTGTTGAAAGTAATTGAATTAAGTAATCCTATATAATATTTTCTTCACCGCAAACCATATTATGATTAACTTTCATAAACTAGAAACATCATGCACGTTTCTAAAGATATTAATTGCACGATTTTATGTCAAAATCATCAACTATACATGTAGATAATAGTATGTAGGTATTTAGTCAAAAACATTGTGATGATTATGGACTTTTACCACCAGCTATCACGTACGCTACGGTCTTCTGGTGAAATGTGGATTTTAATTAGGTGGAGGCTTTACAATAACTTTTGCGGTCAAAAGCCTCTGAATATCTCAAAAGGTTAAATGCTTGCTAAAAAAAAGTATTACATACAGCTTGGACACTGATTTAACTTGAATGAAAAAATATAAAGAAAGAAAAACACTTTACTATTTACTGCATATTCAACACAAACAGTTAAATATATATATACATATAATAAGTAAATAAGTATGAAATCCTTGATACAGTGAAAAGGTGTTGTCACAGTATATGACGGCTGCATGACTGGTCCTCCGGCATCACACGATTTCGAATCTGTCGCAAGCTGCATTTACTCGTAATAAATACCCACAACCTAATATAATTATAATAAACATCGTGACAATTACTGATAAAGAACAAATCGTAGTATCGGTTCACTGTCATCGATTCAGACAAGGAAATTTAAAAACAAGAAGCTTTTTAACCTATTTTATGATATATTTAATGATTCTAATACTTTTGTATTGATGGTTAGTGTATCCATAAAAAACGCGTATAAATAGCATTAACAGATGAAGAAATATAATTAAAGAAACAGTTACGTACATCGGCCGTACAAACGAATTCCTTACGACTCTGGTTCATTTTATGTGCCGATAACACGCAGGAATAGCAGGTAACGTTATCAGTGGAATAGAATGCCAATTATATTACAATCAGATGTACACTTTTCTTTTTATTCCGTTTGTTTCCTGTGGTAATATTTTATTACATATTCACTGTTTAATATAACCAATAATAAACTAATAAGCCACAACCATTACGGTCGCGAAAGTTTTTAGACGTTCCCAGACCTTTATCCATCCCAAACGGAATTTGGGAACGAAAATACATATATATATATATATATATATATATATATATATATATATATATATATATATATATATATATATATATATATATATATATATATATATATATATATATGTATTAATAATAGACTCAGTATGCTATTAGTTCAATTTAGGACACTTAGCGTTGCCCAAAGTGACAGTTCATCCACATAGTCTTGCTAAAAATGCCAAGATATAAAATATTGCTGGGTTTTGTTCACTCTAAAATAAATTAGGGGCATGTATTCATGCGTATGTATGGTCTTAAATCTGTAATACAAATATCATCTATATTTGCCATAGCTTCCATTTAGATATTTATAATGACGGGTGTATTTATGTAAGTTTTATTGGGATGACTGCTATGACACTGAAATCTATGCCTTTCTGAATTTTCACTTTAAGGCCTCTAAGTTCTAGATCGAGGTAGTGAGATATAGAGCAAAACAATTATATTAAACATCAGAATTGCTTTAACGTTCCTGAAAGGTTGAAAAATATAATCAAATTAAGTTTTTCAAATGTCTATAGTTGAGGTAATTCAGTAGTCTTTTCAATATGTCTATCATAATTGACGATATTTAAATACTCTATACAAAAAGGACCAAGATTCAACGATAAAAGTTAAATTGATCATTTTATGATGATATTTTATAAGATCGATTACGCAACGCATACTTTATGTTGATATTCATTGAATTTTATTTAAGCGTTGTGAACACTTAAATTTCAACATTCGATTCAATACTTCTATAAATAAGTGTCTTAAATGTATTTGAGTTTGAAGAGCAATTAGTCTGTCATAAAATAGTTTAATTTAATAGAAATGTAGATATGACTTTTAATTATATTGTAATACATTAACATGCGCTTCGCAACTTGTGCATATACTCGCTCTTTTTATTTTTGCGGGGTAGTCAGAGGCTTGAGTACCCCTGCCCATCGTTGGAATTTCACTCGAAGCCCGCGTTTTACTTGATAGACAGCACCTAACTTAATAGGTAGTGAACCTTATCGCCGTATATAGGCACTGGCTATTTCCTTTCCCGAGGGATAGGCAGGTTTCCACACGAAGTGTCCCTCACCGTAATATTTTTATGCAATATAAGTACAGTAATCGTACATTCATTGAACGTCGATATATTAATGAGTAAGATTACATACAGTCATATTCACACATGTATTACGATTGTCCTACCTCTCAGTGACATCACAGTTAGAATAATCACTAACATCCTATCAGTGCGAAGTTATAAAGATTTTAGTGACACACCGTACAGTAATCAAACAATACGTACAGTAATCAATATTATTTTTTACTATGATACTTTGTTATAAACAGCTGCTTCAAAATAGTATGTTATAATATATAAAATATGCGTAGTGCTTGAATAAGAAATACCATTCCCTTCATATATTTAACCCTTATCACAGAAAGAACTTTTTTATAGTTGTACAGTATCAATCATATTTTCATCTATATCGTGCCAATAGCGAATAAACAGAAAGTATTATCAGTTACGCAGTCCATATGTGGATAAAAAGTGCCGATGAATTTAAGCAATGATAGCGTTCTTTGTTTATTTGTATTTCAATTATGCATGCATTCTTTGGGACGCTCCACTAAGCAGCATAATAGCAGCCACACCCTGTTTCTTGGGCTGTACAGGTTTCTGTGTGTCGCAAATGTTGTTTACAACAGTCTGCTACTATAGTTACTCGTACTTATACGAGTATGAACGAACGAGCGTTTGGTTTGTTGTTAACACTCATTGCATATGAATTATGAAGCTATGGAGATCGTTTTCATACATAAATATTCGCGTGATTTAAACCCTTTCAGGATGAACAGATGGTCGACGACATAATTGGTGTATATTATGCTTAGTGACTTTTGGTATTAATATTAGGGTTGTGATGGAATACGTAGGAAACGTTGGTATCAGGTTGCTATCCCATAGTCCAAGAGATTCTATTAGTGGCCACGTAGGACATGCCGGGAAGAGCGGGAGCTAATTAGTATTCGGTTTACGTCCAAGAGTAGAACGGCATTTGCAGATTAGTTCGTTTTCCCTAACGGCATGCACCATGGATTTCTGTAGTCTTAACACATGAAGATATAATAACATAATAAATTCAAAATACTGATTATTGACCAGACTTTGATGGCTCAAATACATTTAATAATGCGATATTTTATTTTTTATGATTATCTGTAAACTGTGGTATAGTTTATCAACTGTCACTATGATTGTCAAGTAAAAATTGAATCGTGAAGTTTTTTCCTGTTAATGTTTTCCGTCATCTTAATTCTATGTGCTTTGCAAAGCACCTAAATGTATATTAACTTTATGTTAAATGCTTTGACGATATCAGCGGCTGTCATTGCTGGACCTCATAGGCTTGTAGGTACTATCTGGCTCGAAGGTAACAAGCAAGGTACTACGTAAATAATACGTCCGGAAATTCAGTTTTCTGATCCAGTGCATGACTAGAAATTGTTCTCGTTTTTCCCGGCATGTCGTGACTCAGGGAGTAAGTTCTAATAGAATTGATCAAGGTGTATGTCGTTGAGGTTCAATAAACTTCGAATAGGATTAAAAGACGTATTTGGATATGTATATATGTTAGATTTTATTTTATATATTTTTACATAAAATAGTAGCGCACAAATTTCTAAGTAGTTATTATTAACGTAGATTATTAAATATTTTATCAATAATAGTATCAAATATTAGCATGCGTAGTTGTAATATCTTGGTGGAACTAATAGTCGCTTTGGGTATTTTCCCTTCGTTATTGAATCAACTGTAGTAATTGGTATATGTTGTAAGATACGTTTATCCGCTTCATTACACGTATGTAAACGATCTTTTTTAAGACTATCTTCTTCAATTAATCAGAATGTTGATAAAGGAATTTTCCATATAGTTTATCAGAAAATCGGTAGTCATACTATAGGGAGAGAAAGGTCGAATGTACATTATCCATTTTTATCATACATCACGGCAGTTTTCCTACTGAGGAATAGGCCCCATTTGCTACCGATCCCCACATCATTTGCCTCGATCACGGCAAACCATTTTCATTTCAATGACATATCTACACACGTCCTCATATAAACTCAGCGGTTAAAGTTATTTCTCACGTTATACTTTTTTAATAACTTGTTAATTAGGGAACGTTGATATTACCAGGATACTAGAATATAATTGTATAATTAGTGTGTATTAAAACACTTAAAAAGACAAACGGTTTCAAGACCATTCACCGTTGCGGTGTAGTCAGAGGTTCAGGTTTCCATCTCCGAAATTACGAAGGTAGTAATTCTATGGCCATCTCGAACCCACGATCAGATAGATAGTACTCATCGTGACAGGTAAGCCATGTCACCATTTTCAAGCACTGATGATTACCTGTTCGGGGAACAGGTAGGTTTTCTCACGATGTTTGCCCTCACAATAATATTCGATGCATTTTGTAAATGTATTATTATTATGAAAATGTACATAGAAATTCATTAAACTTCTTTTCTATTGGTACATGCTCAAGCGGAATTTGAACCCTGTACTCATTGATATAGAGTCAAGCCCAAACAACTGAGCTACGTCGAATATAAGATAATAATATGGTTTTTAATAATATATGCAGTTTCCTTATAAGATAAATTTCAAGGGTATTTTAATATAAAAGGATAATTAGCCAATAGACGCTAATTAAAATATTATAATCGTGACATTTACCCCAGTCGGTCTCTACAAACTGGCAGTATAAAACATTGCTCGATTATTTAGGCAGGAGTAGAAATAAAGTCACGTGTGGTCTATTTAATTATGTTATTGTGGAGACTATCTTTTTCTGTAAATTGTACCGAGTTATCTGTCTATCCAAATTTATCTGTTTTAAAATCGATAGTAAATTTGAAGCATTTATAACTCAATATACATGATGTGTCCTAGAAATTTTAACATAAAATAAATATTACTACTAGCTAGACGTACATATAACTGTTATCTATGTGAATTAGATTGTAAATAGATACTCGTAGGAACTAGATGGCACTAGTAGTTATTTTGTAATGCGATATTACTTTTAAAAACGTTTTCGCACTTCAAGTTGAATTGCACCTGCATCTTTTACTAAATTGTTACATTAGTATATTTTTGTCAAGGGTTAGATGACATTTAACCCATGCTCATGATCATTAATTCGATGACAATCTCGAACACTTAAGTTGATCGGATAGTCAGTCATTAATGCGCAAGTGGTAAGTGGAGTCGCTATTTCCAAGCACTGACTATTCGAGGAACAGGTAGTTTTCGTCACCATGTTTTTCCACTCCGTAATAGTGCATATCACAAATGTATTTTTATTTTGAGACTCTGTTTACTTATGCGATAAGCTAAGTTTATCATTTATATTCGGAAAGTCTAAAGCATAAAACTACAATAAGCATAATATTAAATTAGTATACGTATAAAATATTCATCGACGGAAGTTAAATAAATTTCTAGCACACTTGAGGTTCATCTCTTCTGTTATTTATTCAATCAATCATCCTGTAGCATTCAACTGCGGAATCTAGGCCTCCTCAAGTATTCGCTACAAAACACGACTCAATTATCCACTACTAGTGATAAAAAATATTCGCCATAGCCCAAAAAATCTAATATTTTAGCCTTGCGTCACATCATCTGGCAAATGACATGAAGAATTTTTTTTGTCATTTTATTGTCGTACCAGACACGCACAGATAAAAAGAATGAATGAATCAATAAAAGATGTAATGGGCATCGGATTACCAGTCTACTACTTGGATTAATGCGACCTTTTTGTCCCGTCATATACATAAATTGGCTATCATTGCTGATAAGCCAAGATTCGGAGTAATATATCTACATAATTGAATTTATTGTTATAATTTGACAAAGCTTTCCACAATTAAAGGAACTTCTTTCTTTATCAGTTGTTTGTCAGCGGTTCATGATAATCATGCTTTTACTGTCTGACTGGGCTAGCTATGTCTTGAGATGAGGGAACTATGTAAATGATTTGATTTATATTTATATCCTAACACTTTACTTCTACTACTTTTAATTACTACGGTACGATGTTACAGTATCCTTCATGAATACGTGCATTTTATGTAGGTTATCGAAATGAAACATCATACAATATGCAATATATTTACATTTAATTAAAGTTTACGTAAGTATCTACAGTTATTATCAATAATCTTATGCAGCCCAGGCTGCTTTGATCAAGTCCGCTGCTTTTTCAGCTATCATAATGGTAGGGGCATTGGTATTACCAGTAGTTATTACAGGCATTATACTGGCATCAGCCACTCTCAAGTTTTTTATTCCATGAACTTTCAGTTCAGCGTCTACCACACTTGTTGTGTCATTCTTGGGCCCCATCTTAGCAGTTCCAACTGGATGGTATAAAGAGGAGCTCATATACTTTGCAAAGCACTTGTAATAGTCTGTTGATCCTTTGTCGTATTGTTCACATTCTTCAAATTTCAGATCTATAATAGACGCATTCAAGCTTTGGAAGACGGATGTTTGAGATAATTTTATTCCTACTTCCATTCCCTTAGCGATAGCATCGAGATCTCGTTCATCGTCGTAATAATTGGGATTTATAAGAATTTTGTCTTTAGGATTTGTGCTCTGTAACCAAAGTTCGCCTCTAGAATGAGGCTGCAGCAAAACAGTAAATAAGTCTATAATGTAATAATTATTGTTGATTTCCGTAATATTATTGACTACTTCATCGTTGAAATTGTGTCTGGCAAAAACTTTTCCAATCGCTTCATATTGCTTCGGTAGGTTCAAATGATGAATCTCTATTGTTGGGAAAGTGTTTGTCAAATTGTTCGCGTCGAAAAATGCGATAACTTCAGTGGCACCCATTGTAGCGAACGAGCTGTTTTGGAGTTGTAATATAAAAGATGCCATGTTTTGAACAAGAGTCACGGTATCCATTGAAACTCCTAAGTCAGTACCAATTTGCAGAGGAATGTGTGCTATAATGTGATCTTGTAAATTTTGTCCAACGGGTAAGTCAGCTTTAACAGTGATATTTAGTTCTTCCAAATGTGCTTTGGGACCAATTCCAGAGAGCATAAGTAGTTGAGGCGTGTTTATGGAGCCAGCGGATACAATTACCTCTTTAGCAGCTAATACGCTGAATTTGCCTTGAGAGTTTTCTATTTCAACACCTATAACTTCATTTGTGTTTTCTTCAAACAATATTTCTGTTGCTAACGAATCTTTCAATACGTATAAATTTTTCCTATCTTTTGCTGGCGTCAGAAATGCTCGGGCCGTACTTATTCTTCGCCCGTTCTTGGTAGTGCTTAAAGTTTTTGTGACACCTACATTATTGAACCCAAAAATATCGCTGACTGTTGGGATTCCTATTTCATTATACGCTGCAAGTATCTGGTTGCTTATCGAGTTGTTTCCTATATGTCTAGCGACATGGAGAGGACCATTTTTATTATGCAAAGCTTTTTGTTCTTCTAACGAAATGATGTTATCTTCAAGGCCTTCGCTCTTTTTGAAGTAGGGAAGGATATCGTCATAAGCCCAACCTGGATTACCTGACTGTTCCCAGCGGTTGAATATTTCCTTGTGTCCTCTTACGTAAAACATGCCGTTAATAGTACTTCCACCCCCTAAGCCCTTCCCTCGTGGCCAGTAACACCGCGCATCTTTGCATCCAAGGCAGGCGTTTTTTTGGGATTCTGTGTAATATTGCCAATCATTTTCTGTTTGAAATGTTTCAGTATAAGAGCTCACCAACTGAAAAATACATCATTGCATTTATTCAAGTTTGAGGAAAACATTCACAAAAAACACTAAATACGTAGTCATAAATAAATAAATTATCTGCTTAAAATTTTCATTGAGGATTTGGCGTAAAGTGTAATCGTTAGTGCGATGATTGTTCAAAGAAACATTACTAATTAAACAGACAAAAAACACAAAGTAATTTTATTATAAACTAAAATTCAAATTTAACTAATTCTATGACCACAAATGTACACAATGGTAGCAAAAACTAATTTATTATACCTTAAGTTGGCTCAATATCGCTCATTTGGTGCAACAACGTCGTAATTACATTTTTTTGTAAATTAAAGTTAATATGTCATTATGTTCGAAAAGTCTATTTACACCCGGAGAAACATCGACCGAAAAGTTTTTTGAAAAATCAAACTTACTTTTAAAATGATTCGGATTCTAATGAGTCTCCCCAAAATGCCATGCATCGTATACAAATCTTTAATCGGCTCTCCTTTAAAAATTGTAAAAGTGTAATTACGCCATTGTTGCACCAAATGAGCGATATGATGAAAGTCTTTTCAATTGTTTTTTATGCTCTTTTAGAGAACATCAATGTAAATTTATGTGGAGAATTGACCATTATTACTGACCATAAAATATTTAGTTATAAAAGTTTAGCTAATATTTACCTCAGATGCAAATCCGGGATCTCCTCCAGCCTCGATTAAAAGTACGTTCCAATCAGGATTCTCTGACAAGCGGCTTGCAATCACTGACCCAGCTGAACCGGCTCCAACCACGATGAAATCAAACAGTGGGTCTAGGTTAAGGTAAAAGAAAAAAGGTTATTTTATAACTTAAGACCGTACCTTTATTTATTTGGTCAGTTCTCCGAAGTGTATCGATGGAAAAAAATATTAGAGCAGACATCAATACAATTCCTCACGATAATGTTGACGGTAGCTACTCTTTTACAATAGGCTCTTAAATTTAGATATAATTCAATGGCTTGAATAACATTTAATTGAAATCTAGTCAGCAGACTTTTCATAGTTTTTCTTTATGACAGAAAAACGAATAACAGGTAAAACTTCGCTTCATAACAGTGCAAATTTACCATTATTTGACTATAACTATGATATATAATTGTTTTAGATGAATATGGAACAGGCTCGACGAAGATATTATACATAGGAAACATTATGTATAGCTTTATAACATAATGGATGGATGAATGTTAACTATAAAAATGAATAAAAGTATGGAATCGTACAATTAAAGGTCAGATTGAACTCTCACTTACTGTCAAGTACTTCGTCCACCCTGTTGGCCGGCCATTGCAATGGAGACATTATTCTGCATTGTGACGCCAAATAGGCTGCGAGAGTGGCTGTGTAAATGAGGCCATCTCCAGATGTTAATCCCAGGGCACTGGAGGCTATGGTGTCGTTACAAGCCCAACTCATGTTGGACAAAAAGCCTCAATAAGAAGAATAACAAAGACTAAAACTGTCGCTTAGGCTATGCTCATTGTTAGCATGCCAATCAACGACAAGTAAGTGGTGAGCAACTGAAATGCCTCCTATTTATGCTATGGAAAAAGCATCTATATACATAATTAATAAGATAGATAAAAGAATAAGACGTAACCGATAAGATATCCGCAGGATGAATTTAGCTCATCGATATTTTTATTGCTGAAGCTTCGAATTTTATTGTCCATCGAATATTTTATTATCCTAATACTGACGGAAACATTAAAGCCCAAGTATATTTCGTTTATTTAAGAGTGCTCACACATCCTACTTTCATAAAACCGACATTCGGAATGACTTTTCCTACGATTCATCTTATAAATATTATATTAACATACACAGGTTTACTTTCCACTTTATTATTCGAATTGTTAGTCGTGTTTATTGGTTTCCGAATAACCAAAAATCGAAAGATTGCGATTTATATTTCTTTCGGATTTTTCCTAATATAATGAGTTCGTTATATCTTCTCCTTAGAAAAACTCAGTTGTTAGCCAGTATCCTATATGGTTGTTTTACATTATAGCTGTTTATCTTATAGAGCTAAAAATGGGAACTAAGTTTGGGAACCTTATTTACAAAAAAAAGGGTACCGTAAAAAAATCTACACACATCATTATATTTGATACTGAAGGGAATCATTTGAATATTTCTTATTGATTATGCTAATTCGCACTTTTTATAAGACAATTTGCATCTTCGGTTTTCGGTTTTGTGCTTTTGCTTTTGCAATAAGAAAAAAATACTTCTTCATATATGCAACCCTCAGAAGCCTATTCCGTCGGCAAAATTTATTAAAAGTATTCGTAAGGTGTGTTTTTTTCCTAAAGAACGTATCCTCAGTAGATATGCCAACTAATGCTCATGCTACAGTTAGACAGATTAGAGTTTAGGAAAAGATGATAACGTAATATTATATTACAGGCATAGTTTTAGAGTAATTAACATGATAATCTTTTTATTACTTCATAAAGATATTAAACTTGTAAGATACCTTATCCATTTTAAAATAGACCTAGAAATAGGTAAAAAAATATGGTATCATTCGGCGACAGAATAATCAGCAGAATATTACAAATCGATAATATTTATTCTAACAAAACCATTGAAGATTCTACTTGTATACAATGTAACAGTTATCTTACCTTCCTTCTTTAATGCAAATGCAGCAAAGTTTTGCATGCTTTTTGATTGCATGCATACATATAAAAAAGTACGAGCTTTTTCAGCCTAGTCACAAAGCACTCTCAAGATTCTCAAGCAAAATTCTTTTACAACTTTTACTTAACTTTTTAATTCCAATTAACCCTTCAGGATTACATAGAAGAACAACACCGCATTCTGACTTTCTTAGATTTTAAGACAACCTCAAACCCACGTGTTGAGTTGAAAGACAGCTTCCAATGTGACCGATGGTCAACTTTTTGTCTTCTTTTGAGGAATACGTCGATTTTCCTTACAATGTTTACTTACGCCATATATTATAAATTAAGTTTTTCCATGGATAGAATCTTATTTAAGACAGAATGATCTCTTTGATATTGTCCTGGGTAATTAATTGGTGATTATAATTTTATCGATAGAGATACGATTGCTACTGATTATAATTTACGGTCCTTGTATATTTTTAAGCGTACAAATAACGCCTGTTTCCCTATAGAGGGGTAGGTAATCATTCCGTTATTCCATCTGTCCCAATCCTGAGCAACCACTTTCACTGCATGGACACTTATATACATACACAGTCAGTGGTTATAAGAACTGACGTCACCCTTTTTTCAATATGGCGTCTAGCTGTCTGCAGTATGACTTATTGAATAAGTCTATAGTTATATGTATGTTATATTGGATTATTTATTATTTCTGGTGTATGAAATTATCTTCCAGTTTTCGTTTACAATCTAATATTACATGTCTTCGTAATGTCCCGTTACCTCAATGTCAATCCGTAATATCCATAAGATATGTCTTCCCTTTTATAGGGAAACGGGCGTAATATGAATGAGCATATGGACTTATCTTACTTATCCTGTTCCGCCAATAGGCTAAATATGGTGAAAAATACATTTAAAGCCTTTTTGACCGATCGCTCTACCTATCCCCTTAGGCACGTAGAACCGTCAATATATTATTAATGTATGGTTATGGTAAGTTTGGATCCTTTACGTTATTATAAAAACTTTATTTAACTCCTTGTTACAATGATATTTTGATTAAGACGTCGTTTGGAGTGTTTACACAATTATCTATAACGTGCATTGCAATTGGTCATAAAAGTATTAATCGTTGCAAAAGCATTATTTTTGTCTCAACGTTTTGATAAAATAAGACGTAATGGAAAGTATTGCTATCAATATGATAAAAACGTATAGAAAAAGCCACGATTCAAGGATTTGATAATAGCATGCACGGATAATTCTCGATAATAATTATGCAAGTTAAGATGAGGTAAGAAATGAAGTACTCTTTATGATGATCATTTTAATTACCGTTTGACTGGAACTAAACCAAAATAAGTAAAATACTCTTGAAATACCGCCTCAAGAACATTGAAATAAGATATGTTGATACTCATCTATGGTTTGTCAATTAAGTCAGCAGCTCAGTGTAAGTTTTTTTTAATTAATTAATTTCTAATTTCTTCTAATTCTTTAATAACCCATTCACCACTAAGGTTGTAGTTGACGGCGTTCGCATAACCATGGCAACGGAATAACAAGATGTGCGAACGCCATGGCATCGTTATGATTTATTGGAATATTAAATAATAAAACAAAGTTAGATTAGGGCGTCTTGTACAATTTCATTGTGAATGAGACAAACGAAATTCCAAGGTATGCATAAATACTCGTATATTCACACTATAATTCCCTAATGAGATAGGTAGAGACTATGAATGGCCAACTTAAACGATCCTATCAAATCTCTCCTATGTGGTTACGGACACCTGGCATAAAAATAATGTTTCCAATTTGATTTGTATAAGTACTGCACGTGTATATCAACTCTGGTATCCACCTTGGCTCTATATACTCCTTTTCATCCATAGATACATCTCAGCATACTTTTTACTATTTATTTAATGCAGCTTTAATCGGCCGTATCGTGGTTGCATCTCGTGGTTTGTGGTGTGAAAAGTAAATAGGAAAGAATAAATTAATTCAATCTTATGCTCTGTTTTTGATAAAGATCAATTCATGGCACTCTAATTGCTTTTGCTCTCTAATGAAGAAAATTGACAGTCGACATTATTTAGTTTGCAAAAGCAAAGAAGATTGAATGAATCTGTTAATGCAGACCAATAAGAAAAGGTTGACGACTTTGAATACGTATTCGTAATTTCGGTTTTTATCATTCAATTAGCAGATTCTATTGACAAGTGCATTTATTAACTTCGTATCATAATATCCAGTCGTATCAAATACAACAGTCGCATTGTCCTCATCAACAATCAATATATTATAACAGGATTCTTTCGTGATTCATTTTTGGTCAGTTGCTGGGGGCTTGACTCTGTTCAGTGTCAAATAATATCAAAAATTTCTTTGTACATTTTCGTAATAAAAATACATTTGCAAAATGCATCGATTACTACGGTGACGGAAAACATCGTGAGAAAACTTACCAGTTTCTCGAACAGTTAATAATTTGTACCACCTCTTATGTTGAGTACTGACTATGTGGTCAACACGTGGGTTCAAGGTGGCCATAGAATCACTATCTTGGCGATTCCGGAGATGGAAACCTGCAAATACCCCGCAAGGGTAAATGATTGTGAATGCGCTTGTCTTCTTTTGATCTTTCGTAGGCCAATAACGAATAATTCTTTGGGTTGCTTGGATCGGACATAGGCTTAATATAATTCATATAGTGCACTTATTACAATTTTTGCTATATTCAATTACGTAATAGAGTTAACGGGCAACTCATGATAGATTAAAATGTAAACATAATTAAAACCTTTGGAAATCAGCTATTTTTCGCTGTGCGATAGCAGATGTAACGAAAGACTTACTCCTGCTGAAGATATATATGCTATGAAAGCTATTCTTTTTAGAGTGTGTGTTGCTCGTGTAAACTGACAGGCGTTAGAAATTCATTTTATGCGACAACATTATCTTATTTCCAATGATTATTTGAATTTTTGATTGATGATTTGAATTTTCATATTATATACAGGTGTTCGTGGGCGCATTTTAAGCTTCTTTGGCCACACCAGTCGACGCGGGAATTGCTCCATTGAACGCCTCGTTGTGCAAGGAAAGGTGGAGGGAACAAGACCTCGTGGTAGGTCGTCGATGCGGTGGACAGACCAGATCAAGGCTGCCGTTTGTGCCCCGGTACACGAATGCACCCGCATGACGGCCAACAGGCAGAGGTGGCGGGAGGTTGTGCGGCGAACCATGTCGGCTGCTCAAGATGCCACGTCATGAAGACCACGACCGCTCTGATAAGAGCGTAACGATTGAGAAGATACAGGTGTTATTGTTTTTTTATTGATTAACTTACAGTCGTTAGAAATGTTCTTTGGAATATGAGGGGTAAAAGTTTAAATCCCGCATATCGAGGTATCGTTTAATGGTTTTATGAGTATAAATTATAGCCAGGAAATATGAATTTGGTCTAACCACGGTGACGAAAAAGATACATACATACATACGCTTCACGACTTGTGTTTACACACTCCCTTTTTTATTATGGCGCGGTAGTCGAAGGCTTAAGTGCCCATCTCCGAAATTTCAAACCCAACGTGATAAGGTAGTGAACCGTACCGCCGTATATAGGCACTGACTATTACCTATCCTGAGGGCTAGGCAGGTTTTCTCACGATGTTTTCCCTCACCGTTGGCGACTGTAAATTATGTACGTAAATGAAAAACACATATTTAAATTTCATTCATTGGTACATGCCAGTCGGGATTCAAACCTAGGACTTTTCTCATACGAAGTCCCAGGCCTCACCCACTGGGCTACAGTACATAGTAAGAAAACTTAACTATATTTTTTATTTTTTTTATTCTTTAATAAGCCATTGGCCACTTATGTCGGCTGAAGTACAAACACTGATGCCACGGCGTTTGAACTTCTTGTTATTCCATTGCCATGGTTACAGCAACGCCGCCAGCCGCTACAACCGAAGAAAAACGAAATCGTAGCTCCAATTCTTATCTTCCCTGATCTTCTGTTCGTTCCAGTTGAGGATCCAAATATAATCCCAAAGCAAACATATTAAGCCGATTTGGCATCACAACTGACTAAATATTCAGCCGAAAATAATTATTTGTATTTTCAACTTTCACTGAGCTGCTGACTTTGTTTATGCGAACCTACCTATTTCTCGGAACGTGCTTGTGATTAGCACTAAAGCTTATCAGATTGATCTTAGCTTTTGACTAGATGGTCGATACTTGTGTTTGAGATAGCCATATAATTACAACACTGCAATTGCGTAGATTGACCCGTGAACATATATTTACCCCGCTGGGATTAATGATGTAAAAGTGTTTCTTTATTTTTTATATCACAATTATGGATTACTATAAAACATACATTGCAAAATTAGACCTAAATTTAAACCTCGGTATTTTTGTGTTACCTATAACCACCGTTTGTTAATGCAGAGGTGTAGGAGTGTCAATGAAGTGACAGTGGTTCGCCAGGATCTACCTATCCCATTTTAAGCAATTGGACGTGATGTGTATGTATGTATTTTTTTACATTAGATTTAGTATAGAAATAAGACTTACGATAGATAGTTTACAGGTCACAATATCCCTACATTGATTTCTGGTACTTTACAATACTTCAACATATAATGAAAGTTTGTTATGTAGTTAGTAAACGTGACTTCCTGACTCCTATCTGTAATGTTTTTTATCATGTGTTGTTTTAGGGCCTGTCTTCTATTCAAGTATTAGGTGGCATTATGTTTACTATCACCAATGCCTTCAAAATTGTCTGATTTTTCTAGCAATAATTATAACGAAAACTGCTTCTATTCGTATCAATCGAATCGAATCGCTCAGGGAAACATATAAGTTAATCTAAAAATGTACTATACTTTGTCTCCAAGCAGATAAGGATGCAAACACGCGAATGTTCATTTATTGATGCCAATTAGAATGTCGTTAATACGTTTACTCCTGTATCTATAAACTCACAGTTCATTACAAAAAAAAATCCTAATTATATTAGACCCAGTATTTTAACGAATATCTGAAAATATGAAAATGCACGCCGAACGTACTAAATTGTATACAAACATACTACAGTCTTAACCCAAACGTTTCGGTGTAAGTTTAACTAAATTTTTGATTTTCATTTAAATATTATCCAATTATTTCTTTTACAGGCGAATATGGTGTCTTTGGAGGCGAAGCAGATACAGGTCGTGCGGATTTATATTTGAAAGAGATGACAGAGATGGACCCGTGCTAGTCTGAGATGTAGAAGCCAAGCTATCTAGCTGCTGTTCTTTTTAGTATGTCAAGGAGTGACTAAACCTCGGGGCCTTGGGATAAATGGAATCAATTGGGCCAAGGGTTAACAACTAATGATCCATATGACATCACAAACCATATAAATATTTAAAAGTGACCTGGATGGTTTTATCGTGACTTTGAGTTTTTGTTTCTCTAAAAGGGTTTAAAGGAATGCATCTTTGGTATGTGAAAGATGGTGTCCTCATAAAATTTGATACTTTTACTTGTTTTTTATTTTATTTTATGTTATTCCTCCGTTTTAGAAGTATGAGTTATGATCTTCTTAAATTAGAGATGTATTATGTGCCACCGTGTAAGTCAACTGTGCATAGTGTACATGACAAAAGGATTTTTTTATTCTTAAAGTTGACTTGAACTTAATAAAAAACAATATTTTAACATTATCTGTAATATCACATATACTCCTGTACAAACGAATAAGCAAGTTTGTAAATTTGGTGCTAGTTTATAGAGACAGGAGTTTATGTTATGATAAATTTCAAATTGTTGTCAATACTTCTTCATTTTACTCTGATTGAAAGTTGCTGGTTTGTCATGATAATTTTACCCTGGGGTGTGTAGCTTTACTAATAGAAATAAAAAGAAGAGACCATAAACGCAAACAATTTAGTAACCTAACGGCGTAACGATGATGTTCTTTACAAATAATGCTGGAAAATGTACACAATTTTGTTAGTGTTGCGCTGCGACGTTGCACGCTTATTACTACATCAATGAAAACCAGGCCCTTGATGAACTCATAAAGGAGTCGTGATTTTTCTTTGGAAAAGTGTTTATGTTGGTCAAATCTTGTCATTTTTCAAAGAACAAAGAAGTTATAACCAATCCGTGACACTTCGGTATTCTCGATCTACGCTCGCTCGAACGCTCGAAGGGTTAAATACATGCTCATTTACAATAAACGGTAAGATTCACTATTGTTAGTCATGAATGCCTCAGTTCAGACTAGACTTTAAAATGAAATAAACTGTAGGAATTAGGCGTGATGTGTTGTATGAAATGAATATTCTATTCTTGTTGATTATGAAAACTAATTGATTTACTAAAATAAAATTTAAGAAATTTTTATGTTTCTGAATTTATGCAGCCCAGGCTGCTTTGATCATGTCTGCTGCTTTTTCTGCTATCATTATTGTAGGAGCATTGATATTTCCAGTTGTTATTTCAGGCATTATACTGGCATCAGCCACTCTCAAGTTTTGTATTCCATGAACTTTCAGTTCAGCGTCAACTACACTTGTTGTGTCATTTTGAGGTCCCATCTTTGCTGTTCCAACTGGATGGTATAAACTGGTACACATGTATTTGGCAAAGCATTTGTAATAGTCTGTTGATCCTTTGTCGTATTGTTCACATTCTTCAAACTTTAGATCTATAATAGATACATTCCAGCTTTGGAAGACGGATGTTTGAGATAATTTTATTCCTACTTCCATTCCCTTAGCGATAACATCGAGATCTCGTTCATCGTCGTAATAATTGGGATTTATAAGAATTTTGTCTTTAGGATTTGTGCTCTGTAACCAAAGTTCACCTCTAGAATAAGGCTGCAGCAAAACGGTTGCAAAACCTGTGATATAATAATCATTGTTAATTTCGGTCATTGTATTAACAATTTCGTCGTTGAAATTGTGAATTACAAAAAAATTCCCCATCGATCCAGAATTCTTCGGTAGGTTCAAATGATGAATTTGTATATTCGGGAAAGTGTTTGTGAAATTGTTTGCGTCAAAAAAGGATATAACTTCATTGGCGCCCAAAGTGGAAAACGAGCTGTTTTGGAGTTGTAACATAAAAGATGCCATGTTTTGAACAATACTCGTAGTATCTATTGAAACTCCTAAGTCAGTACCAACTTTCAGAAGAGTGTGTGCTACAATGTGATCTTGTAAATTTTGTCCAACGGGTAAGTCAGCTTTCACAGTAATATTTAGTTCTTCCAAATGTGCTTTGGGACCAATTCCAGAGAGCATAAGAAGTTGAGGCGTGTTTATGGAGCCAGCGGATACAATTACCTCTTTAGCAGCTAATACGCTGAATTTGCCTTGAGAGTTTTCTATTTCAACACCTATAGCTTCATTTGTGTTTTCTTCAAACAATATTTCTGTTGCTAACGAATCTTTCAATACATATAAATTTTTCCTGTCTTTTGCTGGAGTCAAAAATGCTCGGGCCGTACTCATTCTTCGACCGTTCCTGGTAGTGCTTAAAGTTTTTAAGACACCTACATTATTGAACCCAAAAATGTCGCTGACTGTTGGGATTCCTATTTCATCATACGCTGCAAGTATCTGGTTGCTTATCGAGTTGTTTCCTATAGGTCTAGTGACATGGAGAGGGCCAGTTTTATTATGAAAAGCTTCTTGTTCTTCTAATGAAATGATGTCATCTTCAAGGCCTTCGCTCTTTTTGAAGTAGGGAAGAATATCGTCATAAGCCCAACCTGGATTACCTGACTGTTCCCAGCGGTTGAATATTTCCTTGTGTCCTCTGACGTAAAACATGCCGTTAATAGTACTGCCACCCCCTAAGCCCTTCCCTCGTGGCCAGTAACACCGCGAATCTTTACATCCAAGGCAGGCGTTTTTTTGGGATTCCGTGTAATATTGCCAATCATTTTCTGTGTGAAATGTTTCAGTATAAGAGCTCACCAACTGAAAAATACATCAATGCATTTATTCAAGTTTGAGGAAAACATTCACAAAAAACACTAACTACGTAGTCATAAATAAATAAATTATCTGCTTAAAATTTCCATTGAGGATTTGGCGTAAAGTGTAATCGTTAGTGCGACGATTGTTCAAAGAAACATTACTAATTAAACAGAAAGTAATTTCATTATAAACTAAAATTCTAAATTAACTAATTCTAGGACCACAAATGTACACAATGGTAGCTAAAACTGTTTCGATCTAATAATTTATTATTCCTTTAATTGGCTCAATATGATGAAAGTCTTTTCAATTGATTTTTTATGCTCTTTTAGAGGACATCAATGTAAATTTATGAGGAGAATTGACCATTATTACTGATCATAAAATATTTAGTTATAAAAGTTTAGCTAATATTTACCTCAGATGCAAATCCGGGATCTCCTCCAGCCTCGATTAAAAGTACGTTCCATTTAGGGTTCTCTGACAAGCGGCTTGCAATCACTGACCCAGCTGAACCGGCTCCGACCACGATGAAATCAAACACTGGGTCTAGGTGAAAAGACAAAAGATGGTCAGTTATTTTGTTAGTCAAGACTTTTTCATTTGTACTCTTTATTTATTTGGTAAGTTCTCCGAAGTGTATCGATGGAAAAAAATATTGGAGTAGACCTCCATACAATTGCTCACGATAATGTTGACAGTAGGTATTCCTTTACAATAGGCTCTTAAATTTAGATATAATTCAATGGCTTGAATAACAGGAAACATTATAGTTTTATAACATAATGGATGGATGTATGTTAACTATAAAAATGAATAAAAATATAATTAAAGGTCAGATTGAACTCTCACTTACTGTCAAGTACTTCGTCCACCCTGTTGGCCGGCCATTGCGATGGTGACATTATTCTGCATTGTGACGCCAAGTAGGCTGCGAGAGTGGCAGTGTAAATGAGGCCATCCCCAGATGCTATTCCCAGGGCACTGGAGGCTATGGTGTCGTTACAAGCCCAACTCATGTTGGACAGAAAGCCTCAATAAGATATAGATAACAAAGACTAAAACTCGCTTAGGCTATGCTCATTGTTAGTAAGCGAAGTACCGACGATTAAGTGGTGAGCAACTGAAACGCCTCCTATTTATGCTATGGAAAAAGCATCTACTCGTATATACATAATTAATAAGATAGATAAAAGAATAAGACGTAACCGATAAGATATCCGCAGGATGAATTTAGCTCATCGATATTTTTATTGCCGAAGCTTCGCTTTGTAAATTTTATTGTCCGTCAAATAATTTTATTATTCTAATTTTGAAGAGATTATTGGAGCTCAAGCATATTTTA
This sequence comes from Leucoptera coffeella, assembly GCA_030578115.1. Taxonomy (NCBI): domain Eukaryota; kingdom Metazoa; phylum Arthropoda; class Insecta; order Lepidoptera; family Lyonetiidae; genus Leucoptera; species Leucoptera coffeella. Next base: position 79,310 of record JAMBLF010000654.1, on the reverse strand, counting down.
TTTATTTGAGAGTGCTCACACATCCTACTTTTATAGGACTGACATTTGGACCGACTTTTCCTAGCAGGTCAGGTTAGGTTCCGACAGGATTACTTTTCACTTTATTATTCGAATTTTTACTCGTGTTTATTAGTTTCCGAATAACAAAAAATTGGGAGGCTGCAATTTATATATTTTATACATCTATAGAGTTAAAAATTGGAACTGAGCTTATGACCCTAATTTACCAAAAATAGGGTTCCTTAATAAAATCGACACACATATACTGATACTGCACGGATTCATTTGTATATTTCTTATTGATTATGCTAATTCGGACACATTAAAGTAAATTTGTATCTTTGGTGTTCGGTTCATAAGCTTTTCGTATATGAAAAAAATACATCTTCATATATGCAACCATCCGAAGCCTATTCCATCGACAAAATTTAGTAAAATTATTCGTAAGGTGTGTTTTATTCCTAAAGAACGTATTTTCAGTAGATATGCCAACTAATGCTCATACTGCACGAGTTAGATAGATTATAGTTTAGGAAAAGATGATAACGTAATATTATATTACAGGCAAAGTTTTATAGTAATTAACATGATAATCTTTTTATTACTTCATAAAGATACTAATCTTGTTAGATACCTTATCCATTTTAAAATAGAACTAGAAATAGTAAAAAATTTATGGTATCAATAGTCAGCAGAATATTACGAATCCGATAATATTTATTCTAACAAGACCATTCAAGTTGAATCACAATGTAATAGTTATCTTAGCATCTTTCTTTACAACACTTTCGTCACAAAGCACTCTCAAGATTCTCAAGCAAAAAAGTACTTACTTTTACAACTTTTACTCAATTTTTTTTGTTCCAATTAAGTAACCCTTCAGGTGTAATTACATAGAATAACAACACCGCATTCAGGATTTAAATTTTGATTGTAAGACAACCTCAAACCCACGTCTTAAGTTGAAAGACAGCTTTCAATGTGACCGGTGATCAACTTTTTGTCTTTTTTTGAGGAATATATCGGTTTTCCTTACAATGTTTACTGACGCCATACATTATAAATTTATTTTTTCTATGGATAGAATCTTATTTAAGATAGAATGATCTCGTCGACATGGGATTAGGTTAATTAATTGGTGATTATAGTTTTACCTATATAGATACGATTCCGACTGATTATAATTTACGGTTCTTGTAATTCTTTAAACGTACGCTTGTTTCCCTAAAGTGGGGTAGGCTATAATCCCGGATTTCCATCTGTCCCAATCCTGACAAACGACTTTCACTTTATTGACACCTATACTCGTCCTTATACACTCAACTCGTAATAAACTCGGAAATAAGCACTTGAGAATAAATAAATCGATTCGCTACGATTTCTCATAAAATGTGTATATATTCTTGTTTGGGTTTTATCGACATTTAATTGCTAGTTGTATTTTTGTGTATTCTATTGTGTGTGCATCTGGATTGAGGGCCACTTTTTCAAATATTGGACAATCGAAATGAAACTCACAGGGCATTTAGTAAAGAATTAGTAAAAACTATAGCATCTATTCTTAAATTTCTTAAACTTGAAACAAAAAAGTTATTGTCAAAAAACTGTGGCCCTCAATCCTGATGCCAGCATTTTCTAGATCTCGGAAAGTACGAATCCTGGGATAATGCTGTTTATTCGAGGATTTAGTAAAGAATTTCTTAAAAAAATTAAGAAAAACTCAAATCTCAAAAATGCGTTTAATATAGGTTTAGGGCGATTTTGCTATGGCCCTCAGTTCAGAGGTCGCTGACTTTTGGAATCATCAAAAAATGAACATTTCTATACAAAAAGACTAATGTAACTTATATTATCTTGAAGCTCCATGGCTCAATGAATTAGTAATGAAGAAATAACGATACAAAAGCGAATAGTTTAAGAGAAAATGAAATTTGAATTTTCATCTGACGTACAAACTGAGAGCCCTAAACTTTCGACGATATTGACTAAACTAAGCCATCTACACTAGCGTACATAAGGATGACTAATTTTACTAATTTTTTACTAAATCCGTGCAATATTTACATGCCTCTAAATATCACACTTTAAGAGGAAAATGATTTTGAATATTTATATAGGAGAAAATTCTGTAGGGTGACTATGTTATGTGTAAATATAAAAAAGTATTCGACGTCCCGAACCAAATACAAAGATACATATGAACCAAAGTAGCTAGGATTGGAGATTAAATTGCCTACGCAAAGTCATCAAACACTTATCTATGGTGGAGATAGTGATCAGTCCGTTTGAAAGTAGAATCAGTGTGACAATCGTCTATTTATTCATGTATTCTTTGAAAGTCAATGTGAAAACTTCAAATATTGTGTTCTGTAATGTGTCAATTACAACCCTAATATTTATGTATGCTAAAAATTGACCTATGAAATATTATCATGTCTTTGAGGGTATGTACAAGGTATATGACGAATATGTTACGGTTTTATTTGTTGCGTAAAAATAAATAGAAATGTTATTAATAAAATATAAACATAGATTATTAGCACTTTATTGACAATAACCACATTCAAAGATATTAGCTACAATACAACACACTATCTGTAACGCCGCATAAACCGGAATCACCAAATAAATTAATAGTAAACTATATAAAAGTATACAGACACTTTCGTGACTTTAATCTTTGCAGGGTTTTCAGGTTCGAGTAATCATCTTTACAATTGCGGAGCACAAGTTATCCAATCACAATACAACACAAACAATCAAATATAAAATTTAATTTCCATAATAGTACATGTTCCAGGCTTTGAAATTCGTACTCATTAATACAGAATCAATCCATCAATGAATGAGCTACGTCGAATTTACAGAAAGGTTGAAATATAAAATACCATATTAAAAAACAAAATTTCTTGTAACTAGTCTGAAGTAATAAAAACAATAATTATTTACAAAATCTATGGCCTGATATTCACACAATATCACACAATGAATAAATGAAAAAGAAAGATATTCACACAATGCAGCGTCAATTTCTAAATGGTTAAAACAATGGGTTAAATAAATTTTTGAGAATATTGTAAACATTTGTTTAGAGCAATATAACGACAATGAACAAAAACAAAACACCCTATACAAAAAGAAAATTGCTGAGAACTTAAAATTCTGTGTAAACGATTCTCAATTGATATAGATCTATATGAACTAAAAAAGATTACCCCTGTCACGGCGTGTAAGAAAAAAAAAAGACAATTCATTTCGAACATACCTAACTTTACCAAAATATAAATGGTCTGATATGATTAAACAGACAATTTGCCAAAATTCTAAATTGAGACGTACATGGATTTTGAAAAAAGTAAAATACAGAACGATTATATTAAACTGAAAGGTCATCGTTGTCAGTGTACAGCTCAGATAGACATATCAACCTTAAAAAACCGTAAAAATACATACATTACTATGTACGATTAAATATATATATAAATAAAAATATTCGCAAATTAAATCAGAAGCTAAAATAGAAGAATTATTTGATACGAATCCATTAATATCGCTTATGATAATGGCCAAAACTTCAGAATATGGAAACGCTATTCGAGAAATTTTTGTTCATCCACATTTTCATATCTTTTATTGGACCGATAAAGAGGTAGAGTATTATAATATGTATTATACGAAATTTCATAAAGTTTCACTTACCATTGACGCAACAGGCTCTTTTTACGAACCTATATATCTAACTGACGGCAGCCGGTTAACTAAAACTCTTGACCGCTAATACAAAATTAAAATCTGTCGCTGTTATTCAAATGGTAACTGATTCACACAATGCAGCGACAATTTCCAATGGGTAAAACTCCTGGGTAATGGGTAAAATTCTTTTTTCGTCCCTGCTAGAATGGGATATTTAGGCGTAATAAACCCCCAATTATCCATCTGTGCTACAATATACTACAAGAACACGTCAAACACTTGCATATACATATTTTATTTACACATAACATAGTCACCCTACAGAATTTTCTCCTATATAAATATTTAAAATCATTTTCCTCTTAAAGTGTGATATTTAGAGGCATGTAAATATTGCACGGATTTAGTAAAAAATTAGTAAAATTAGTCATCCTTATGTACGCTAGTGTAGATGGCTTAGTTTAGTCAATATCGTCGAAAGTTTAGGGCTCTCAGTTTGTACGTCAGATGAAAATTCAAATTTCATTTTCTCTTAAACTATTCGCTTTTGTATCGTTATTTCTTCATTACTAATTCATTGAGCCATGGAGCTTCAAGATAATATAAGTTACATTAGTCTTTTTGTATAGAAATGTTCATTTTTTGATGATTCCAAAAGTCAGCGACCTCTGAACTGAGGGCCATAGCAAAATCGCCCTAAACCTATATTAAACGCATTTTTGAGATTTGAGTTTTTCTTAATTTTTTTAAGAAATTCTTTACTAAATCCTCGAATAAACAGCATTATCCCAGGATTCGTACTTTCCGAGATCTAGAAAATGCTGGCATCAGGATTGAGGGCCACAGTTTTTTGACAATAACTTTTTTGTTTCAAGTTTAAGAAATTTAAGAATAGATGCTATAGTTTTTACTAATTCTTTACTAAATGCCCTGTGAGTTTCATTTCGATTGTCCAATATTTGAAAAAGTGGCCCTCAATCCAGATGCACACTTCTATTGTCCTTGTAAATAAAGCTATTTATATTCAATCAATCAATCAATCATTAACTGATTGAATATAAATAATTTAAGTAGTATTGTAATAGTATTATTAGTATGAAATAGAATTATTATAATGTTTTATTAATTATTCTTTGAAAGTCAAGAAATTTATTGCTTCGAAATCCTACGAACAAACATTAATGCGACTGACGAAAGTTTGACAATAGTTATAAAGATATAATTTTGATTGAAATTAAATGTTGTTGTCGTTTCGTTCTTGCCTTTAACAAATAACTAAAACTAAAAACAATTATTTAAAAAATCTCTTTTTGTGATTGACATTGAGTTAACGGGATATTACGAAGACATGTAATATTAGATTGTTAACGAAAAACGGAAGGCAATTTTAGCACAATAAATAATAAATAATCCAATATAACATACATATAACAATAGACGTATGCAATAAGTCATAAGGCAGACAGATAGACGCCATATTGAAAAAAGGGTGACGTCAAAACTTCTTATAACCACTGACTGTGTATATACATATATGAGTGTCCATAAAGCAAAAGTGAATTGTCAGGATTCGGACAAATGGGGATCCGTGATATACGCCGTCCCTTTTATAGGGTAACGGGCGTAATATGTATGAGCGTATGGACGTATCTTACTTGACCTGTTCCGTCAATAGGCTAAATATGGTGAAAAATACATTTAAAGCCTTTTTTGACCAATCTCTCTTCCTATCCCCTTAGGCACGTAGAACCGTTAATATATTATGAATGTATGGTTATGCTAAGTTTGGATCCTTTACGTTATTATAAAAACTTCATTTAACCCCTTGTTACAATGATATTTTGATTATTAAGACGTTGTTTGGAGTGTTTACACAATTATCTATAACGTGCATTGCAATTGGCCATAAAAGTATTATTCGTTGCAAAAGTATTATTTTTGTCTCAACGTTTTGATAAAATAAGACGTAATGGAAAGTATTGCTATCAATATGATAAAAACGTATAGAAAAAGCCACGATTCAAGGATTTGATAATAGCATGCACGGATAATTCTCGATAATAATTATGCAAGTTAAGATGAGGTAAGAAATGAAGTACTCTTTATGATGATCATTTTAATAAGTCAGCAGCTCAGTGTAAGTTTTTTTTAATTAATTAATTTCTAATTTCTTCTAATTCTTTAATAACCCATTCACCACTAAGGTTGTAGTTGACGGCGTTCGCATAACCATGGCAACGGAATAACAAGATGTGCGAACGCCATGGCATCATTGTTTGTACTTTTTTTTTTTTTATTCTATTTTTATTAAGGCCTTACATCTAAAGATTAAGTCGGCCTCATAAATTAGCACATTTAACAATTAAAGGTTTAAATCTATGTCTCTTAAGTATAACGAATGAATAACATAACTTAGAAACCTACTACTAAAGTCCACAGTGAAATCAGAGCTAAGTATATTGTGAATAACAAAAAATAACTGAAAATAAGTACACTTAAATTCTTCCATCAATACACCCCTCAAGGGCTTATTTCTGTCACATTCCATTAAAATGTGGTACAAATCTTCATGTCGATTGCATACGGTACACTTTGGGTTACTTGTCTTGCCCATTAAGAACAGGAAACAATTTAATGGAATGTGATTAGAACGCATACGAAAACACAAGCTTAACTCTCTCCTGCTAAACCTAGTGTTGGCAAACCAAGGATATCTTGGTGGCCTATTTACCATAGTTCTATACCAAATACCTGAATCTTTGGATCTTATTTGAAAATGGGTATTCCAGCAATCGAAAAATCTTTTCTTTATAAGACTCAGGTAGTCAGCGTAGAAAGAGGTGACGTGAATTTCCGTTCCCTCGGTTTGAGCTCTGCTTGCTAACGAATCCGCAATCTCATTCCCCACAATACCGATATGAGACGGAACCCACTGCAGGCGGATATTTACCCCATTATGTATCAATTGATAAATACATTTAATAATGAGGAATGCCTCTGGCCGAGCCACATTGCCCCTTGCACAAGAGATCAGGTGGTGCAGGCCACTCTGCGAGTCGGTAACAATCACTACATTCGAATAATCTGTGCTGCTTACATAAGATAACGCCTCTAGGATACCAAATAGTTCAAAGCTCATTATTGGAATATCATTGTTTTTAATTGAAATTGGGCCCCCATGTTACGCTCAGAGTCATAAAAAGAACACCCACCGTGGGCTGTGGATTTCGAGCCATCGGTAAAGATCTGTATGTAATTGTAGTAGTTGCATTGTAGATGTTCTTCACAGGCTAATTTAAGTTCAAAGTGTGAAACTTTACGTTTGGCTTGTTTGATAGAAGGGATACTTGGACAACAAATGTTTTCAAAAGGAATTTGGAAGGAGTAGAGAGGTAGTTCATAGGGAGGCCAAATATCGTACTTTTTAATGGGAAGGTCTTTAAGATGTCTATAGCTTTTAATTATGAATGGGTAACTATTTTTATTCCAATAATAAGCACTGGAACACAGTATTTCTTGAAAGTGAATAATACTAATAACTAAGGGATCGCCCTTCCTTGGTAATACTTTCAAAAGAAACCTGTCTGCCAAATATTGCCATCGGAACTTAAGTGGGGCAACACATAGCTCACTTTCCATAACATGGATAGGAGAAGATTTAATGAAACCACCGCATATCCGCATGCTTTGATTCTGGATCAACTCTAACTTTTTCAGACAGTTCGGACTAGCGTTAGCAAACACAGCACATCCATATTCTAATCTACTTCTTAATACAGCTATATACAATCTTCTTAAATGTATTGGGTGGACGCCCCACTTACAGCTACTAACACAACTTAAAATATTGATATACTTAGTACATTTTTCATGAGTTTCATTTATATGTTTCCTCCAACTTAATCTGTAATCAAACCAAACTCCAAGAAATTTAACAACTTTAACAATTTCTAACGGTACATTATTTAACGTAATACTAATGATTGGTGTTCGATATTTACGGGTAAACACACATAGTTTAGTTTTGTGAGTGGCTAACTGTAAGCCTATATCAAATAACAGTTTCTCGAACTTCACAAGAGTACTTTGCATTAGTGAGCAACAGTCTTTAATTTCTTTAAAAGTACAATAGAAAACGAAATCATCCGCGTACTGAATGACTCTCATATTGCCAGTGCACAAGCCAATGAAGCTCAAAGTAACGATGTTGAAGAGGATCGGGGACATGGGGTCTCCCTGGGCCAGCCCATCGCGACAGACTCTCCGTATCTCCTCTCCTCCCACCAATTCGTATACAATTAGCCTATGTTCAAGAAAGTTTTTTATGTACTTACAGATAAGTATATTAACGCCATGGTGTATAAGACGTTCTACAAGCACTTGAATTGACACCCCATTGTAGGCATCCGAAATATCCGCGAAACCACACAATGTATACTGTTTTCTTGTGAAGCTCACCTCTATGTCCAATGCAAGACGGGCTAATCCATCTGCACAAGAACGACCACGACGAAAACCAATCATGTAGTCTGGAAAGATTTGTTTGCTTTCGAAAAAGTATTCTAAACGTTTAGTTATCATTTTATTGTAAGTCTTACATAAACAGTTTATTAGAGAAATAGGACGTAGTTTAATTGTTGATCCTTGATCATTTCTCTTAGGAATGGCAATTACCTTTATTTTACGCCATTGATGTGGTATGGATGTGGATGTAAAGATTAAATTGAAAATATTAAGCAAAACTATGATGGCATTAGCAGGCAGATGGTGGATCATGGAGTAGGTTATACCATCAAATCCCGCGGAGGTGTCTTGACTTTTTAAACAGGAACATAGTTCCGATAAAGTAAATTGAGAGTCACTGACAGGGTGCATATGTTGGCCAGTTTGCTCCATAGGGGGAGGCCCGACACCGTCCGGCGCCAGGCTCGGGACGAACTCGTGCGCTCTTTCCGCAGTCAATGGTTCTAATCTGGAAGGACGGCCCTTTATCCAGCGTAGCTTGCGCCACATATCACTACTGGATGTTCCACCATTTACACTGTCACAAAACTGTTGCCACGACTTTAGCTTGCCCTGACGGATTAATTTACGAGTTTTAATAACTTTTTCTTTCAAAATTACGTAATTCTCTGGTGTTCTGTTTTTCCGCAAATTCTTGAGAGCAAGCCTTCTCTCTGCTACCATTTTAGAAAGCTCTTGGTTCCACCATGGTTTCGGACTAAACTTGGAGTCTGGTTTGTTATATATTTTATAGAGAGGAATAAACTTATTTACTGAGTCGTTAATGATTTCAATAAACCTATCATAGCTGTTTTGGGCATTTGAATTTACAAGAAAGTTATTACACTGAGATTCTATAAATTTCGTATAGCCTTCCCAGTCGGCTTTTTTAATGTTACGTTTCACAATATTAATATGACGGAATGTGGAGATAATTTTTATACAGATTATTAAATGATCGCTACCAAGGTTTTCATTAGTGATAGACCAAGTACAGTTAAGTAGCAGATCAGCACTAGCGAAAGATATGTCTGGCGAAGAGCACACGACTCGGTCCTCTAAGAGGGCTATGCGCGTGGGCCCTCCGTCGTTGAGGAAAGAAAAGTGATGGTCGGCGCAGCTTTCCGCAAGCGAGCGCCCTCTCGCGTCAGTGAGGTACGACCAGGCGGAGTGGTGCGCGTTAAAGTCTCCCCCTATGAAGGTCTTACAACTAAATAAACTAAACAGTTCATCAAAATCACACTTACTCACCTGTACATTACTGGGGCTATATACTCCTAACACATATTTGATTGCAGATTGATTAATCAATTCAATGCATATGACATCTAACTTATTACTACAACGAAGAGAAATATGTTTGTACCTGGCGGGAATGGTGTTTTTTACAAGAATTAGCAAACCTCCGTAACCATCATCTCGGTCTTTCCTGAAGCAGTAATAGCCGGATATATTACATGAATGATCTTCTGTTAACCAGGTTTCTGAGCAAATACATATATGGATATTTTCTTGATACAAATACGCTTCTAGATCAACCTTCTTTGGTATAATACTGCGGCTATTCCATTGGATTATCTTAATGTCCATTGTGAGAGTGCGTTTTCAGTTCTGTTTGTATATATGTATCTACTATTTGTGATAATATTAGATTTTCGATTTAAGTTTTATTATGATCTTGTTTATGCGATTTTTCAAACGTCTACTCGATAATTTTGAAATGATTTGTTGCAGCATATTTATCAATGCGTCTATATTTTCGGTATACTTAAGTGCAATACTGTAAACGTTGGACCTTCCATGAGTAGCGTTAAGGAATTCGTGTAGTTGAGCGACCGCCAGGGGGTGTTCGCCCTCTGTGCCCTGCGCGGCTTTTGTTAGATCCTCTGATTCGGTAGTGCATAAGTGTTGTTCAACCGAAATCTTGGGTTTTTTCGTATCAGGCCGTACTATGCTGTCTTGAGAAGACTCGCTAAACGAAGAGTCCATATCGGATTCATCCTCAACTGTAGGCACTTCGGCTGAGGGCAGCACTGAACTGTTAGATGGGTCGGTTGGAGGGTGGGGTCGTTTGAACGACGGTAACGTGACGAAATTAGTACTTTGAACCTCCTCTTGAGGTAACTGAGCAGGGCTTCTGGTGTCGGGAGATTGGCTAGCGTTTTGCGTACAGTTGCTAGCTATGTGACCTTGATTTTTACAGATGAAACATGTTATGATTTCCGTACTTACGTAAATCCAATATAGATTATTTTCAAATTCTACTTGTATACGGTCAGGGAGCTTTTCAATGTCCTCAGGGATTATGTACACTTGGCGACGGAAGCTGAGAATATGGCTGAATCCAGGTTCACTCATTCCTGCTCTTAGTGACGACATGGGGGAAGCAAGAGTAATCTTGAGGTCCTTTAGTTTTTGCTCAATTACATGGTCCGGTACAATGGGGCACACATTGGAGAGGATTATCCTTTTGTTACGGGATATGAGTGGTCTAATGGGAAGCTTTTGGTTGTTAATTACTATGCACTGATGTTTGTCGACTAGCTCATCAGCTAGCTCCTTGGTTGATACGAACACACACACCCGGTTGTTAGACATTCTGCTCAGGTATCGAATTTGTGATGGTTCTATTAGTTTACTGAAGGCGTAGGCGTATTCTTTTATTAATACTTCATCAATTGCATCAACTATTACGGCTTGTTCTTTGGTAGGGAATTGGACGTTTTGGGTGACGGACGAGTAACTCAACTTTTGTGCGGCCATTGTTCCTGTAGTCAGAAACGGCGCTTGGGAAACAAACACTAAATAAACTGGATCACTTGAGGGATATCACACGGAGGCACTCGCTGACTTTAAGACGTGATAACACAGAAAATATTAAAATAATTTATTTTCCAAAACGTTTTAGCTGTTTTGTTGATCGTTGCCATGACGACACTGATTGTTTGTACTTTTACCGACATAATCGTTATGATTTATTGGAATATTAAATAATAAAACAAAGTTAGATTAGGGCGTCTTGTACAATTTCATTGTGAATGAGACAAACGAAATTCCAAGGTATGCATAAATACTCGTATATTCACACTATAATTCCCTAATGAGATAGGTAGAGACTATGAATGGCCAACTTAAACGATCCTATCAAATCTCTCCTATGTGGTTACGGACACCTGGCATAAAAAGAATGTTTCCAATTTGATTTGTATAAGTACTGCACGTGTATATAAACTCTAGTATCCACCTTGGCTCTATATACTCCTTTTCATCCATAGATACATATATACATGTGCATTCAACATCTCAGCATACTTTTTACTATTTATTTAATGCATCTTTAATCGGCCGTATCGTGGTTGCATCTCGTGGTTTGTGGTGTGAAAAGTAAATAGGAAAGAATAAATTAATTCAATGTTATGCTCTGTTTTTGATAAAGATCAATTCATGGCTCTTTAATTGCTTTTGCTTTCTAATGAAGAAAATTGACAGTCGACATTATTTAGTTTGCAAAAGCAAAGAAGATTGAATGAATCTGTTAATGCAGACCAATAAGAAAAGGTTGACGACTTTGAATACGTATTCGTAATTTCGGTTTTTATCATTCAATTAGCAGATTCTATTGACAAGTGCATTTATTAACTTCGTATCATAATATCCAGTCATATCAAATACAACAGTCGCATTGTCCTTATCAACAATCAATATATTATAACAGGATTCTTTCGTGATTCATTTTAGGTCAGTTGCTTGGGTTTGGTTGCGGGTTGGGTTGCGGGGGCTTGACTCTGTTTCAGTGGGTACAGGGTTCAATAATATCAAAAATTTCTTTGTACATTTCCGTAATAAAAATACATTTGCAAAATGCATCGATTACTACGGTGACGGAAAACATCGTGAGAAAACTTACCAGTTTCTCGAACAGTTAATAATTTGTACCACCTCTTATGTTGAGTACTGACTATGTGGTCAACGCGTGGGTTCAAGGTGGCCATAGAATCACTACCTTCGCGATTGCGGAGATGGAAACCTGCAAATACCCCGCAAGGGTAAATGATTGTGAATGCGCTTGTATTTTTTTGATTCTTTCGTTGACCAATAACGAATAATTCTTTGGGTTGCTTAAATCGGACATAGGCTTCATATATTTCATACTAGCGACCCGCTCCGGCTTCGCACTTCTGGCTATTTAGTGAATGCTATTATACATATAAACCTTTCTCTGGAATCACTCTATCTATTAAAAAGACCGCATCAAAATCCGTTGCGTAGTTTCAAAGATTTAAGCATACAAAGGGACATAGGGACAGAAAAAGCGACTTTGTTTTATACTATGTAGTGATAGTGCACACAAATTTTGCTATTTTTAATTACGTAATAGAGTTAACGGGGAACTCTTGATAGATTAAAATGTAAACATAATTAAAACCTTTGGAAATCACCTATTTTTCGATGTGCGATAGCTGATGTAACGAAAGATTTACTTCTGCTATACTCCTGCTGAAGATTTCATAGCTATTCTTTTAGAGTGTGTATTGCTCGTGTAAACTGACAGGCGTTAGAAAATCATTTCATGCGACAACATTATCTTATTTCTAATGATTATTTGAATTTTCGATTGATGATTTGAATTTTCATATTATATCCAGGTGTTATCAATGTTTTATTGATTTATCTTACGGATCATGAAATAACTGCAGCACAGCTCGGTTTTCATAAATGTTGTTTGAAATATGAGCGTTCAGAGTTTACATCTCGCATATTGAGGTACCGTTTTCTGATTTTATATGCATACACTTTAGCCAGGAAATATAAATTTGAACTAACTACGGTGACGAAATACATTGCATAGTGAGAAAACCTACTTATTTCTCGGAACAAATTTAAGTCAGTGCTCGTTATTAGCAACAAAGCTTATATTTTGACTAGACTAGATGGTCGATACTTGTGTATGAGATAGCCATATAATTACAATACTGCAATTGCCCATTTTGAGCCGTAAACATATGTCTACTCTCCAGGGATTAATGCTGTAAAACTGTTTCTCTATTTTTGTAATATCAGAATTATTGATTACTATAAAACAAACATGCAATAATTAGAACCTAATTTTAAAATTTAAGCATCGTTTTTTTTGTATTACCTATAACCACCGTTAGTTAATGCAGAGGTGTATAAGTGTCAATGAAGCGATAGTGATTCGTCAGGATCGGAACTGATTGGGATCTACCTATTCCACTTCAAGCAATCGGACGTGATGTGTATTTATCTATTTTTTTAAATTTGGTTTAGTATAGATGATATAAGACTTAAGATAGATAGTTTACAGGTCACAATATCCATGCATATTTCTGGTACATTCACAATACTACAACATATAATGAAAGTTAGTTATGTAGTTAAACGTGACTTCCTGATTACCGTTTCTAAATTATCATCTTCTTTCAAAAAAGTACCACATCTCAAATATTTTGTATCATGTGTTAGTTTTAGGGTCTGTCTTCTATTCAAGTATTAAGTAGCATAGTGTTTACTATCAATGCCTTCAAAATAGTCTTATTTTTCTATTCAAGTATTGAAATATTAAATATTGTATCTCTATTGAATCACACTATTCCACAGTGTGAGATTCTCTTTATTTGTTTTTGTCATTAAAATAAGGTTTATTAATTTCTTAAATAAGGAAATCATATGAGTTAATCTAAAAACGTACTATACTTTGTCTCCAAGCAAATAAGGATGCAAACACGCGAGTGTTCATTTATTTAAGCCAATTAGAATGTCATTAATACGTTTACTCCTGTATCTATAAATTAATAGTTCATTACAAAATATTACTTAATTATTTGAGCCAGCATTTTAAGGATCTTCAAATGAAATGAAAATGCACACCGAACGTATTAAATTGAATACAAACATAACAGTCTTAATCCAAACGTTATCTTCGGTGTAAGTTTAACTATATATATTTGATGTCCGTTTAAATATTATCAAATTATTTTTTTATACAGGCGAAGATGGTGTCTTTGGAGGCAAAGCAGATACAGCTCGCGCGGATTTATATTTGAAAGAGATGACAGAGATGGACCCGTGCTAGTCTGAGATGTAGAAGCCAAGCTATCTAGCTGCTGTTCTTTTCAGTATGTCAAGGAGTGACTAAACCTTGGGGCCTTGGGATAAATGGAAACAATTGGGCCAAGGGTTTACAACTCATGTTCCATATGACATCGCAACCTATATAAATCTTTAAAAGTGACCTGGATGGTTTTATCGTGTCTTTGAGTTTTTGTTTCTCTAAAAGGGTTTAAAGGAATGCATCTTTGGTATGTGAAAGATGGTGTCCTCATAAAATTTGATACTTTTACTTGTTTTTTATTTTATTTTATGTTATTCCTCCGTTTTAGAAGTATGAGTTATGATCTTCTTATATTAGAGATGTATTATGTGCCACCGTGTAAGTCATCTGTGCATAGTGTACATGACAAAAGGATTTTTTTATTCTTAAAGTTGACTTGAACTTAATAAAAAACAATATTTTAACATTATCTGTAATATCACATATACTCCTGTACAAACGAATAAGCAAGTTTGTAAATTTGGTGCTAGTTTATAGAGACAGGAGTTTATGTTATGATAAATTTCAAATTGTTGTCAATACTTCTTCATTTTACTCTGATTGAAAGTTGCTGGTTTGTCATGATAATTTTACCCTGGGGTGTGTAGCTTTACTAATAGAAATAAAAAGAAGAGACCATAAACGCAAACAATTTAGTAACCTAACGGCGTAACGATGATGTTCTTTACAAATAATGCTGGAAAATGTACACAATTTTGTTAGTGTTGCGCTGCGACGTTGCACGCTTATTACTACATCAATGAAAACCAGGCCCTTGATGAACTCATAAAGGAGTCGTGATTTTTCTTTGGAAAAGTGTTTATATTGGTCAAATCTTGTCATATTTCAAAGAACAAAGTTATAACCAATCCGTGACACTTCGGTATTCTCGATCTACGCTCGCTCGAACGCTCGAAGGGTTAATACATGCTCATTTACAATAAACGGTAAGATTCACTATTGTTAGTCATGAATGCCTCAGTTCAGACTAGACTTTAAAATGAAATAAACTGTAGGAATTAGGCGTGATGTGTTGTATGAAATGAATATTCTATTCTTGTTGATTATGAAAACTAATTGATTTACTAAAATAAAATTTAAGATTTTTTATGTTTCTGAATTTATGCAGCCCAGGCTGCTTTGATCATGTCTGCTGCTTTTTCTGCTATCATTATTGTAGGAGCATTGATATTTCCAGTTGTTATTTCAGGCATTATACTGGCATCAGCCACTCTCAAGTTTTGTATTCCATGAACTTTCAGTTCAGCGTCAACTACACTTGTTGTGTCATTTTGAGGTCCCATCTTTGCTGTTCCAACTGGATGGTATAAACTGGTACACATGTATTTGGCAAAGCATTTGTAATAGTCTGTTGATCCTTTGTCGTATTGTTCACATTCTTCAAACTTTAGATCTATAATAGATACATTCCAACTTTGGAAGACGGATGTTTGAGATAATTTTATTCCCACTTCCATTCCCTTAGCGATAACATCGAGATCTCGTTCATCGTCGTAATAATTGGGATTTATAAGAATTTTGTCTTTAGGATTTGTGCTCTGTAACCAAAGTTCACCTCTAGAATAAGGCTGCAGCAAAACGGTTGCAAAACCTGTGATATAATAATCATTGTTAATTTCGGTCATTGTATTAACAATTTCGTCGTTGAAATTGTGAATTACAAAAAAATTCCCCATCGATCCAGAATTCTTCGGTAGGTTCAAATGATGAATTTGTATATTCGGGAAAGTGTTTGTGAAATTGTTTGCGTCAAAAAAGGATATAACTTCATTGGCGCCCAAAGTGGAAAACGAGCTGTTTTGGAGTTGTAACATAAAAGATGCCATGTTTTGAACAATACTCGTAGTATCTATTGAAACTCCTAAGTCAGTACCAACTTTCAGAAGAGTGTGTGCTACAATGTGATCTTGTAAATTTTGTCCAACGGGTAAGTCAGCTTTCACAGTAATATTTAGTTCTTCCAAATGTGCTTTGGGACCAATTCCAGAGAGCATAAGAAGTTGAGGCGTGTTTATGGAGCCAGCGGATACAATTACCTCTTTAGCAGCTAATACGCTGAATTTGCCTTGAGAGTTTTCTATTTCAACACCTATAGCTTCATTTGTGTTTTCTTCAAACAATATTTCTGTTGCTAACGAATCTTTCAATACATATAAATTTTTTCTGTCTTTTGCTGGAGTCAAAAATGCTCGGGCCGTACTCATTCTTCGACCGTTCCTGGTAGTGCTTAAAGTTTTTAAGACACCTACATTATTGAACCCAAAAATGTCGCTGACTGTTGGGATTCCTATTTCATCATACGCTGCAAGTATCTGGTTGCTTATCGAGTTGTTTCCTATAGGTCTAGTGACATGGAGAGGGCCAGTTTTATTATGAAAAGCTTCTTGTTCTTCTAATGAAATGATGTCATCTTCAAGGCCTTCGCTCTTTTTGAAGTAGGGAAGAATATCGTCATAAGCCCAACCTGGATTACCTGACTGTTCCCAACGGTTAAATATTTCCTTGTGTCCTCTTACGTAAAACATGCCGTTAATAGAACTGCCACCTCCTAAGCCTTTCCCTCGTGGCCAGTAACACCGCGAATCTTTGCATCCAAGGCAGGCGTTTTTTTGGGATTCCGTGTAATATTGCCAATCATTTTCTGTTTGAAATGTGTCCGTGTAGGAGCTCACCAACTGAAAAAAAATATTCATGTGTTCATTTATGTTTAAGGCAAACATTTACAAAAGACACTAACTGCCTACTCATATATAAAGACATTATCTACTTTTTTCCATTGAGGATGGTGTACAGTGTAACCATTAATGTGATGATTTAATGTAAAATAAACTGTCATAATTAAACAATAAACACAAATAATAATGTTATTATAAACTGAAGTTCAAAGTTAACCAAATCTAAGACTAAAAATAGATCTAATTTATCACACCTAATCTAAATCCGTTGGATTATTATAACGAAAGATTTTATAGTGCCTTTTTATACTCTTTTGTACACTAATGTGAATTTATGTACATAATTAACAACTTTTACTAATATCAGATCATACACTATTCACTATCTATTACAGTTTTATTTTGATAATACCTCTGTTGCAAATCCGGGATCTCCTCCAGCCTCGATTAAAAGTACGTTCCAATCAGGATTCTCTGACAAGCGGCTTGCAATCACTGACCCAGCTGAACCGGCTCCAACCACGATGAAATCAAACAGTGGATCTAGGTGAAGAGTCAAAAAAAGTCAAGTTCAATTATTTTAATAGTTTAGACCGTAACTTTATTTATGTAGAAAAGTTACGACATTATGTATGTCCTGTTCCCATGGAAAAATTGATCGGAGTAGACTTACACTTTGACACGATAATATTGATGGTAGTTATCCTTTTACGACAAATGTTATGCATTCATCAGGGGCTGTTGTTTTAAAAATGTTACGTTAATTTATTCTTAATAATATTACGAAAATGCACTACTAAGATATTACAGGATATGGGAAACATTATAGTTTTACAAGATAAATTAATAAAACTAATGAAATAAAAATGAACTTTTACTTACTGTCAAGTACTTCGTCCACCCTGTTGGCCGGCCATTGCGATGGAGTCATAATTTTGCATTGTGCCGCCAAATATGCTGCAAGAGTGGCAGTATAAATGAGGCCATCTCCAGATGCTATTCCCAGGGCACTGGAGGTTATGGTTTCGTTGCAAGCCCAACTCATGTTGGACAAAAAGACTTAATATGATATAGATAACTAAAACTGTCACCTAGGCTATGCTCATTGTTAGCATGCCAACCAACGACGAGTAAGTGGTAAGCAACAGAAACGCCTCCTATTTATGCTCTGGAAAAAGCATCTATATACATAATTAATAAGATAGATAAAAGATTAACACGTAATCGATAAGATATACGCAGTTCAGTTCACCAATATTTTTATTATTGAAGCTCCATTTTATATGGTTCATTGTCCGCAAAATAATTTTATTACCCTAATGCTTGCCGACTTTTATAAGACCGACAATCGGACCATATTTTCTTTCGATTAATTAATAATCATATCATCGGTCTTTCTTGTGATATGTTCTTTGTTACTAGAGTAGTTTCATGTACACTAGTTTTTGAATAAACCAACGATCGGGAAGCAGTATTTATTATATTTTTCCGACTTATCGTACGGCTCGGGCTGTGTGGCGAAAAGTTGTGTGCGAGAACGCTTGAAGTCGATTGTTTTTTTATTTTGGCTGCGTTCATGTTATAAAGCTACAAAAACTCGGACCTTAGGTGATGGCAGCCTGTGATTCTCAATATACCTTATAAAATGTCTAGTCTTCTAGTTCTATCTAAAATAATAATATGAAGGTAAATAATTGGTTGCATTTGAACAGAAATAACATTGCTCAAAAAACTACTTTTTCTCAATATAAAAGATTGTCACTTTACGTTTCTATGTATGGAATTCTTTTCGCTGACTGAATAAATTAAAAGAACACTTAAGGTATGTTTATTTCCTAAAGAAAGTATTTCCAGTTGAGGTAGGCAGATTAGGCTTTGGAAATTATGATAACATAATATTGCTCGTATGTAATAGGCATAATTTTAAAATAATGAACTTTTTAATCTTTATATTACTTCATAAAGATATTATTAATATTGTTAGATACCTTATCCATTTTTAAAGAGAACTATAAATAGGTATAAATTATTGTATCATACGGCGATAGAATTATCACCAGCATTACAAAACCGATAATATTATTTCTAACAAACACATTGTTGCAGAATCATCATGTAATAGGTATCTTACCTTCCTTCTTTATATGCAAATGCAGCAAGTATTGCAAGCCTTTTGACTGTAATGTGCTCTTAACCTAGTATGCTATGCATGTGTGATAGGGCACTAGATCTAATTGTATCTAATTGTAGAGGGAAGAATCTCTGGGTGTTAAATTCGGTGGAGCTAGATCGAGCGGCAGCTAGGTTGCTATTGGCGTTCCGCAGGGTTCCATTCTTGGGCCTTTCCTTTTCTTAGTTTATATCAATGATTTACCTTATTTAAGTCAGGGCCATTTGCCACATGGTGTTGTTTGCGGATGACACTTCTATATTATATAAATTTAATAGAGGAAAAGACGAAACAGAGAGATCAGCATCAGAGGTGGGACAATGGCTTAGAATAACCAATTTTGCTTTTAATTGTAATTAGACAAATTGTGTAAGGTTTACTTTGCCTAATGTTAGGAGTTCAATTACTAGTATGTATCGTAATTTTTAGCTTTAGATTTTGTAAGGTCCACTACCTTCTTGGGAGTCACAATGGACTCGAAATTACAGTTTAGTGAGCACATCGGTGGTCTGGCGAAAATCCTAAGTTCTGCAGCCTATGTGGTATGAAAAATAAGACTTGTTCATTTTAGTTATTTTCATAGCGTAATGTCCTACAGGTTTCTTTTGTGGAGTAATACTGCTGATATGAATTCAGTATTAGTGCTGCAGAAAAGAGCAGTCCGTTGGATCTACTGTATGGGGCCTCGTGAGGATGTGAGAGATGTGTTTAAATATCAATATTTTAACTATGCAATATGTTTATGATAATTTGGTAAATATATGTATTATGTTAAGAAAAATATTAACAATTACAGACTTGTGAGAGACATGCATTATTACAAAACATGCATTTTTATTTACAATAGAGAAAAAAAAAAACTGTTTTATAATGATTCTAAACTGAAAAAGACAAACAGTTTGTTTAGTGCCCTTGGCATAAAGATGTATAATAATCAGAGTCTATCAAGAGCTTACCTCTAGACATTTGAGATTGGCACTAAACGACATTAATGGAAAAGAGCTACTGCAAAATAAAAGACTATCTGGCTGATGTTATATGACGTTTCATCTTGGTTCACACCATGCGGCTTCACTATACGAATGAACTCTTCACTCAAATTTGTCCACTGTCATCAATCAATCATCATCATCAGTTAAAGTTTATTTATTTTTTTGTTTAGGTATTTTTAAAAAAATTTGGAACTTAACGTCATTAGTTGTAAAATATAAAATTATAGAAATATAATAATATTAATAAATAATAATATGGCAATGAAGTTTAATGAATTGCATAATTCATTTCAATTTGAATTTTAAAAATACATTTACGAAATGCGTTGAATACTTCGGGGAGGGAAAACATCGTGAGGAAACATACCTGGTAATATTAATGCTTGTAAATGGCGTCATGGCTTACCACTTGTCACATTGAGTACTGACTAACAGGTCAACACGCGGGTTTGAGGTGGCCATAGAATTGACACCTTAATTTCTGACTACCCCGTCAAGGTTAAAGGTTGTGAATGCATTTGTCTTTTAAAAGAAATAAAAAAAATATTTGCATCGCCTTCTATGGTGGGGGAAAACCTCGTGAAGAAATCAATGCTTCTATATTTCAAAACGGCTTATCACTTGTCACTTTAGGTTCTGACTATCTGTTAAAGACTCTTTAAGACGTGGGCGTAGTGACCAGACAATTTATATAAATTAGATTTATAAGGTACATTAAGTTCTTTGATAGTGATATTAAAAAAACTTAGACACAAATCTTCGAGTGACCTTATCCACAGCTGAGGTATTAATGCCATTCCTAATAATAAAAGTACAATTACGAAATGCGTCGAATACTACGGTGAGGGAAAAACATCGTGAAGAAACCTACCTGTCCCCAGAACAGGTAATAGTTAGTGCTTGTAAATGGCGACATGGCTAAGTAAGTACTATCTGGTTAACACGTGGGTTCGAGGTGGCCATAGAATTACTACCTTCGCAATTGCGGAGATGGACACCTGAACCTCTGACTACCCGTAAGGGTTAATGGTCGTGAACGCGTACGTACGTATGTACTAATAGTCCACAGCTTCACGTCATTAAGAAGGTTTGTGATCTCGTGAGTAACCAGTTTGAGGTGCGAGAGCTTCGTTAACTCCTCCAAGAGTTCCTGTAGCAAAGTACATACATTCATACAGACGCTTCAAGACTTGTGTACACATTCTTTTTTATTGTGGCGGGGTAGTCAAAGGTTTGATTGCACATGTCTGAAATTTCGAAGGTATGGCTTACTCGAAACCCGCATCTCACTAGCTAGTCGTGCTGGGCAACGTGATAGTAGTGAACGGTATCGCAATATATATAAATAAATTTAAAGGGCCGCTATCACCTCATTGCAAATATACATGGCGTTGCAACTCATAACTTGGCAGAACAAGGAAAGCAGGTAGTGGCCGCTCTTGGATCCTTGACCTATAAGCATGGATATGTTTCAAGCATGTAAGGGGTAATGTCGTCATCTCTAGATGATAACATAGTACCTGCTCCTTTGTAATGTAATTAGCAAATTTACTATTCATATGGATTTGGAGTTTTATTATATTTATCGTTTGTTATCATGCTTGTAAACGTAAAAAATGTGCATTTAATTGTTAATCATTAAAAGTGAAGAGAAAAATTATAAGAGGTAAAATTGTTATTCATTTATTTAAAGAAACCATAGTATCTACCATTTATATTCTTATTTTATTATCGAAATGAAACAAAAAAATAAAATAATGTAAAATTTATTTACATTTTGTTGAGAATAGAAACTGATTAATTCATTTTTTTTTATTTCTGTGAATTTATGCAGCCCATGCTGCTTTGATCATGTCCGCTGCTTTTTCTGCTATCATAATGGTAGGTGCATTGGTATTACCAGCAGTTATTACAGGCATTATACTGGCATCAGCCACTCTCAAGTTTTGTATTCCATGAACTTTCAGTTCAGCGTCTACCACACTAGTTGTGTCATTTTGAGGTCCCATCTTTGCAGTTCCAACTGGATGGTATAAAGTAGAGCTCATATACTTGGCAAAGCACTTGTAAAAGTCTGTTGATTCCTTGTCGTATTGTTCACATTCTTCAAAATTCAGATCTATAATAGACGCATTCAAGTTTTGGAAGACAGATGTTTGAGATAATTTTATTGCTACTTCCATTCCTTTAACTATAGTGTCGATATCTCTTTCATCGTCAAAGTAATTGGGATTTATGAGAATTTTGTCTTTGGGATCCGTGCTGTTTAACCATAATTCACCCCTAGAATGAGGTTGTAATAAAACCTGAGCTAAATCGATAATGTAATACTCATCATTGGCTGCCTTAATTGTGTTTACGACATAATCGTTGAAATTATTTTTTGCGAAAAATTTACCTGTACTTTCATATAGCTTGGGAAAGTTCAAATTATGAACTTGTATGTTTGGAAAAGTATTAGTTAAGTTGTTTGCGTCGAAAAACGTTATAACTTCAGAGCCACCTAACGTCGCAAATGAGCTGTTCTGAGTTTGTACCATAAATGATGCCATGTTTTCAACTATAGTTACAGTATCCACCGCAACTCCTAAGTCAGTACCAATTGTCACGATGATATGTACCATTAAATGATCCTGTAAATTTTGTCCAACTGGTAAATCAGCCTTAACAGTAATATTCAATTCTTCCAAATGTTCTTTTGGGCCAATGCCTGATAGCATGAGAAGTTGGGGCGTGTTTAAGGCACCAGCAGATAGAATAACCTCCTTAGCGGCTAAAATGTTGAATGTCCCTTGAGAGTTTTCTATTTCGACACCGATAACTTCATTTGTATTTTCTTCAAACAGTATTTCTGTTGCTAGTGCATCTTTTAACACATACAAATTTGTTCTATCTTTTATTGGCGTCAAGAATGCTCTGGCCGTACTCATTCTTCGACCATTTCTGACAGTACTTAAGGTTTTTAGTACACCTATATTATCAAACCCAAAGATGTCACTAACAGTTGGAATTCCTATTTCATTATACGCTGCTAGTATTTGGTTGCTTATCGAGTTGTTTCCTAAGTGTCTACTGACATAGAGAGGTCCAGTTGTATTATGAAATGCCTGTTGTTCTTCTAATGACAATATCTCATCATGTAGTCCCTCACTCTTTTTGAAATAAGGAAGAACATCGTCATAAGCCCAACCTGGATTACCGGCCTCTTCCCAACGGTTATATATTTCCTTATGTCCTCTTACGTAAAACATGTCATTGATACTACTGCAACCTCCTAAGCCTTTTCCTCGTGGCCAATAACACCGCGAATCTTTGGCTCCAAGACAGGCGTTTTCTTGGGGTTCGGTGTAAAACTGCCAGTCGTTGTCTGTTAGTAAAGTATCCGGGAAAGAGCCAACCAACTGAAAAAGAAATTTTGTACATTAAAAATATATGAAGTGAAAAAATATATTTAAATACGTGTTATATGGTAAGAAAGTTTAAACTCTTACAAAAAACAAGTATTTAACTATTCACGACCGTTAATCCTATCTGAGTAATTATAGATTCAAGTATCCATTTGTAGACCTTTTTGTACTGATTCTATGGGCACTCCAAAACCCATACGTTAACCAGATAGTAAGCATGCAACATTTCCGGTGCTAAATCATAATGTCCCCGGTAGTAAGAAACATGTATATAACAAAAAGTCCAACTTTTTCGAATTTCTTATTCCTTAACGTCAATCAAAAACTAATTACCACAGAAAATAAGTAAAAGAAATATGTGCCTTTACGGTTGGGCACAGAACTGTATGAAACCGAATTTCGCAAAATTTGTAGACATGAGTAGGTTGGTAACATCAGGAGCAGCAGAGCAAGCAAGCATGTTCTATTACCTATCCTTAGGAATAGGTAGGTAGTTTATTACGATGTTTTCCTCACTAAATTTGATATATCTATGAAATTACTTTTGAACACGAAAATGTTCATCAAAATTCAGAAACGCTCACTTCTATTCGTTCTTTATTCATTATTTAGACGCGACATCTTAAACCTTTTACCTACTGATTCAGAGGCAAAGTTACAACTATTGAACTTTTTATAATCCTTTTTACATTACATTATATAAAATAAATGATTACCTCTGTTGCAAATCCAGGATCTCCTCCAGCTTCGATCAATAATACGTTCCATTCGGGGTTCTCTGATAAGCGGTTAGCAACAACTGACCCAGCAGATCCAGCTCCAACCACGATGAAATCAAACAGTGGATCTAGATTAAGAGAAAAATATATTAGACTGATATTATACTATATATGCGCTATGAATAAATCCCCTGCTATCTCCCATTTAAAAAAAATGTATTCTAGAAGTTAGATAATAATTGTTTCGACAAAAGTTTTTTTTAAGTAATAAATTTTAATTTAAGCAATGTGTTACACACTAAGGTTCAGAGTCGTCAAAGGAGTAGATAAGACAAAAATGTGAATTATATTTCATTAATAATTAGTAAGAGATCGGTTTCTGTAGTGTAGTCATAGCAAGATAACTAACTAAATAACAAAACTTTAGGCAGATGTAATAAATGTTAGGTGATTTAAAGGAAAGTAATGCATTTGCTTTAATTAATTAAATTTAAAGCCAAAATAAATAATTTCAATTAAATTAGCTATACCTCATTACATCTCTGTCTAAAGTATGATTTTATACTATAATTTTAATTTAATACACAAACTTGAAAGACCATCAAATATTTACAATAAACATGTGTAAATAAAGTTACGAGCACTTCATAGATACTTAATACACCTAATAATATTCTTTAAAAGAGTTCAAATAGTCACCTTGATCTAATACTTACTCTCTAGTACTTCGTCGACCCTGTTAGCAGGCCATTGCAAGGGAGACGTAATATTGCACTGTGCCGCTAAATATGCTGTAAGCGCAGCTGTATAAATGAGGCCATCTCCAGAAGCTGTGTCTAGGGCACTGGACACTAAGCTTTCGTTACAAGCCCAACTCATGTTGGACGATTTCAATATAACAAGTACAACCGTCGCTTAGGCTATGCTCATTGCAAGTAAACCAATCAATGATACGTAAGTGGCGAGAAAATGGCTTCTATTTATAATGATTATGCATAATTAATGATTGAGATAAAATGTATTAGAAGTAACGATAAGATACTAAGGGTGAGATATGCGTGAGAAGATTTTGCAGGTGAACTTCTATATATAATACTTACTTAATACTTCATTGAAAATTAGCTTAATATCGGTTCCATCGATTTATATTCCATGCTAGATTTTTTTTCGTCGTTTTTACGAATAATAATAATATTAATTTCATTCAACAGGAAATTTTAGTTAACTGAGATAATAGGACAACATAATATTTATTCAATTGTTTTGTAACTTTTAATCTATATTAAAGAAAACTTCATCGAGCGAATCTATTTGTACATTCTGTTCATAGTTGGTGCATTTTACATTGACATGTGCACGGCCAAAATTAAAACCCTGAAGTTAAATTTTATATTTTAAAAGCCGTTAATGTAAGAAAACTTATGCATTCAAATCGAAACTAAGAATGGAAACCCATCATTTATGGTAATATAAATTCGCAATTTAGTAGCTAAATATTAACATTATTTAGTTAATTGAACTAGCGCCTTGGTTTCGTTTAAGAATTGTGTTAAGAGTTTAGTCTAGTGCTAAAGTATTAATATTGTGTGTATTAATATTTTTGTGCGGTAGACTCGATCGAACCATTAGTTCGACAACATAGTATTTGTATATCCGCATCGATTTTACCCAGTTAATCCACTAATAAATCATGCCTCTATATCAGTTCAATCGCGATATTTTTGGTACTCCACTATTGTTTTGACAATTTTGTGTATGCTCAATCGTAAGCAAGTGTGCTATTGAGTTGCCACTGAAGCACTACTGACGCGCTATTGAGTCACTATCGAGGTACAAATGTGATAGATCAAAATTAACGGACTATCACTTTTACAGCGGAGACGAAGTACTGACGCAGTAGCAACGCAATATTGGTTAACTAAGGCCCCTGTAGGTAAAGTACCGAAAACTCTGCTCACGTTTTGGAAGAGCGATGCCGGATTTTCATACTTGTTAATATATATTTGGTACAGATACATAAACACACATTATTATATATTTATATTATAGAAACTATGAGGCTAATATTTTGCGCAATGTCCACCGGGAATCAAACCAGGTCGGGGTCAGGAATCTTGTCGAAAAGTAAGTCATACTATTTGTAAAATATCTCTTCGGTGTGAAGTTAGTTGTGGATTACCCAAAGAGTCAAATTTCACCTTCGTAATGACCAACTCCAATTGTGCTAAAACGCATCAGTATACTTGGTACCCTGATGTTCCACCGTTCGTGCCACGGAGGTCTCTGTATATACAAATCCGTAAATAATTTTACAAAATCTCTAAAAGTAGAATTCACGTTATATGCAAATTTTGCAAGCTTTTTGATTAACTATTTCTACTTAGTCATTATTTTCAAATTATCAAAGCTTTGCATGCTAATTGTTTATTATTCATATATACAAATAAAATGAACTTGTGTTGCGAAGCTACATACATATATTATCGGCTCTACATCCCAAACGGGATAGGCAGAGACTATAGGTCGCTACCGGAAACTATCCTGACAAATCTCACATAGTTCATGTATACCCACTAACTAATATTGACACTACGTACAGCCGCCTTGGGAATAATGTCCCCAATTTGATCAGTTTAATTATTTCGTTAATATTTTTTTGATTCTTCGCGGCCAACTCTACCTTTCTCTTTGGCTTTATAGATTCGTTTTGTAACCCTCTTTTCATCCACCCGCTCCATGTGTCCAAACCATCTTAACATACCTTTCTCTATTTTCGTCATTACATCTTCTTTCATACCACAACGTTTATCCGCACCCTATCACTTAATCTTACATTACACATTGTCCTTTAGGACATCTGGTTGAAAAACGCTGAATCACCTTCGATTGTTATTTATGACAATTTACTGTCCCTCGCATAGAAACAATTTTGAAAATTACGTAAAAATTTATCATATGACCATATTCCATGGATTTATTTTATCAGTTATTTATTGATTTAATTGTCAGAGTTTTATTGATTACATAATTTAAATCGTAATAAGGCAGCCAGTGTTTTTACAATTTACATTTATCAACGCTTCCGTCACTTCAACTCGGTGATGTATGTGTCGTTCTTGTTACTGATGGTAAAAAATCTAGCTAAAAACCTATAACAATTTTGTTAGTTATTTGTGACCCTTACATATTTCAATCTTCGCACACATTTAATAGTTTCAATTACTACTTTTAGGTGACTATACAACTTATCAATGACATCGTAAATATGCCACGAAATAGTTTTAAAAATTAACTTAATCGTTGTTACGTGTTATGGGGACTTTTAGATCACATTGTCGATCATTCACATCATTTCTATTACCTAAGTTTTTTCGATTTTCTGTAAGACATTAAGATAAATCCTGGTTTGCATATTAATTATATATACCGTGAATGAAACTCCTATTAAGTTCACATCAAAAATCTAGACATTTGCGATTTGCTACATCAACGATTTGAGAAGCATTGAAATTCATGTAAGTAATAGTTTTGTCCATGCTAAAGCCATACTCATTATCCAGTATCCAAATTTATCTTCAGCAAACAGATCAAACTAATTAAAAGTTAAAACTTCTAAAAAATATACTTTACAAATTAAAATAATATTGCTACTGATATAGGTTAAACTGATATGGTGCAACAAATACTGCAACTGAAAAAATTGTGATAGTTTGAGAATGTTTTAAAAGTTGGTGTACATCATATGTAAACGTGGTGTAGCACGCCTTCCTGCCAGATGGACCAATGACCTGAAGGAGTTCGGTGATAGTGGCTGGATGTGGGTCCTGAGTTAACGTATTTTGGAATGTGCCCTTGGGGAGGCTCACATCTTGTAGTGGACAGTTAAAAGTTGATGAATTTTGATATCTTATGTACATATGTTATTATTTACTACTATTGATAATAATTTATAACATATGATTTATTACTCGCCACTTGATTAAGACAATATCCAAGTTCATTTAAACAATAAAATAGTTGATTCATAAATCTTTGTCTAGTATCGTTATATTACTTTATGATATCTTTATCAACAATCAAATAGAATCCGATTGTACTTTGTGACCACACGTTAGGCTAATAGGGTATTAAGACGATAACTTTAATCGGATTACACAATACTAACAAGCAGATAAATAATGAAAACAGTATATTTGTTTGTCAAATAAATACAACAAAAGCTGGGTTATGCTGATTTGAAGACAAAGAATATGATACAGAGATTTTTTTCTTAATATATATAAATACATGTCTTATTATCCTTTTGGAGTGGCTAGATCCTCGTTCACTTTTGTGTAATTGTTGAAAGCGCAAATGACATATATTATGATATAGAAAATTGGTAACTGGTTGTTACAGCACATTATCTCAAAAAATTAGATGAAATAAAACAAATCATTTTCAAATTTTGTCATTAAAATTAGATAACCTTAAAAAATAAATCTAATTAAACTATTGACATTTATCAAAGAAAAACCCTGCAGAGAAGAAATGCCGAGAAACTCTGCAGACAATAATCAAGACAAATTCATATATAAATAAATTCCATCGACTTCTAGCTGCTCAGTAGTCTTCTACGACATGACGGGATGAAATGCGGATATTCACCATTATATCTACATCCCAGAAATATTCTGGTTTAGCGAAAAATGGTACGGAATACTGCCCATTTTTCGGAATAGGTAGACCTCTACATACAATATAACCTGTCCCATATAGAAAAAGGCTAACTGGTCAAAACTGGGTTTGTGTAAATTTACTCTGTTATTGAAACCGTATACTTTCGTCAATCTTATAAGAGATAAAGTACATGTATATCTGGAAGAAGAATAAAAAAGCGGCTAAGTGGGCAAGACCTCTGGCTTCTTATTACAGGTCCTAGGATCGAATACCGGCTTGGCATATACCTATGAATTACATTTAAATTAGGTCTTCATTTACGTACATAACCTACAGTAGCTAACGGTGAGGGAATACCATCGTGAAGAAACTTGCCTATCCTTAGGGATAGGTAGTGCCTGTATACGGCGATACGGTTCACTACCTATCACACCAACCTTTCCGTTTTACCCCTTATCCAAGGGCGAATGTGTATCTTAGGTATATATAAGCTTTAAATTTCTAACATAATTTTGCCAGTCAATGTTCTGAATATGAGCAATGATAATTTGAAAGCCTTTTCAGTCCAAACCTAAGCCTCATGTATTGATGAATACAGGGGTCAAATAGCTAAAGGTATCAATTATTTCTTATCTAGGGGTGACACGTAAAAATAAAAATAAAATTATCTGGGAAATTGATAAACACGTCATCAAAATACTGTTGTTGCCAATTTGAAAGAAAGACAATGGATTGGGTTTTATAATTTGATAAAAGCATGGATTAATGATAACTTAGAATTATAAAATAAAGCAAGTTACACGTGTATACTGGGGCCCAAGTCCACTAATGCGTGTTAGCAACATGGTAGTTCAATCGTACTTCAGAAATTGTGCGTAGTTGTTAGTGGCGTAGCATAGATATCAAATTTCACCTATGATGGCAGCAAAAGTGAGTTTTTTACTTCACATTTCTATCGAAGTACGATTGAACTATGATTTTACAAAAAGCAGTAGTGGAATTCGGCCCTTGGATGGGCGAGTTTATAAATGAACTTTTACTTAATTTGAACCATAATGTTCTTAACACATAGGTAAACATTCATAGGTTGGCGTATAAAACAGAAGAGTATTCATGGATAATAAAATAGGTGTGGGTGAGCCATCAGAGATTTCTTAGGATCGTTCCAAGCGGCACGGCGGCTATTTTGTGTCTGCACTGTAAGGTAAGTAGAGCCGTTAATTTATGGTTTAGAGTACGGAATAGTGTAATTCTTGACCTTTGTAGTATGAAAGACGAATTAGAGACGAAAATAGACAAAGGTA
Organism: Leucoptera coffeella; assembly: GCA_030578115.1. NCBI lineage: Eukaryota > Metazoa > Arthropoda > Insecta > Lepidoptera > Lyonetiidae > Leucoptera > Leucoptera coffeella. Next base: position 49,055 of record JAMBLF010000654.1, on the reverse strand, counting down.
TGTAAAGGTGGTTTGGAGCGGATGGTTGATAGGAATTTATAAAGCCAAAAAGGAAGGCAAAGTTGGACGAGGCAGGCCGCATGGAACGTATACAGATCAAATTGTTGACATTCTTCTTAAGCCGTATCGTGAAGACAACACAGACAACAGAATAATATAATTATATGAGAAGACTAAAGGGTGAGAGTGAAGAAGATTTGTCATGATCGTGTGGCTATCCCCTTAGGGACGTATAGGTGTGTATCCTCTTTGGTTACTATATTCCCTCATCCAGGACAAAGGGCTCGCAGCAATAACCTCTATTTCACTCGGTTAGTCTACTTCTGTCTAATTGGTTAAAAGAAACAAGTAAAAACGGCTGTGGTCACGTTGATACATCGGTTCTTGTTCGATCACCAAAGTTAAGTAATGTAGGTTTGGGAAACATGGATGGGTGACCATCTAGATTGTCCATGTTGTGTCGATTTCGGTGAGGAAAATCATCGAGAGGAAACTTGCCTATATCTCGAAATTTTCAATAGCCAGTATCTGTATACTGCGATGGTTGTCACTTTGAACATTGGTTATCATGAAAATGGTGGTTCGAGTTCCCCGAGATCATCATAATGACTTAGTTGATGGTGGCGGTGCTACCCCCGTGTGTAATAAGTATAGGTGACCATGAATGCTGGTGGTTCAAGTTACTATAAAGTCTAATAAGTACATGCTCTTAAGTGAATTTGTTGAATAGATATAATAAATTGAAGTATAAAATATAAGAATTAATTATATTTATTTTATTGCGGTTTGAACGAAGATGTAGTAACTAAGATTGAAAAGAACAGGCTTTGATGGTTTGGACATGTTATGCGGGTGAATGATAGCAGATTGACAAAAGGAATACATATATTTGAGTGAATTCGAAGGGCGGTTACGTAGGGGCTGGCCTAACAAGACATATAACATATAACAGCTATATTGAAAAAAGGGGAGTACCTATAAACACCGAGTGTGTATGAGAAGATGTATGAGTGTCAATGAAGCGAAGGTGGTCTGTCAGGATTGGGACAAATTGGGATCTGTGATTTCTGCCTACCCCTCTACAGGGAATCAGGCGTGATGTGTATGTATGTAAAATATAAGACTACGATATATACTTTAATTTACCAGTCACATGAAATTTCACCTACAAATATATACTACTGTAGGATTCAAATATAGTCTAATTTATAACAATCATAACGCGGAAATAACGAGAAAATGAGATTCAAACATGAATTGCAAAAACCTTTCACAATTCAAAGTTCATTGGCAACAGTAATCAAAATATTGGCATCGAATATTTCAACGCTGCGAAAACCCGCCGAACAAATTACCATTTTCATAAAATGATGAGTAAACCATTCTCTTCTGATTGTGAATGGATTTTGTCAATAACAGCAATCATTGGCGCATTGTTCATTCGGTTTTTATAGGTATTTTTATAATATAAAACTGTTTAACAAATGAGGATTTTGATCAATTTTAAGAAAAAGTATGGTGTGGAGGTGAACGGAACTTAGGAAATGTCTTAGGTTACCTTTTAGCTCAAAAATTGGGGTTGCGATGTCATATAATCTATTGCGATGAGATAGGTAGAAATGTAGGAAGGTACCTAGGGGCCATTATGGATGGGCCAATACAGAACTGTTGCTACCCAGGAGCATCTTTAGCTCAACTTATAGATAATATATGTAAGAACAAAAGTGATTGGAATAAAACCATAATAATTTTATGTGGTAGGCGCGGAAAACTTAATAAACTGAAATTAGTTCGTTTATTTGATAATTTGATGTCAAAACTTAAAAATAAATTAGTTTTATGCACTTTGCCTTACTCCTCATCGTTGTCAGCCGAAGAAAATAGGGCTAGGCATGGGCTGAATTGCTGCTTGCATACTATGTGTATGCATAGTGGTAATTTAGACTATGTTGACATTAATTGTATTATTAAGAATCAAATGAAATTAAAAAATAATTTATACTTTTTGTTTAATAGCTGTAAGAGACAGGTAGCAACATCGCTACATTATTCTTTATGTAGACTAACCAAAGTTTTGGTTTCTGACCAGGCCCCTATTGGCCAGAATACCCAATTGGGTAATGACTTTTCCCTAGAAAAAGTTCCAGGGAATAATTTTAATTTAAATTAATAAAGCAGACAAAAGAGATAGACTCTGGCAAATTAAATAAGTTGGTAGTAGCGCCTGAGGTCACTTTAGTGCATCAGAACATACAAGGTTTATTAGGTAAAGAATTAGAAGTCGAGCTTTTTTTGGTTTCTTGCGGGGTAGGAATATTTTGTGTGACGGAGCATTGGGCGAGGTCCTATCAATTAATGTTTGGTTTGAGAGCCCACAAGGTTGCAAGTTCATATTGTAGGAACAGTGCAATTCGTGGGGGCTCCCTAATATTGGTTCATAATGATATTAAATTTAAGGAACGGAAAGATATTGTTAGTTTCTCTATTGAGCGAGTAATAGAATTGTCATGTATAGAGATGGAGGATGTTATAATTTTGTGTGTTTACAGACCGCCCAATTCAAACTATTTAGACTTTGAAAAATGTATGGAGGAAGTGCTGCTTAGGCTACTTCAGAAATGTAAGCGCCTGATAGTGTGTGGTGACTTCAATGTTAATATACTTGAGGACACTACGGTTTGTATAAATTTTCTAACTTTATTTTTAAGTTACAATTTGAGACATAATTTTGATCAACCAACTAGAATCACAAGCACCTCCTCTACTTGTATTGACAATATATTTAGCGATTTTAGTTTGTCACATACACAACTTGTTACGGACATTAGCTCTGACCACCATGGTCAGATGATTAAGTTTAGGTGTCACCGAAAAGTCCAGCCTAGGAATGTTACTTGCATTCCTGTGACGGGGGCTCGCTTAGTTAATTTCAGGGAAAACGTTTTAAGGCGTTTCCCTATACAATTAGAAACCGATACTCCAAATAATATGTATAGCTCATTTTTCAAAATTATTGACATTGAATATAAAAAAAATTTTAAAACAAAGAGTTTTAAAATAACCAGTAAAAAATCTTTCTGTGATTGGGCAACTAGAGGTATAAAAATTAGTAGACAGCGATTATATGAACTATATAAAGAAAAATCTGTTAATTATTGCCCAGATTTTCAAAACTATATAAGAAGTTATTCTAAGGTCTTCAAAAAAGTTTGTGCTCAGGCCAAAAAATTATACATACAGAATAAAATAAAAAATGCCACTAATGTAGTGAAGGAAACCTGGAACACAATTAAACTTGAAAGTGGTAACGATGTCTCTCACGTTCATGAACCAAAACTTATAGTTGGTAAAAATGTAATCACAGACCATCAGCAGATCTCAAGTGTGTTTCAGGATTTTTTCTCTAATATTCCTGTCTCTATAACTAAGCCACTAAATGCTTGTTCAGAGAGTGCTACATATATATTAGAAAGGAATGTGCCGAAATTTGACGGTGTTTTTAGTTTCAGAGAAATAAGTACTATAGATGTCATCAAATGTTTTAAATCACTCCAGAAAAAGAAAACATCTGATCTGTGGGGCCATTCAGTGAAGGTTTATTCAACCATTGTAGATTTAGTTGCACCTGAGTTGAACATTATATTTAATCAATGTGTTAAATGCGGAGAGTTTCCTGATCAGATGAAATACGGTAAAATCATTCCATTATTTAAATCTGGTAGTACCACTGACCCTGCTAACTATCGTCCTATCTCAATACTACCAGCTTTTAGCAAAATATTTGAGAAACTTATTCTAAATCAATTGCTAGTACATTTTAACCGTTATAATATTTTTAAGAAGCAACAGTTTGGTTTTACAAAGGGTCGATCAACAACAGATGCTGGGGTTGATCTTATGAAATATATATTTGAGTCTTGGGAGGAGGCAAAGGATACTCTGGGTGTCTTTTGCGATCTTTCTAAGGCGTTCGATTGCGTGGACCACAAAACTCTGATCATGAAGCTTAAGCATTACGGTATAGGTGATAGGGCACTGGATCTAATTGCATGTTACCTGGGGGGAAGGATCCAGAGTGTTGAATTCGGCGGAGCTAGATCGAGCGGCAGCTCGGCTGCTATGGGTGTTCCGCAGGGTTCCATTCTTGGGCCCTTCCTTTTCTTAGTTTATATAAATGACTTACCTTATTTAAGTCAGGGCCGTTGCCACATGGTGTTGTTTGCGGATGACACTTCTATATTGTTTAAAGTTAACAGAGGAAAAGACGAAACAGAAAGGATATGTAATGTGATTTCAGAGGTGGAACAATGGTTTAGAATAAACAATCTTGCTTTTAATTGTAATAAGACAAAATGTGTACGGTTTACTTTGCCAAATGTTAGGAGCTCAACTACTAGCATCGTAATTAATAATGTGGCTTTAGATATTGCGGGGTCCACTACCTTCTTAGGGGTCACAATGGACTCAAAATTACAGTTTAGTGAGCACATCGGTGGTCTGGCGAAAAGGCTAAGTTCTGCAGCCTATGCGGTTAGGAAAATAAGACACTTGACTGACGTGAATACCGCGAGACTTGTTTATTTTAGTTATTTCCATAGCGTCATGTCATACGGGCTTCTTTTGTGGGGCAATTCTGCTGATATTAATTCAGTGTTTGTGCTGCAGAAGAGAGCCATTCGCTCGATCTACCGTATGGGCCCTCGTGAATCTTTAAGAGATGTGTTTAAGACAATAAATATACTCACTGTGGCTTCTCAATATATATATGATAACTTAGTCTATGTTAAAAAAAATATTAATGATTACAGGCTTGTAAGAGACATGCATAATTGTAACACACGCAATAAAAACAAATTGTATTATAGTGGCTCGAGACTAAAAAGAATAAACAATTCGTTTATGGGCCTGGGCATAAAAATGTATAACAAACTTCCAGAGTCTATAAAGTCCTTACCTCTAGACAAATTTAAAGTTTGCACTAAAGCGACGTTGATCGAGAAGGGCTACTACAAAGTGAAAGATTATCTAAATGATGTTATGTGACGTTTCATCTTGGTGTGATTGCGGCCTCACGATGCATGTTCTTATTGGGACACCTTTAATATGTTGCTCATAATATTCGTTGGTTGCTAGTCAGGCTGCAGTCTCATTCTGATGGATTATTTAATTAAGTTGTATTGAAACATGTCTGCAGAGTTTCTTGGCATTTCTTCTCTGCAGGATTTTGCTTTACGAAATGCCATTAGTTTAATTAGATTTATTTAATATTTTTATTTCAATTGATTAACTGTAATGACAACTTTTCCGATGGAAATGTTTTTTTTTTTTTTTTTTTGACCTTCAATAAGTGATTTTATGATCCTGGTATTGAATAAAAAGAATTTCATTTCATTTCATTTCATTTCATATGAAACATTGGTGACAGGTTGCTAACCTATCACCCAAAAGATTTCATTTATCCCTAATCTCTTAGTGGCCTCTTATGACGCATCGGGATGAACGACAGCTAGTAAGCATTTTTTAACGTCCCAGACTGGCACGGGAAATAAGTAGATTAAAGACAAAAAATATAAAAAGACTTTTACTTTTATCAACACTTAGACTGTAGTTGGAGATAAATAAAACTAATTATGTGCATGTATATGGGAATAACCCAATATATACTTCATTAATTCAGTGCAACTGACGTATATCCCTTTTTTATCATGATGAATAAGCTCTTTTTGATATTTCATTCAAATCCCAATTATACGATTATATCAAACGACGATATTTTCTTTATAACACAGTAATTGATACATCCGTCTTTTCAAAACAGACGGTTTGGCGTCGATATAGGAACTGATTATAAAGTAATCAACTAGATAAGAGCTTTGTTGACGGTGAAAGTAGTTGTTAAGCAATGGACTGATAATCCTTCATTAATACGTCACACAACAGGACATGAAATTCTCACTGCCACAATTGAGATGTTCATCCCGTAATAAACGGAAATTTTAGTAGAATTATTGTGTTTTTTTTGATTAAGAAGTTAATATATTTATTATTTACTACCTTATAAATGGAAAATTTACGGGATTAAAGCAGTTTTAATACTAGCACGTGGAAGAGGTAGTATAAAGGCGATTTCACCCCGTCAGGACGCCTCCCTCGGGAAATTTTCATTCAATTTCCCAGTCAGTACTTCCTGACACTTCGTAAGGTGCGGACGCTTTTGAAGTTTACGTCAATTCCAAGTTACGTAAAATATGAATGAATATATTTATGTTATATAGTGATTGTTGATGTTGATTTTGGAAGAGTGAGTTTTGTGCAATGGTGCAAAAGCACCAATGGCTGTGTGTAGCTCGATTGCTGGCGATTTTTATCTGGATTTGTTGTTTTACGGGTTTGTATTTTTACTATAATGTAGAAATTTAATAACAATCCAAATATAAAAAGTAACATACATACACTCTCATTAAGGACGTATTGAACCTTGTCATCATAACATATTTTCATTGGCTACATTTACCATACTTAATGCCGTTGTGATTGTAATAAAAATTGAGAGGAATATGTATATTATAAGTCTGTTAAGAAGTTGTACCTATTTAATAATTTATTAAATGACAAACAGCTTTTCCTGAAGCATACAAGTGCAAGCATACATTTAAATATATTCACGATCAAGTGGATGCAAGCTCGGAGGCAAAGTATATTCAAGCCAAATATTACTCAATAGGTTCCATTACCATAATACCTTGGTCGCTTCCTACAATATAATTGGTATGAAAGGTAGCTAGAGTACTATACTACAATACTCATTCCCTTAGCCAGAATAGGACAGAATTGAAGGGGTAATATTTAAAGTTAAATACGTTTCATTTCAGACTTGAACGCAGTCAAGATAGTCAACATAATAGTTCCAGAAGTGATTCAGTATCGTGTTCAAAACACCGTGATTTTAGACTGTGATTACTCATTCGACAATAGAACTAGAGGTTTAGTGGTCAAGTGGTTTTTCCGCAACAAAACCCTTCCAGTATACCAATGGATTCCCTTGCAGAAACCGCAGGCTATGGGGATATTACGTGGAAGAGTAGATCTAACCCACAAAGCCTCTTTAGATCCGTTCAAGATGCACAGAGCTATGAAAATCATAAAAATAGACACAGATATAAGTGGAGATTATACTTGTGTAGTGTCAACGTTCATTGAGGAAGATCAGAGAACGAGACGGATGACTGTGTTCGGTAAGTTATAAATTGTAACCTTAAGTAGTAGTTAGAGAACTGTCTTTAACTAGTCTTACATATAAACTAAAATATTAAAGCTGATGGATTGCATTTCATAATAAATACACGTTACATAACAATTATCCTTTACGGGTTAGTCATAGGTTCGCCTATTAATTTTTAAATGCCGAGTAAATAATCTATGAGCATATTGAGACTACGTTTCTCTAGATGGTCACCATACAACGTCACGTACGACTATTGGCAATTCAGAAGTATAGCTTGCTTGCTTCATGCTGCTTTATTTTGTACCTTAAAAATGTTTTAAAACTATACTAATATCTATGATAATCTTTTACGTTACCGCAGTGAACTTTTTGAAAGCTTGGTCAAAAAGTTTTGATTTATGCCGATGAAAGTGTTGGGGATACGAACGTTATCTGCCAACTCTAGATACTCGTACATCACTATTTTCAATAAGCGACTCCTGTCAAGAACCTCTTCACTGTAAACTATTTTATACTGAGATTTATGAGCACTCCATTTACGCTGTTGGCCACTCTTTGGCTGTAAAGGACATAAATAGTCACGTAAATGTGCACTAAGGTTGCACAGACTTGAATTATGGAACAGAAAACTGAAACTAGAAAGTAATTTTAAAAGAAAGATACTTATAAACTCAATAGAAACACTTGTAAACCACATTAAATTAATGGTCGCATTTGCATAGTATACAGTTTTTTGCACAATAAGAGCGTATCATATCAAATGTGACACAAGCGTTGAATTTTGCAATTAACTGTTTTTATTACTTTTATCGGTTTTCAGAAACGCAAAATTGAAGAAAACAATTAAAATATCACATTTATTTATCGTTATCATTGTCGTCGTCAACAGAACTAATTTGCAGTTTGAACTGACAAATGCTTTCATTCAATAGTTAATATACTTTTCATCAAGTGCCTTAATTAATAAGTGACCATTCGTTTCAGTACCAGAAAGTGACTTTAGATTGAATCTCAACAAGACTGATGAGGGCACCGTGGACATTCAGTGTCTGGCAGACGGTGCGTTTCCCGCGCCAAATCTCACACTCTCCTCAACCAATGGGTAAGTTTGGTCTAAGTTGATTTGAGATACGTACTTGTATATATTATAATACTATTTATTACGATATAAAGGCTTTTGAATCCAACAAACTCTTTTGCATATACTTGATGTAAGATAGAGGTCTAATATTTTACATTTGATAAACGAAAAGTTCTTCGGAATTATTTGATTTGTTCACTCATTTGGAAATGATAGATGTCACCATAGATCATCATCATAGAGTAACATTTTTGTGCTAGTGAGCAAACCATCGTATACAATAGACAAACATAGTGCATTATTTGTCGCTAAATTGAAAACCATTCAACTTGAACACATTTAATTTGAAGCTCTATTTACAACCCACTCCAACTGAAGTGGCATTCCTAGAAAAGCGTCATTCAATTGCATTACTAAAACAAACAACTTAGCGCTGCAAGAAATTAGGTCAGTGAGTGAGGGAAAACAAAGCGATTTCCTTAGTCACTCCAATTATGGGCTGTTTGTTCTTTGCTTCAAGAATGGGTCAGTTTAAAACGGACTTAGCAGGAACATTAGCAAATTGCAGTTTAACTCATCCAGTTGACGGGGTCGCTCTAATTGCCAACGTCAGATGCATTTTAGCCTAATTTAGGGGTCAGTTTTGAATAGTTTTAAGTTATCATTTGTATGAGTTGCATACTGAGTCACTTTAATTTGGTGAAGTAAAGTTTTGAGTTGCCTGCTTTGAAAATAGAATATTATCACAAATACCAATTAAAGAAGAAAGGTTTGTGAGTATAGAAAAAAAACATATAGATATATCTTTAGGCTGCTTATGGGAATCGTCTAAGGTGGTATTACCTAATCTCTGATTGTTTATTTATAATAATATAATAGGAGCGTGATTTATACGTACGTGTGATAAAAAAATTATACAAAATAATTTTAACGCTTTAAAGGAAGAGAAATACTAAATAATACACATAAATAGTTATTTTTAAACACTCGCAATTTATACTCATTTTATTTAATATGAGAGACAGGGTCATATCACGATAACTTACTAAAGATATCTGATTACATTTATTTATTGGCCTATGCAACTGGGTCGGAACGTCGGGCAAAATAAAGATAATCAGATATCTTTATTAATTTATCGTGATATGACCCGGTCTCTCATAGTAAATAAATACACATAAAAACATTTTTTTTGTAACTTAAGGTTGCTCAATATAGTGAAGCACAGTTTGAGAATGTCTCGTGGAAGATATTTCGCTGCAGCATCCGTCACGTTACGAGATGAAGATCTTCCATCGCCATCGCAGTTCATCTGCACCCTGAGGATATTCCCTGCCAAATATGTTGTCAGGAAAGAGGCCATATATTACCCTGGTAAGAAAATAGGTATAATGACAGGAATTGTTTACTTGTATATGGAATAAGTAGGGCTTAATAATATATGAATGTACAAATTACTAAAACTTAAAGTAATAATGTGCATTTATCTTTAGGAATGAATATTTTCAAATATCTAATTAGTTCGTAGTTATTAACTATACCACATTAACATAATATTTTTGGGAGAAAACGTAATTTTCTAGTAGAGTTTATAAACAAAGTATTACATTTGTAAAGTTTTTATGTGTTAATAAGATTATATAAAGCTTTTATTTTAACATTATGCTTAATTTTAATAGGCCCTGTGACTACTCAAGAATTACCAAAAGCCGCTGATATGCATCACTCAGCTGTTGTAGGAGCTACAGGTATTAAATTTAAATTACTTATACATCTTAGAACAAAAATCTGAAAAAAACATGTCACGTATAGTTTGAATGAATAAGTTTTAATTCATATTAGAAAAAGAATTTTCAGATGATTACTAATAATACAAACATAGTCAATCTAATTTTCTCTCCATTTAAGAAAATCATATATTAAAACTAAGTCTATAATATATACTATAGTAATTGTATTATGTGGCTAAATCTATCCATTCCTCTAGTTTTCATTTGGCACTGGCTTTCAGTCGAAACTTAGGCATTGACGAAGAAATCTAATATCTTTTTCGTACAATAATGGTCTCAACTCTAAAGATATCAAAGATATCGGTCACAAACCAAACCTGAATAATATAAGTACTCGTACTTACTATACTACTTTCTATACTAATATAATAATACTAATTTCAGATTCACCATCACCCAGTGTCTACGAATTAAGCTTCATGTTAATATCCCTAGCATATTGTCATTTGTAAATATACACCCGAAGTTCAGATATAAGATAAGAATACTAGTATAAGAGAATTGTATTATTAAGTCTAAAGACAATTTACATACTAGCTGCTAGAAGTACCTTTAGGTTTTTGATCATGCACTTATAATTTTGAACATCTGTGCAGCTTATATCATGATAGATGTTTGAATTGTTTTGACTTATTAGCTCATATTTGATTATGACGATAACAAGAGTTGCTCGGATAGTAGTTAGCGAAAATATTAATTTGTTAGCCTAATAACTGTATAGTGTAAATATTGTTCGCTTTTAAATATTAATAATATTACATATGTATATTTCTTGGTTGCCATTAATTTAGAAAAATAAATAAGAAAATAAATGCCAGCAGTATTAGAACCTGCTTTAATTAGTACTTTTTTTTGTTTACATAATTATATAAATGGGATTTAAATAATCTTTTTAAGTATTGTTACATAAACTGTAATATAAATAAATGAACATCTCAATAAATACTCTTTTCCTTTACTTAATACGTAGTGTAATATACAAATAGTACCCAAATCCTTTCTTCCAGTCCAAATTGTCCCCAAATTTCATAGAGACTAAATGGATCCCAAAACTGTTTGCTATTCATGGAATTTCAAATCATCGTCTACGCTAATCGCCGAATGTAGCTAAGGATTAGCAACTCTTGCGTTTGATTGTGGTTTGGTTTTTAATACCCTTACTGGGTTTTGGAATTGCTCGGATTTCACAAAAGCCCTGTTTAATGTATTGAGAGACATCTACTTAAATATACACGATATAATGTTTATATTGATTTGTAAGAAAAAGGTGTTCACACGACCATTGACTCAAGCAGGGTTGTCAGAGGTTCAGGTTTCCATCTTCGCAATCGCGGATGTAGTAGTTCTATGGCCACCTCGAACCCACGTGTTGACCAGATAGTCAGTACGCAATGTGACAGGTGTTAAGTCATGTCGGGGAACAGGTAGGTGACCTCGCGATGTTTATTCTGTCATAGTAGTATTCAGTGCATTTCTTAACTGTATTTTATTACGAAAATTTACAAAGCCATTCACTAAACTTCATATTCATTAATACATGCTCAGGCGGGATTAGAATCATGTACCCACTGATACAGAGTCAAACCTCAAACAACTGAGCTACACAGAATTCTTCATTATATGAATCATTTTAAAAAACCTGTTCATCAAAAGTCTCTATCAATTTACATGCATATACGCCAGGTTTCCTTACAAAAGAACAGAAAGGGTAATTACTCAAGCCTCTGAACATCATGGAAGCGTAGGTTATTTATATTATATTAGAAAGAGAATGATTAAATTTCCTATCCTCATCAACCTGATAGTTATATTGCAAAGAAGCTATTTTCTACTCGTCTTTGAGCATCAATTAAAAACATCAAAGGGTAGTTTTCGCTTTGCGGTGCTACCGTGCTAAAGAGTAAAACGAGATAGTGTTTACTGCTAAAGCAATTAGTACAGTATATATTTAGATTTATACTACAAAGGATTTTTTTCGTCACAACTCACAATCTAATTCTGAAGGTAAGGTATTCAGTAATGGTGGTTAATCAGTCGCCCAAAATATGTAACATTCCTTATTTAAGTCCATGTACCACATCACCGATATCGAACATAATTCATTTTATCTTTTCAAACTAGAATCAAAAGATTCGCTAATGTTAAAAATAAATATAAATTGATGATTAAACGAATAATGGATAAAATCCTTAATAAAAATTAACCGCAACATATATTACTCTCGTTCTGACAAATCAGCAAAATGCCCGAATGAAAGCGTTTTTGGACAAAAAGGTTTGTTTGAAATATTGCTTTCCGTTGCTCGTTTTAACATTGCTAAATTATTACAGCGATTTTATTGCGTAGGAAAAGGCAAAAGCGGTTTTGATTTTTCTTTCTTTTATCTCCCATTTTCTTGTTCGGCCATGATTTATGGAGAACGCGAAGTTTACAGAAGTTATGTTTGGTATTTTGTGGAAAGGAAACAAATTACAGTTCGGGTTTGATTCTAACGACGTCTACTTGTTTCGGAATAAGGTCGGTAAATTAATACTAATTATGTATGTAAAAAAATACTAACATTTTTAAACAATTCGGTATCCAAAAATACAATATTTTTTATATGCTCATAGCTTTATTTATATAGCTATACAATCATAAAAATATATTACTATCACTTTATGGAGATAGCATCTCGTCTGAAAATCATATTAATTGACTATTCTGTTATCAGTGTTGTCAGTTGCAGTCACTGTTTATCAATAAATAAATCTTAATTAGTAGGTAATTAGGCCCGTGCTAATCTGGGACATAAATAGAATGCTTACTAACTGCCTTTCTTACCCAGATCAGGGCAACTAAGAGCACGCGCCTGTGGTGATATATACATACATACAAATCACGCCTGATTCCCTGTAAAGGGGTAGGCAGAGATCACGGATCCCCATTTGTCCCGATCCTGACAGACCACTTTCGCTTCATTGACATTCATACATCCTCTCATAAATTGTCGGCGGTTATAGGTACTAATAATGTTACCTTTTTTCAGTATAGCGTCTATCTTACTGTTATATGTCTTATTACGCCGACCCCTACGTAACCGCCCTTCCACTTCACTCATATATATTCCTTTTGTCAATCTGCTATCATTAATGACATATGTATGTAGTACATAATTCATATTTAAATACGTACAATTCCTTAACCATTACCTGAAATTGTAAATTCAACCTTGCATTTCCACAAACGTTTGTTCCGTCACCCGTTATATTCGTCGTTTCGCTTTTATTGCTATGAAGTGTATCTGCTGGGAATTCTACATCTCGGAGGACGTAGACACCTCGGCGGGCGAATTGAAACGGAATATGTCAAATAAATTGTGACCTGGCGTGTACCCAACGGGAATTTGGTTGCTAAAGTTACCGCAGAAGCTCTGAACAAGGGGCTAGGTATTGAATTATTTATTGCAATAATACTTGAGCTACAAATTGCGGGTGTTTAAGTTAGGTTTCGTACAGTGATTTGGTTTTGTTACATGATGTTTTTGGTAGTTATTATATTTATAAACATACAATTGAGTTCTTTTATCACTTTGGGGAATGGAGGATGCAATAATAATGAAAGTCTCCATTATCTTCTTACATATCTGACAAGGTAATAAATACTGATAAGAATTAGACTGATAGGACTATGATATTTTTGGAGTAATATATAATTTGGAGAGCCTACATTTAAGTCGCCTGTCACATCTCTTTATTCACATAAGTACCTTAACCCATTCGATTCCCACAAAAGTATCCCGACATGCGCAAACACTAGTTTCATTAAAACCTAAACCATTACTGGGGATAACCATAAATCAACGAGCTCTGGAAGTTTACTCAAATCCTTCTACTAGCAGCGTAATTGAATTTCATCCAGAACAAATCCCCCTACCAAGAAAGTGTAGTGACTGTGGAATCCTCTCATTAATTACACTTAGATGCCGCTTGCGATAGTACTGACTGCGTGTAATTGCAATTGGGGAACTTGAGTAAACCTACTTTATGGATGGGTGCACGGCTTTTTCTTGTGACTGACAGAACATGAGTTAGGTTGTATACTAATATGATTGTGTTAGAAATGTCATTTTGGTATTAAATTATTGCTAGTAATACAAGCTGTTAACAAATATTTTTTTAACGATATCCAAAAGTATAGGGTTATTGCTTAATATGACCGAGGAGATACCATGTTTCCAAGGTTCTGTTCTCTCAGACAAGGATTAATTGGTTAAAAAGAAGCAAATCTAATGTATGTTTATATTTGTACGATTCCTTTAACAATTTTAGGGCCAAAATCTCTCTATATAAATTCACGTATCCACACAGGTAGCACGTAAGTAGGTAGGACTGCTGAGGTGAAATGAGACCTCTTTGAAGTGTCAAGAGCCTCTCCGCGGGAGGCTGCGTCAAATGCAAGTCACGTTCAAAGGACCCTTCAATGGGCGGATTAGATTAGCAGGTGACGTGGGAAAATAATAATGATAATGAGATTATAGTAATAATGGGCTTATCTTCATGATAATTGTCGTAAATCACTTTGTTATGGTTACTGTTTAGAAAGGTACACGTGGATAAGATACGTATGTATTTAAGTGCTTCAATATCATTCGGGGTGTACAGAATCACGGAGATAATGCAGAATCGCGGATTTCTGATGGCATCGATAAATATTACTATTGGGAAGTGTATGCACCCCCGGTGTACTTGATTCAATTGACATATAGCCCCTTAGTCTCTACCAGCAAAATGCCGGTATGAAAGGCAGCTAGTTAGCATTTAGATATACATACTTGTTATTGTACATAATTTCCGACTTATTAATTTCTCTTTATACATGGTGGTCCTGTACTACCATTATATTATAGACTCTTCCAAAAGTAAAGAAAGATTGTTTAACAGTACACATCATTTTTTTGGTCAAAGTCGTTTCATATATTAGCAATCAGCCTACTCCAACGAAACGAAAGGTCGTAATTTAGCATTTGCAGCGAAATAAATTAGCAACAATTTATTTACTAACACTTTCGACACCTAGCATTTTCGCGCAAATAATAGCAGTTGAAATTGCTTCGCGTGCCATCCAGTCAGTTCGAATTTGTTAACAGCTAACCGTGAAAATACTCGCATACTTCAGTATAATTAGCGAAACGTTTCTGAATAGCGCTTTATTTAGTCAATTTTGAATTGGGGTTGATTCTAAATTCAATTTGGTAACTAATGAGGTTAATTATTTTGTAGATAAAATACTAAAAAATAAGATTTTACATGCTTTTGTTTCTTTATAATTGTTGTAGAAACATTCTAAGTATATGTCCCGAAAATAGAACCGGTGGTTAACTAATTGCCTACTCAAGATTCCTAAATATCCCCTAAAAACAAGCAAAACATTTGGTTTCATGCTTCGTATACTGTGAAAGATATTTTGAATCATAACAAATTATAATTGTGATGTAATATAATTAATCCAGTAATTAGGATAATATCTACCGCTTAGTAGACAAGAACAAAAAAAAATTACGCTAATAAATTCAGACATATCTATGTAATTTAAATATAACTATACATTTTCAAAAGTTGATCCACCTAATGAGTGGTCCATAAACACCTTTCTGCAAACGACGCAATCCACTAAGTGGAAAATGAACTTCCCAACTCCAAACTCAATTAAAACTGAGCAATTTATTAACTCAATTTAAAACTTATGCTTAACCGTAGACCTTGAATATACTAAGGCATACATAATTTTAGTATAAGGGAACTACTCCTACCTGCTATAAGACCTGAATAACTAACTACAAGACGTGATACTCATCCTTATGGTGTTATAGATGTGAATATTGAATATTTTAATATATAAAAATATAATGTAGCTTTTATAAATCTTTATTTCGCTATGCTGATGTTTATGTAGTCTACACAGGCATAAATCGTAATGAGATATAATTTTAATATAACATGATAATATTATTATATTTATAGTTTTTTACAAACCTCGTGAGTTATTCCATTATTATAATAACTACCAAAATTGAATAACATAGGGTTTCGAATAACTTAAAGAACCTAACAAACTCGGACTTTAGGGCATTACTTATAGATTTAAAGTGTGTATGAATTATATAATCACATAATCTCAGGCTACAACTCTATGTTAAGCAGACGTATTTTATACGTATATGAATGTACAATTAACACTTTCAACGGTGTGACGGCGCTTATAGACATTCCGTGACAGACAGCATACGTGCTAAGATGAAATCAGAACTCTTTGATGTTCAAGAGCTACTCAGAGAGATGGTTTAGGCTCCTTTGAATGAGAGAAGAAAGTACGACTTTGTATGTAGTGTTTGCCTCCCTTCTTTTTCCTTTTCGTTCTTTGAAGTTGAGCTTTCACGTAGGCTGTACTTGCTAATTCTTTGCCGTAATTTTTAAGGCTTTTTAGGTATGTTTTTTGTACCTTTGCTTTATAAAAGGATGTATTGTTTTATAGATTTGTGTTTCAGGAGGTGTATTCAAAATCAGGTTTTAAATGAAGAAAAGGAGGTCACCGTAATGAAAAATTCCGCTAATCTAAGTTTTGTAAAATCTTAACTATATTTTTCATACTTAGAGGTTTGCTTTGGTCTTTAGAAGCTTATAGAAGTATACTTTTTTTATTTATGTTCATGTTATGAAGCTAACCGATAAGGCTCGTTTTAAATTTGAGTCTATTTCTCAAATATGAAATCTATATATGTAATAAATTTTTTTTAACATTTCTCACATTTCAATTTGTTGTTTGTAGGCATTTCATTGACAAACCGAAAAATTATTTGTGAATGTGTGCATTTACAATATTCCTATATTTTAAGCTGAGTCGTTATATAAATGTTTTCATCTTTTTGAAGAGCATATTATAATTTTCAACTAAACATACTAGGGTCATCTTAAATATTATTCAAAAGAAATGAAATTAGTATAGTACCAGTACGAAAACTACAAATAGCTATTCGCAACTCATAGCAAGCTATTTACCAGTCTACAATGAGACCTGCATTATTCAATATGGCATCGCAACAAAGTAATGTGAGCGAGCGTTCCCCACTTTTATTCTTTTACGCCCCGAAGTGCACTTGGCTAGGATATCGCTTTACTTCGGCTCTTGTTTCCTCTGTGCGAATGCAAAACGTATTTTATTCGTCACTTACGATGGTAATGGTTGTTGTAATAGTGTCATTTTACGTTGTAAATACCAATTTATAATATAAAGCATATTATGTTTCTAGGTGAGTATTAAGATGATAGGAAAAAGGGAGCCCCGAAACTGAAACGAGACAAAATCACCGCCATATTATTTATGCTATTCTTCACACTCTTTTGTTTATAGCAGTGGTTTATTACGGCAGTGGTGGTTTATGCTGCCTTAGTCTTCCATAGATCAATGCATATCCTGGTAAAACAAAAGAGCTTTGAAATGAAGAGAATGAAATAAACCTACATTTATAACTTTTAAGGTCATTAGTACTTCATGAAACATTATATATGTTTTGACATTACTGTTATTATAATAAGTAAAGAAATATATCATTAATTTACCAGTAAAATCCAAATAAACATTCTCAATGTAAAATCGACATTCCATAGAATTCGCTAATCCGATACTTTGGTTCACAGCATAATCCTAATGGCGTAGTGATAGCAAAATCTTTCATTAAAGGTTTTCCATTTTGCCCCGGGGCCTTTTATCCAGCGGGCTAATTGAAATGTAAGCCTTTCAATACAATTTTTTCATCGAACATTTCCTTTTTACGTTTAAAGGGATCGACGTGAATGTACCCTATCAGTTTAAGTATCTCTTTATTGGTTCTTTTTAGTTAGTGTCAATATACAAATAAAACTATATAGTTACACATGTTTGAAGCCGTTATTTTAGTAGTTAGTCAGTAGACGTTTCAAAAGATTTTGATTATTTAATGTGAATATTCCAAGTTGATTTCACTTAGTGGTAGTTTTTACTTCAAATATATTGTGCAAGATGAGAGAGACGTGGATAAGAAAACTATGTTTGCTTACTTTCCAAGTACAAACGTACAAAAATCCCTGGTCTCTCATTTACCTTTGACGACAGGACGGGAACAAACAGTTACCACCTATGTACTCAAGTATTGATTGATCACTTTACTACTAACCAAATAAAAATATCTAACCCAGTGTATAGAATTTTTTATATTAAGTTATAAGTTCTTTTAAGTTTTTTTTCCTATATATAACCCTGTATAGATTTTTTTATGACATATATTAAGTTATAAGTTCTTTCAAGTTTTTTCCTTATTGACAAGTTTTCCTCAACTAAGCCTAAAGGGACGACAAGTTTGCTTAAACTTAATTTCCGTAAGTTTTATGTGATTTAAGGATTAAATCCAAATACATGAAATCTATATCAACTGTCAGCAATGTTCCATATTATGTCATTACTACTTTGCTTGTTATGTAGAAATATGATCAAAGAATTGGATGTTTGTTTATAAATTCATGTAAAGGTTCAGGTTAGTTACTTCTGTTAATTTTGCATAAACTAAAGTGGTAACAATTTGAAAACACTTAAAATATCTTCATTAAAATTCCCAAGGAAGAGAACCGTAGTATTTGTAGTGCATTCGCAAAAGTGTCTTAGTGCAGAATTATGCAACATAAATAATGAAGAAATTTCTTAGAACACAGCGGGAAACTTTCTTATTACAGGACATAAATTTCAAGACACTGCACTGTTACAATCGCCACATTATTAAAGATCTAAAATAATAAACGACTGGAATTATGAATGAAATTCTGTGTTCAAGTATAATAAATATCTTTATATCCATTAGGATTAGTGAATCGAACACAGGAATCGAATTTATTGAGATAGGACATCGTTTGTTTTATGTGTTAAGAATTATTTACAATACATACTCGTATTATAATATATATTTTTTTTCATTTGTTTCCAAAAAATACATTAAGAAATATTAAATCATGAACGAAAATGATGTTCGGATTATATCTAGAGTAATCTTTAAAATTTTATAAAATTGTATTTTAAAATCTCTTAACGCTGAATTTCATTGAATGAACCAGTTAGAATAAATCCACAATGATGTGTCTCTTGTTCTTTCATTGTGAATATTTGTTACTATGTAGTTTTAGATTATTAGTCCTACGTTACAATTCAATCCTTTTCCACTCTGTGACTTTTGCATTGCAATTTGGCCGCTGACCAACTCTAATTAGAGTGGATCGCTACGATCCCTAATCGTCACAAGTTTCGAGTACTCTTAGGAAAACGATAATTGACTCTCAATTTTCTTCAGGATTGTTTCACAAATATATTTTTATTTAAATTTATTGCAAACCAGCCATCGTTAGTATGCTCATCATTAGTCCGAAACAAATCTCGGTTTTTATTCTTATGCGATTTGTTAACATAAACAATTTATTAACGCCTGTGAACGGTGACATGGAATTCAACCTGGCATTATATATAATAGGTGGTGTTTATAACTTTGGGTTAAAGTAACCATTATTGCAATTGTGAATACTATAATAAAAACCCTTGACTACATCACAAATTATCATAGTCGTGATGTATGTATGAATTTAAAGAAAGTATGCGAGTGTAGCTTTTAAAATTAAATAATTACTTAGGAACTTATTGACAATATATTTGTTACTTGTATCATTTTCTTCCTGTTAAGTTTAAGGCTGTGTATTAAACATTACTTTTTTTTACTTTTTTAAATGATGTTATGTGACGTTTCATTTTTGTGTGGTCATGGCTTCCCGTTCCAGTTCTTATTGGGACTCCCCTTAAGTTTGTTGTTAAACACTATTTAATTTTGTTGAATGTGAAGCTTTGATCATGTTCTAATGAATTATTATTAAGTTTAATGTACACATTATCTGCATAGTTTCTTGGCACTTCTTCTCTGCAGAGATTTTTCTTTACGAATTGCTATTAGTTTTATTAATTTAATTTGATTTATTTTAATAATTAGTGTATATTAATGACATTTTTTTTAATAAAAATGTTTTTTTTTTACTTTAAATAAGTGATTTCATGATCCTTATATTGAATAAAAAGATTTTCATTTCATTTAAATAAACGACATCTATCCTATAAAATGGAAACAAAACTTGAGAATGAAACCGCAGAATGTGTTTTCGCGATGAAATGGTAGGTACAGCAGGCTTTGACTTCATCCGTCGCCGCGAGATGTCAGTATTTTTTGAGGTAATGGAAATTTGAATACTTTTTCATATCACAAAATATTTTATACGTGTTTGCGTAATTAGATATACGTGAGTGATGAAAAGTCAGACCTAGACAGAAGTACATAGGGTTATGGACCCTATTTTTCTCATCATATTTAAAGATAGATATTTTAAAAACCTCTTTCTGAGTACTCAGCTAAGGATCATGTTTGTAATGTTTATATTATTTGACTATTGTCTTAGATATTTAAATTTCAGGGAACATTATTGTCGTGCAATCTTGTCAAAGGAAAAAAATTATATATTCATCTGAATCATTTTTTTTAATATAAATTGAACGTCTATTAAAACCCTCCAAATCGTTTTCATTTTATTTTAAAAAGCATGTAATTCTTATAATAATATTTAAGTGTATAATGAAGACGCCTGCTGTTGTGCGATGAGCAAAGTTTTAACTACATGTGCAACAGATTATTGCTACAAGTATTGAATGGTCCAAGACCTTTATCTTCCAACCTTTTTTATATACAAACAATTCATGCATAAAATGCGCATAGAATTATTATAACTTATATTAAATACACTCTTACCCAAATGAAAATTATTGATTACTATTTGTCACAAACAAAAAGGAAACCTAAAATAAACTCGTTCATATATATTACCTATACGACCTGGGCCCTTACTCCACTAATTCATATTGGCCACTATATTACTTCAGTGTCGACATTGTGGCAGTTCAATGGCCGTAATTTGACACTTTTCGCACTCCACTAGAGTACCCGCCACATACGGTGGCAGTTGGAGGCGTCGCCACAGTCGCGTAATCCAGTGTTGCCAGTAAACACGCCAAAACTAGCACTCACTGTGCCATACGGCTCGATACATTATATTGAGGTTTCATTTGTAACGATCTTTGGTTGCAGAGCTATAAACTCAAATAAAACAAATTAATATATCTAAGTCAAAATATGTTTATTTAAAATAGGCCCTATCACAAGCTCTCTTTGAATGTTATCTTATGATCTAAGTATAACAACAATAAAGATTATTATTTTTATAATTATGCAACTGCGGCGACGCCTTCATCTGCCATAATATATTCAAAATTATAAATATCACAAGCTCTCTTTGAAAGTTATCTTATGATCTAAGTATAAATTAAAAAAACTATTTCAAACATGGCACTGAGCATTGTCTTTACATATTTTTTACCGAGGTTAGATTAGCGGAGACCCTAGCTTGGAGAAGAACTAACAAGAAACTCCGGAAATCAATTTATTATAATCACCCTTAACAAACATAAAAATTACAAAGAGTGGGCAAAAAACACAACGCTGGTAATACTAAATTTACCTTTCATACAAAATAACACGCAATTGCGGAAACGTCAAATTTAGTTCCAAGTTTGGCTACTGCCACCGTATGTGGCGGGTACTCTAACAAATTTTGGCCACTGAAACGCTATCGAAATACTTCTGCGTCTGACATGCCTAAATATTAGTTCAATAGCCTTCATTTGGTACTCTACTATTGTTTTGACAGCTGACTTTGTTTATGGTCAATTTCTAATGTACACTCACACACTCAGTTAGTAGTTTTAGTTTCAATTAAAAACCTAAAATATTTTTTCTGTTACGTTTTTAGTTACGTTTACGTTATAAACTTAAAACTTTGAACTGCTAAATCAATATGCATTAATTGAAATTGCTGCATTGTCAGTGCAAACAGTTTTTTAAATTGTTGTAATCCATAGACAATAATTTCTGTACTTTGAGTGGCCACTGAAGTGCCATTGACTTGCTATTATGGCGCTATTCTGGCTGTCAAAATATTAGCAGAGTGCCACTTTTACGGCTGAGATGCAGATTTATCGCTATAGCCTCGCAGTTGAGTGGCTGTCAAAGTTAATTAGTGGAGTAAGGGCCCTGTAGGAATGTGACGATCCATGCTTTTGTCGAGACTGTCATTCACAGAGATCACAAAATAGCACACTGTGGAAGTCGAATCCAAATAAAATTGTAACTTACCTAGAATATGTATATAAGGCTTTAAATTGCATTCTTGATAATAAAATTATACTACAACTGGAGTACCTATGACATAAAACTACGTAACTTAATAACACGTTCTGCATCTCTATATTCAATAAGATAATATTGTTTTAGCTTGGCAAATTGACAGCCTATTTCCAAAGTACTGCAATCCAACCAGTTCTTGTAGTATAAATTCTAGAAAATAATTGTTCGAAATCTCATAATTATCTCGGCTTATTCCTACCCCGCTGCGTTGGTTCGCGAGAATTAAATGTGACAGCGAACGTATTGGAGAATTTCGCTTAAATCTTTTTGTGTAAATTTACTGTAAACATCTATTTTGACTGAGGCATCTATGCATTTAAATGAATGTTTGTTTTAAGAGTTTATTGCGAAATTATTCACGAATACTACATATATTACAGGTATGTCGTACTTAACTAGAAAATATGTGTAATATGAACGTTATGAGTATATTTTTCATAGTTCGATAGTTACTATACCTACAAACAGCTGTTCGGTTTTCTTATAAATCATCCTATGCATGGTTTATAAAGGTCACTAGTACTTATTCTTGCTAGTTGCAAGACTCCCTTTTAACTTGATTTTACATATCGCTAGACGAAAAAGTTTTTTTTTAATTAAGTAACAACATTCTAGTGCTATATTTTTTTCGGGTAATTCGTACTTATGAATATGGTAATAGGTTGGTCACCTTATTTTGTTCTTCGTCCTTCAGTTATAACAAGGTACTTTTGTTCCTTTTACGTTACAATGTCAGAGCTACTGTATTGTTAATTCAATGTGTGGCGATTTTCTCTAGCCTAAGGCCCCCGATGGTTTTCACATACAAATTGTCTCTGTTGATTACAAATCTCGCGAGACGCGTGGTAGCTTGATGCCTGCTTTTGATCAGGACTCGAATGGATTGGAGTAGAATTGTTAGTAATAAAATGTAAATTATGGATACTACATTTTTGATTGATGGTTTCAATGGAGCATTGCAACCTTATATTTTGATATATTAAATCGTCGGTACGAATGAAACTTTTGATATTTTAAATAATTAATGTAAGTCGAAAACGCCTTGTAAAATAAGAGAAAAATAATCGATTTCATCATATATCAATGATTTAATTACAGAAACTATGAGCATAATATACTTATGACAGTAAATTTTCAAATTAATCGATTAAACATTTGTATAAGGTTTTTATATCTCTTTTGTCATCTCTTACGATACCCCTAGCGGAAAGACATGATCTAGCATTCCTGTGCATCCATACCATCGCGGGACTAAAAACACAATTTAATACACACATCGACTCCACACCGGCCCGCTTATCAAAGGCAACCTGCACAGCCTGCGGTCACAAAATAATAAGGAACTGACGCGGGCCGTATTTTTGCGAATCGGTGACAAAATTAAATACAGTTAAATGAACGCGTACCGTGTCCAATTTTCATAGCTAATACGTGTTATTTGGCCTCATCACACTTCACGGTACTTGCCTTTATTCTGTGTTTAAAGGACTACCTTACACGAGATTGGTGGTTATCATAATGCAACGGGTTCTGCCGATTATTCACAGTTGTCTTTTGGCTGGACCTGTCATTAATGATTCATAGTACCTAATTTGCTAATTTAAGGCTTCATTGCAAAGTTGTTTGACATTTCACTAATTGTAGACCATGAAAGAAAGGATCTTGGGTAAAGAAACATCGGGAATTCTTTTGAAATACTTAGAATCCATTTTGTATGTTAAATAATGTTTAATATGCGCCCATAAGTTAAAGAAAGATACGTAATATTAGGATTGCCGAAGATTGCTGGTATGTTAACTCTAAAATCTGGAGCGGCCTTCATTTTACATAGAGATACATACATTACATTCATAAATCTCCTTCCTTAATTAATTCCTTAATCCCAATTCCTTCAATTCCCTTAGGAGTGGACAAAACCTCGGAGATTTAGTATATCCTAAGTCATTTTTAACATAAATATTGGGGTTGTAATGACATATATAACATTGGTGATAGGTTTCTAGTTTTTCGCCCAATTGATTCCATTTAGTCGCCCCCTATGATAGTACGAGAAGAACGGCAGCTAGTTAGCATTCTTTTTACGTCCCAGACTAGCACGGGACAAATATCAGATATACACATAATGTTATAATCGTTGTATGTATATGATACAATCGTTAAAGTTACATAAGGTATAGTGATAACAACGGCTGTAGCCACGTTGTTTCGCTGAAGTTAAGCAACGCGGTTCGCATCTAGATTGTTCCTGTGCTGTTGAATTCCGTGTGGGAAAACATCGTGAGGAAACCAGCCTATTTGTCGAAATAGGCAATAGTCAGCATTTGTATACGGCGACATGGTATACATCTGTCACGTTCGATATTGTATGAGCTAAAATTTAGGTTTCGAGTAGCCAGAGGAAGAAAAAAACTTCTGTTTGATATTCAACCTCAGACTACCCTAAATAGGTTGTACGCTCTTAAATGCGTATGTATATTTTGGAAACTTGTCAGAGAGTAGGATTAATGAAAACAATAGAATGTTGTGATAGCAACGTATCACTTAAAGCCAATATCATACCAATAGATATACTAAAGGTGATTGAGTAGATGTTACGTTCCCGAGGTTAGGTTAACCCTGAGTAAAAAAGAGACGTCATTAAGTATCTTGTCTATTAAGTCCTTAATTTTTGGCAGTATTATAAAGAAACATACATATATTATTATTTATTAATAAATACAAATGAAAACAACTTATTGTTCACTCAAAAAACAGCAATCAAATCTCTTTAATCAAAATCTCTCCGATCAAACAAATAATCATAGTCTCTTTCATCAATATATTTTGTGAAAGTTTATTCCCAACTCAGAACAACTGAAAACTTCTTTCGTCCGAACAATTCTTTAACCCATTTTCCTGCTATTTCCATCCCTGTCTTGCCCACTGGTCCCTCCCACTTCGAGGGGTTAATCCACGTGCCGGCGCTCCAGCAGATGTCCCTGACACCTGCCCGGTCACTCCATCCGTCACTTTCTATCAACTGGCCTGTCGATATCCCCATCCCTCTCTGAAGGAGCTTATTTTGGTATAATTTATACAAAGTGACGGTAACTAGAATGGACCTTGAGGCGGTTATAATGACCAGTACTAAGTAATTTGTGTAGGTAGCTAAACTACGGTTGGTAGGTGTATGAATGATATGGTAAGTTAGTGATTCCTATACGAGTAGGTTATGTTTTAGTAAAATATTTGATTCGGATATGATATTCAAGGATATAAAGAAAGAAAGAAAACACTATTCACTACAATACAATTACAAAAATATAAACATTAAAAACAGTGAAATTGTGTTGCCTAAGTATTCGATGCAGCTAGGCTAGGCTATATGATATAATTACATAGAAATAGAGGAGTAAGCAGTATAAGTCTAATTAATAGTCTAAAAAAGAGGACACAAAAGAAGGCCGTTTAATCGCAAAAACATAACAGTAGGATGTTTTCTTGAATTATGTAGTGATAGTTTTACAGGCATTTCGTCCAATGAGATAAAAGTTGTTACAGATATTTTGTTTTATACTTTTTACATATTATATTACATATTATATTATATACTTTTTACATATTTTGTTTTATACTTTTTATACAGAACGTCAACAAGATTTCAGGTATTTCAGCTATTCTATAACAACATTAATGTTTCTACTTCGTATTCCTTCTATCTATCTATTCTTCTATAGTTTTGCTATATATTCATCAAAGCTAATGAATTTTTGAAGTAATTATGCTTAGCACAAAAGGGCACGCCTCTAAAACTTGGTTGAGGATATCGGTGCAAACGGCGATCGCGGTCCGCTTCGCAGCGCAACCCGTCCGCAGATCAATGCAGGTGCTTGGCGTCGCAATTAAATTTTAATACAGATGTCGCGTGCTCCTTTTTTACAAAACAACGCTCCATTATAATTAAGAAGCATTATTTTGTCGTAAAAGTTTGGGCGCGCGCTTGCCCGAGACCGCCACGCGCCGCGCCGTTTTCGGACGAACGAACGGTACTTTAACTGTCTCGTTGAAAATGAATTAGACGTCATACGGCTTAACGATACATATTCCAGCCTTATTTAGGAGTGTTAAGGCTTTAGTGGGCCGTGCGTGTCATTGGCGCGGGCAGAGCGTGCGCCGCGGGGCGATCCGCCTCCCATTGTACGCCACAATGCGTCGTACTTCACGGCTAACGAGCGCTCGCTGCACGCCACGGACATTTGTAAAAACCGCAACAAGCGTATCTTTTCGGCATATTGTTTTGACATATAATAAATATTTGCGAGATTACCTTGCGGTCCGATCTTTGCTGATCTCGAAAATCGCTCATTGGATTTGTTTTGTTTTGCTCGCGTCCTATTGTTCGAGGCACCTACAGTTTGTCTGGGAGGCATTCCGCTCCGGACCCTACTTGTGTCGGATGAAAACTGTATTACACCCGGTTGCATTCGGCAGCTGATACTATCTGGGGTTTCCGGGGAAACGGCTTCTTATAGATTCTTATCTCTTCAATGGGTAACTTTATTTAATATTTGTAACATAATAAATTACTTTTGATCCGAGTGCGAGTACATACATACATAGTAGATGCGATGGCGTTGAGTCGTGGCCCCGCCCGGCCTCCGTTACTTCCCACTTGTGTAATTCTGCACGTCTGGCAAATTACAGGGTGCTACTCTGTTAGCACCTCGTAGGTGTCGAGATTGCCATAATTTGCGTTTGAGCGCTGGCCCGCAGCCACTGTCATCACGCGTTACAATCAAACTTTTAATTTTAAAGAAACGTACAGATTCATATCTAAAATGACGGGTGTAGAAATTACAAGGCATCGAGTTGTGTCCCGAAATGAAACGGACTTATTCTCAATTAGGCTCGCATTTCTGCGGAGGCTGCTAACGTGATAATTGCGAGGTGGCGTCTCCAAATAACATGTGGAATAAGTTATTATGTGATTCTGCTGAATACATGAGCTCATTGTAATAATTTGCTTGACACAAATAGTTTTGCGGATACGTTTTGACAATTGCTCAATAACGGTATTGAATTCATAATTTTGTGTTTATTATTTGGTGAAGAAAACTAGTATGAATAATATCTTAACATTGATGATGGTTCATAGTCATGGTCTTTGACGTTCAATAGCTTTGGCATAAGAGTTCTAGAAAAATAACATATCTGTAATATGGTAATATCTTAATTAATTTCTAACTCAAACCACTATACATATTTACAACTATTAACTAGTTCCTCAGCTTTAGAAACCAGTAAAGCAACTACTGTATTAAACCAACACACGGTAAAAGGGTGCTAAAATACCCACCTTGTAAAACAACGCAATGAAGTAAGACTAGATTTACTAGAGCTAAGATACAATGTATCAAAGTCACTTCCACAGATCACTGCATTGTGATAGACTGTGAAGGCGGCGCCTGGGTACAGGACCGTCATTCCTCAAGTCACGCTATGTCTTATTCTTAGCAAGCGACAATGGTGAGTGGCTCTAAATAAATAACTTGGACTCAGTCACTCAACTCGATCAACTAACCGCAGTTACTCACTTCTAGTTGTAACTCAGTGGAGTATGTAAGTGTCGAATTAGTTGTTTATTGATCTACGGATTTGGCTTTTCTATTAGATAAAAGGTTATGGGACATCGTTTGTTTTTTTGTTAATTTTGTTCTGATCAACTGTGTGTACTATGTAGTACATTGCACCAAAGAATTGATATTACATCTGCAAAACCGCAGTAAGAGTACGGACAGTAAATATTTTAAAGATTTTTCAAACCTTTATAAGATTTTAATTTTATCATTTTTATTATGAAAAACAATGCTATAATTGAAAATGAATTTTATTTAAGTAAAACAAAAGGGATTTTAATTGCATTAATTACGATGAAAACAAAAAACGTTTCGCTATAATATTTATCCAGAATTTTCAATCATTATATCTGTCCTTCTAATGTTTTGTTTCATTAACAAACAGACTATTGAATTTATATCAACTCGTCTCATATCAAATACTGTTTTTGCTCTAACATCTACTTTCAAATCAAACACGAGCTACGTTTGATCATTGACAAAAATTATGACAATATGTTTTGTGCTAAAAACCTTTGAGCATCTCCGCCGAAAACAATATAACGAGCTGGGAAGAATTTTTAGAAATATGTCAATGTATTTTATTCCCTTGTTGGTGACTTTCTTCACACGTTAATAAGAAGTTTAGACTTTGAGATTTCTCTAAGGAGCGGTTATAAATCGTGAATATATCAATATTGTATGACCAGATTAATGCCCATGTTGGAGACCATTAGGGCCGCATAATCCCATTGTATTTCCAACTGGGCTGCACCGCCATATTGACAAGTCCGTCACAAGAACCGCTTACGGAATCACCCTTTTATTTATAGTAATTTCTTCTCCATTTGAATCTGGACTGAGTGAGATCTTTTATTCAATAACGATGCAATTTCACAGACATTGCATCAGAATCACTTGAGATGGTTTTATAAAATATTTCTTGCTCGCAGTTCTGTGTAATAGCATGTGATTTGGCTTTTTTTGTATTTATGGTGTAAGGTTTCCAAAATTTGATGAAATGTCTTATTATCGATATAGAAGTATTTTATAAGTTTCTTGAAATGAACTAATTAATTATTTTGATTATACAGGTTTAATACCTAAATTAAAAGTGAGTATTTGATGTTCATATACTCATATCTTCCATTGAAATATATTTTTCTACATTAAGGATGTGTACATGTCACATTCCTCTTGATACCTTGCTTTACTTACATCCATAGACCTCCTATTATTTTCATGTCAGTTATACTTAAATAACATGTCACCATGTATTATAAATGCTCTTATTACTTACATTTGAATGTAGTTAAGCTATTAATTAAGGCACGTATGACATCTTTTTGCTATGATCAAATCGTGATTTATATTCGGATTCATGTTTATACCACGCCAAGATTATGCTGTTTCAAAAGCATTCATATATCAATTGGCATTGTCAAAACGTCTCATACGATATGCGGGAGGCAGTCAAAGGCTTGGATTAAATGCAGGCACATCCCTCATCCTCGACCAGGGCTCCATTCACAAGAATAAGGATGCTTTCAACACCGAGCTCAGATTTATGAACCTTACCTTGTCGGCTTCTGTACCACTTCTCACTACGTCAAAGGCCCTTTGAATTTATTAGGCACTGGACTGACCGTTTCACTTGACTTATCCGCTTTGACTTCAACATATTTATTGACCATGAGAAACTGTAGAGGCCGATCTAACATTAATATTGTCGAACTACGTATGTAGGATTTTTAAGATGCTTGATTATCCAATTGAGATGTGATGAGATTATTTTCGAAGAATATGAGGCTCGAGATTACTTCATCAATGTCGATTTGTATGGATAATACTCTTCCGTGTAACGTGGAACGCTGCATTCAACACGGGCTTTGAGTTTTATCGTAATAAAATTCCATAATCGAAATTACATTCAGTGCCGTTCGTTCCGCCCAAAATTATGTCTTAATAAAATGTGAGAATGTCGTAATTCAACAAGTGATAAAAGAAGCGGCGACTGTTATGGAAACTGTATCGTAATTTAGAATCGAGAAAACTATTAATAACATTCAAGCTCGATCATTGAAATAAATATCGTTGTTTTTGTTCATATTGTCATTTACAATTCACAATAAGTTTAAAATATTTCATTTAAATTTCTTATTATGACTAAATACTTTAGATTATGATAATATTTGTTTCTTAATACAATAACTAATTGGATAATGCACAACAGCGAAGTTATTAAATATAAATTTTATAACAAAGTAAACAATTTTTACTCACGTGGTTTATAAATAGAACAATTACCATCGATATTAATTCCTGTATTATTATAGGCAACATTGAACCGCTGCTCTCTTGGCCATTAAACACAGAGTGCCACATAGTATTCATTCTGTGATACCAGTTACAAATTCTTAAATCGCACCATGTTGGGCCGATGTCCCGCGGTCGTAGAAACCAATAAAGGCAATTTCAACTACTTTTCATCGGAATCACTAATTGCATATTAATGTATGGGCACAGCATGCAAACGCTGTTGTAGGTCGACAAAAACTGTAGAACATACAGCCGTAGGCAATACAATTGGGTGGCTCATCTTTAATACTTACGTACGGGTAAGCTTCACAAATAAGAGTATTTAGTAATTGCTAAAATGGTTTAATTACTTAATCTTTGTGTGGTCTTACTCTAGGCTTGAACAGAAGTAACGAATGCAATTGTTACCTGAGGCGTCATTTAGCCAAATAATGGTGAATTATCGAGACATCTTCTTTGAGTGTTTGTGTTTTTATTAGCGTAATCGTATCTTTAAATGTAAGGATGAACAGAAATAAAGAGGTTGCCTCTTGTTATTGTAAAATGAGAGTTGTAAGAAATGAAAACTATGGGGTCTCTTTTAGTATTCAAAATTATAGTTATTAAATATTCAATCTCATACATATCTTAAACACAGAGGTGTAATGCGTACTTTTAGTGCGTAGAGTAATTACATTTTTAGAGCGATTATTAAAGAACGTTTCGTTTCATTTTGCTACCATATTTTACCCTCAAAAATAAATTAATCCATCCATTCTCAAACTATATACACTTAGGCCAATTTAATCTTATAATTCTATGGCGTTTATTAAGAAAAATAAACATAATATACACTTATCATTGATATCCATCAACAACAACAAATTCACCAAAATAAAGTTTCGATTGCCGATTTAAAAAAAAATACGATTGGGTGCAAGTTTCCCAAGAAGGCACACAAATTGAATGAAACGCTTTCGCGGTGCAATATGATGGTAGGGCTGGAGGCTTGACGCGGCTGAAGGTTTATTTAATCAAGGAGCCAAGGCCTGCGGACATCGCGGTACCACCGACCACCAGTCTCAATCACTCATTTGGTATCGGTATCATATGGTGCAGTTTCGGTATTTACTTGGTGAATGTTGTGTTTGTTTGTAAGCTTGTAGTTTCGTAAATCGATATATTTTATATAATACTTCAGTTAGTATGGAATTGATCCAGGTATTTCTCTTAGTTAAGTTGAAGTGACTTATTTTTTAATAAAATAAAAAATTTAATAAAAATAATAATTGCTTTTTCAGTCTATAACAAGTTCATATTATACATATTATTTATATATAAACCTAAAATAAAGCAAGAAATATATAAAACTGTTATGAACGTAAAACCTTGAGGGCAGACCAAATTTATAATTATGGCTATGAGAAAACTTAGTAAATACTATAAAAAACGAACTATTTTCCAATACCAATAACTCCCCTCACTAGCCCTACCTTACAGGTTGAGCTCACCGATCGCCGCGAAACAATTGCGTATTGTGTGTTTGCAATCAAGAAATGTAATGAAATCTGTTCAACGCTATCATGGAAAAGTAAATGCGCGGCGATTCATATTTTTCCATGTGATTACAGCGAGTGCTCCCAGCCATAGCAATCTCAGTTGCGATTAAACAGCAACGCTGACGTGATAAAGTAATCTGTGGAGCGGGATAGACTTGTGAATAAGCAACGCGTTCTTTATTGTCCGGAATAATTATGGTGTACATCCGTAATAACTGTTTTTGTGCGGTCTATTAAAGGAGTACTGCTCATGATTATTAAGTCATATGTTGTGGATGGATTAATTAATATAATGCAATTATTGAGAGATGTTTAAAAAACCAAATATATGTAAAAATAAACTAAACTACATAGTTTAGGTTTTTACATTTATCTAAAAGATTTCCATAAAAATAACATGGCAGTTGTTTAGAAATTTTGCTCAATAGTATGTTCCTATGTGGAATCCAATTAAGCTTGAAATTTTAGTTTTCCTTACTATAATAACGCGTACGACAAGGAGTAGTGAATTTTTTAAAGATCGTGCTTATATAGTATAAAACAAAGTCGCTTTCTCTGTCCTTATGTCCCTTTGTATGCTTAACTCTTTGAAACTACGCAACGGATTTTGATGCGGTTTTTTTTAATAGATAGAGTGATTCAAGGGAAAGGTTTATACGTATAATAACATCCATTAAATAACATAAGTGCGAAGCTGGAGCGGGTCGCTAGTAGTACGATAAAAAAATTACTCCAAATGAACATTCCTTAGTTCCGACCATTCATAAACATCTACCAGTACTACTATTTCCCATCGGCAAACCTTTAAACCCTCCTCGTATTGTCATAATAGTATGGCCAGCAGCAGTATAGCAAAATTTGATCCCCTAGGGACGTCTGAGATTCGCTCGCAGGCCAAGAGTGTGTCGCATAAAATTTGTATAACAAATGAGAGGCGTGGCGAGATCCGTCACAGTGGCTGCGCTGCGTGAGGCGGTCACTGGGTGGCCAGATTTAATCTAGGAGTTTACCTGACAGTGTTCAAGAAGGTTAAGGTTTTGATTTGGATTAATTAGAAATAAAAAACGGCTTATGTTTGACGCAAATAAAAAAAAAGTTATCGCAATTATTTCTTGAAAAACATCCAAAAGATTTATTATTATTTTGTTGTATATTACGGATAATCACGTGAATAATAATTAGTTTGTATACTGTTTTCATTAGTTAGTAGTTACCCAGGCAAACATTTTTATTTCAACTTTCTACGTTTAAATATAAACTAAAAAACCGAGTACATTTTATCGAATTACCATCAACGAATCTAACCCGCTATTACAGCGGGCGGATTTCTAAACAAAAGCTTTAAATACAGGCGGCTAAACGGTGATTAGCACTTAGATCAAACAGTGTGTAACTTTGGCTGTATGTTCAACTTGGAGAGCTGTTAATAACATGTATTTGCTAAACGTTTATCCGAACCCTTACGTTCAAGACGAGAATCCAGCCACCTTACAAGCCAGCAACGTAATATTAAGCTATTAGTTATCCTGAACTTTTTGGCAAGCGATTTTCGGGATCAACTGGGTTACCACGGTTTGGTGATCTTGATACTTGCAGTGGTTTTTATTTTCTGTAGGATTCTGAAGTCAAAATATAGGAATATACTGTTTAAATCCTAATTCGTTATAGTAAATATTTGAATATATTGGAAGATAATAATTATTAAACTGAACTATTATTATAAAATAGTAAGTGTTAGGTAAAAACCTTTGTATAGAGACAAAAAAGCATTTAGAAAAAAGATAAAAATTAGTTTATACAATTTTATAACAAAGTTATTTGAATCACTACATGTGAACTTCTTGCATTAAGCTGAATTAATATGTTGTGTATTAATATGCTCTGTAATAATATCTCTCATAAGAGGAAAGCACATAAAATTTTCTCAAAGTATCAAGCGATTTTACGCTGTTTCAACAGTCCACCCAAAAACAACATCTGATTCAGATATGCAAATATATTGTTTGTTTTATCAGGGTTAACGAGTATTTATCTTGTACGAGATATCGGTGAAAAGATGAGCCAAAATGGAAGGATCATTTGCTATTCAAACAGCCAGCGGCCAGGTATTAATTTATCGACGAAGACTTTGTATTAGTACTTT
Source organism: Leucoptera coffeella (assembly GCA_030578115.1). Taxonomy (NCBI): domain Eukaryota; kingdom Metazoa; phylum Arthropoda; class Insecta; order Lepidoptera; family Lyonetiidae; genus Leucoptera; species Leucoptera coffeella. Next base: position 15,031 of record JAMBLF010000654.1, on the reverse strand, counting down.
CGCTGTACAAGTGTTCGAAATGAAATTCATGTCTTCTGCCTCTGTATTCCAATGTATATTAAATGATTGTATATTTTTGAGAAATCTTTATACTTGAATTTATATTATCCTTAATTATGCTAGACTATATACATTTTGGCTTTGTACAGACAGATATAGGACGATCGATGATGGAAATGTATTTGCAATAAAGTTTCTGACTACCTCGCCAGACTAAAAAATGGCAAGTGTATAGCCAAGTCGTGAAGCGTATGTTATTACAAAAAAAAATAACAATACTAATTGGAATCATATTTAAAAGTTTCATTAACTAGAATTTATACCTCAAGACGGGTATAAATTTAAGAAGTCGAAGCTTTTTTAGTAATAAAATTAGCCATTTGTTGTTACGGGTATACTCATAAAACTACTAATACAATAAGCTCAGCGAAGAGGTAGGCAAAATTAGATTATTGGAGTAATTAAGAGCTCGGCTCAGTCAAAAGAACCCAGCAATTACTCTGCAGTTTACGAGAGCTGTTCTGGTTGGATCCAATTGGCAGTAAGTCATAAGCAAACATGAGTAATGAATGGTGATTGCCAGTATCCATTTAATTGCATATATCCGATATCGATTTCGAGGGTGTGAAAACCTCAGCAATTACGGTGACGTGTTAATTGAGATATTACTTTGTTTGGGAAACAACTGTATTGATATATGAAGTGTAAACCTCACGGGAACAAGCTAATAATTTTGGAGGAAATTTGCAACAGATGTTTGTTTTAAGAGAAACTTGCTTTTGGAATAAATAAATTATGTAATAATTAATTATTCGTCGTTAATGAGGTCCTCGTCTCTTTAGGGACCTACCAATGCAATCAAAATCAGTAAATTTAAATTGAAACAATCACCATTGAAGAGGTTAACTATTTTAGTTATTTAGTTTTTATGTTGTTATAAATTAAAATAAATATGCGTTTCTTAAGTATTTTTTGCACTTGTAAGGTAACGTACAATATGCTTTAATAAATTGACATTATTTTTGTTCAGTATACCTAAGTACACTATCTTCTTACCATAGCAAACTAGTTCTCTTTCTTAATGCTTGATTAATAAAAATTACTAATCCTTAGCTTGGGAACGCGTTTGGATCCTGTTTGAAACAAATTAATAGACAGCTCTCGAATCCCACGATATTTCTTTGGGGGCATAAATATTCATAAAACCATAAATATTGGGCAGGCTTCGTCTCGCTTCTAACGTTCACGGTTAATCAAATTGATGTGACTATACTACTGTAACAGTAGAATATGTTATGCTCATAATGGCAAAGATTTGTACGGGTCATTTCTCAGTAGAGTTTACGAATAAAAAACTAACTCGAATTTCACATTTGGACCTCCCGGGTAAGGTTTGTGGTATTTAATATTCAAATGACTTCATAAACTAAGACCATACTAATTTGGACCTCAAGAGATTAGAGATGTTGATGAATGTGCCTGAATCCTGATTGATTTTATCTACTGAGTGCAATACTCCTTTATTACTTTAAAATATGTAAGTATTAGTTGTAGTTTTAAGTACTTACATAAAAAGGGAGGCTAGCTAAAAGTACGGGGTAGTAAGTTAACCCTACTGTCTAGCTTTTATTGAGTTCATTACAAAAGTACGATCCATTCAGACACGAATTTATTTTAGTACTGAGAAGAAGTGCCCTTACTTTTGAGAGTTGCCCATTTCACCCAACGCTCGGGCAGATATTGATGGCATCCGCCGCTAATACGGGGCACATCCGGAAAGGTGCCAATCCGAATAATAGCCCAACAATAATTCGTCATATTATTCATAAATAGAAATCAGTGCAAGATCGGCAGATGCGAAAGGATTGCAATGCACATGTCGGCAAGGTGCGCCGCCTCTTGGCTTGTGCCAAACACCACTTCACTCGGCAAACAATCCCCAATAACATTAGGCCTCGCATCTGCCCGTTACGCCTCACTTTATACTCCTGACCTCTTTCTTACCCCACCCATCACTAGTGCTATAAGTACATCTAGTGCTGTGAGTGCTCATGTATAAATTAACAGCAGTATAGAAAAATACATATACATTCACGTCCTATAATTTCTTTTAGAGTGGTCAGAACCTTGAAGACATGAAAACATCTCTTGGTCATTTAATAGTATGAATATTGGGGTTGCATTGACTTATGTAGCATTGGTGACAGGTTCCTTGATTCGATTGGCCTCTAGTCGCTTAATCGCCTTTTACGACATGCCGGGAAGAACGTCTAGTTAGCATTCTTTCTACGTCCCAGACTAGGATTGTTTGTTGGATAAATACTCACTGTCACATACCAATATAGGGTCTCAACCTGATGCTTTCAATGTCCTTTCGTGGCAGCTTCTTTAAATACAAAATAGCGGTCAGAAGTAATTAAACCTGTTACTTTATCGATCGACAGCTCTGCGGACGCAGGACCACCGAGTAATTGGTCGATATTAAGAAGAGCCGTGTATAAATATTAGCATCACATTTGTAAGGTAATGGAAATGTCAGGCTTATTCCCTTGTCTATAATACTCTGAATGAGTTTATTACGAGTGCCCGGCCGTATGCAGATTCGATCGGCCACAACGGTTATTACGTTTTAAGTAAACGAACTCGAGGACTTTGGCTCGTAGTTATAGAACCATTAAAACTTTGTATCTCAATTAAATGCAAATGGCTCGCCGGATTTGCATTAAACGTCGCTATGTTACTCTTACAATGTCTGCTGTCAGATATGCTTTTACTAAAAACCAGATCGATCAATAAGTTTGATATGTATGTCGCGTTGTGTGCGAATGTTCTTTTTAGAGAGACTTGAGAGAGACGAAATGCATCGGCTACAAAGGCTGTAATTATCGTTTAGGATACTGTGCTCCTTCTTCCTCCATTGTGTTGGAGATGTCTCTATTTGGTGCTTTGAATGGTGTGGGCTGGCTAAATGTTATTTGAGGATCGCATTGTGAGCCCCCTAGTGCGTCTTTGTATCGATTTTATTGTAATCGAATATATCACTCCCACTGCCCTTAGACGTATTTTGCGAAGTCTCAAAGAATGCAAGGTTGAATGTATGATCGATGGAGTGATACGTTTTGTATTAAGGTAAAAACCATTGCCACTGTGGTCATACGTATTTATTTGACTCAGGGGACTTAACCTAGATGTATGTCATCTATAAAATAAATGTGATTTTATTTTTATAGAAGAATGGTAATTGCAATATTCGAAATGGCTGAGTATAATTAATTCTAATTTCGTAATTTAACAACATAATTACTTGAATATAAAAATTCATATATGTATTTTTTATTCATTTGAATAAGATTACCCTACAGGATCATTAATTTTATTTACTTATGCGCATACTTTTTAATCAAACTTGTAATAATTATTGAAGGAAACTAAACTAGATAAAAAATACCTATTACTGTAATTTTTTTACTTAAATAATGCATGAAATCTACCATGAATTATTCACATTGTATAGCCACACTAACTTGGCATGAACAGGTCCTCATTGAACAAAAGAATTGCTGCTTATTTGACGGCGACGAGGAGTCTATTAAAATCGAGTTTAGCGCCTTCTGAATGGAATGATTGAATGGCTCTAAACAATTCATTCCCAACCATCAATAGGATTTTGGCCCACATTTCTTTGAGGATCCTTTGACAATGGCTTGGACATAGAACGCCCTCAAATTGCGACAATGGCTGTAACGCGCGGTCGCTAAATTAAGGCGCCTTTTTTGTAAAATCACAGCACTGGATACCGCCCAAGGAGCGACCCGGGCCATAAAGAAGCTGCTGAACATGCAAGTTTGGCTTGTAACTGGACGCGGACTGAATATAAAATGGCGCCTTATGAATCTGGTGTTGTGCTGTGTAGATATTTCTATTGGACACGGGCTGTGTTGTAACTATAAATACAATAAAACGAGGCCTTGGTTCGATTTATTTTAGCGACCGTAATAAATTTCCAATTGCATATTATTTACCGCGGCGGGTAACCCACTTGTCTCTGCATTTCTATAAAAACTCTTCATTGTGTTGTGCACTGACTGTTCATTCAGCGTGTTGTAAAAGATGTAGGTGCATTAAATTATCCACTTGGGTTCTAGGAAGTCACGCGACTAACTTGAAAACCACAGATGTGTGTTCAACCTGTTTATAAGGAATTTCGTACTATTTGAAATTGCGAAAAGGAAAAAAAATGTATCAACTTTTTTAAATTCTTACAAAAGTCAGTGTGCTCCTTTATAAGATAATCCTCAGTAAAACGGTGTATATACGAGTATGTCACATCGATAGAATTACATTTGTTATTGACTTGCTTTCACTCACACAATGATTATGATAAGAGGGAGAAAGTGATAGAAAATAATTATATTAGACATATTTTTGTACACATTCTACATAATATGTTGCTTAAATAAGTTCACACGATTTCTAGGTTACTTGTATGTTTTTATTAAGAAATGAAATGTAAATATTAATTCTAGATTGAAATCGTAGACCCATTACATATAGTTTCTTAGACGGAATATTTTCGAAAACCAGTATCCTGAGCATAATTGGAAACTTGATCAAGACTTCGAAGGGTTCAGATATGTAAATATGCAACTAAAGTTTTATTTTAGTTATCTACTTTAATCAAGACTGTCCTCCACGCTTATTTAATGCCGATATCAAAGGTCCTAGATAAAGAATCTAAAGAGAATTCTTCGATACAGCACTTTTAATGGAATCACTTTGTGAATTGACAACTTTGAGAGTACAGTGGACCAGTAGTACTCATTGAATGTTTACTTTAGATTCTTTTTCTTACTTCAAATTGGTATTATAATTTTATGTAATATTGAAGTTATTTAAATTGATAAATAGTGTATGCCAAGTAGTATTTACTCCATTACTTAGAACGAAGCGAAATATTTGATAGTGCCTGATTTTTGTTGTTGGCAAATCATTTGAAGTCCATAGGGTGCGCTTTAAAATACTACCCGGTTATCATCTTAGGTAACTTCACTATATACATAACGAGTTACTATTCCTTTCCAAAATTTACATTTCAATTTTCTTAACTTATTTGTAGTAAAATAATTGCAAAAAAAAACATAACATGTGTCCGTGCACAAAGTCAAAAAGAGACAACACTAATTTTGAATTTCGAAGCGTGGGAGGTTAAAAGGCGAAGTTTAGGCAATCGCGACACATAATAATTAATTGTGTTATGTTTTAAAGTGGTTATTACAATATACAGGGAGTGTGTACACAAACAAGTTTCAAAATAATTTATCTAAGAGTATCAACTTCTCGGGCTTAATTAAGACACTATCCGCGACCGTCGTATTGTATAACAAGATTAATGGTGTTCACAGCTACGCAGGCAGGTACCGATAAGAGCTAAATGCATTTACATGTGCGAAGAAACAAACTGATAAGGGACACAGAAGCTTATTCGAAATTAAAGGGATTTGTAGCCTCTGCCCAAACAGAGATGCGTTCTCGATAAAGATACACATACCATACACAATTTATTTCACAAATTACAGGGAATACTTTTTGTTACTGTTGGTTAGATTTGATGACTTTATTTGCGTAAAAATTATATGAACGTTTTTGGATACAATAATTGTAATATGGTAAAAGGTTTAAATGGTAAATCTAATACCCAGTATATAATAACTTATGTTTAAACGAACATCAAAAAATGATAATATGTACACCAAAATAAAACATTTCCAACCAAAACATAATCTCTGTTGGACGTTTAGCTATAGTATTGGTGTAAAATTCAGTTATTCTCATATGAATCTTATTATTTGTGCCCAATTACTGAAGAATTATCTCAGTCTTAGTTTCAATGAACAGTCTCAAACCCTGCTAAATGTTGTCTAAATATTCCTAAAATTAGGAAACGTGTTTACCAGTAGTCAACGGAGATTAATATTACACAAGTAAGCTTTAACACGAATGTATGTTTTTTGCAAAAAATGTGCCTTCGTTTGTTAATGTAAAGCCTCAGTTGGTATTGGTGAATTCCGGAAACCATTAAGTGGAATCAGAGCGCACATTTTCGGGAACTTTTGCTGTTGTTGATCTTATTATTTGCGGCACGTGAGCGATTTAGTAATTACTCGTTTCGTGCTTTCTGTGGAGGAGCTTCAACCATTATGATTTGTCAGCGAAGGCTGTAATGTAAGTTATAAATAACCATTCTCTGATTTTAAATAACCCGTCGCTTTTGAGAATGTTGGCGTAATTTTCTGTGTATATTTAGTAAAAATTTTACGACAAATTGTATAAGAGGTTGCATTTGAATTATATAAGAGACATTTTCTAGGTTGATTAAAGGTGATGATCGATAGATATAGTTAAGGCGTAAATACTAAAAAAATATAACTGTGAGTAAATAATTTTGTACGATGTCTGTTTGCTTAAATTTTGGTTATGATTTCACTTTTTTTTGCATTTTTCCTAGATTAAACAAGCATATTTTAAATATAAGGTTGAGGGGAAAAAATGTTAATGTAGAGGTACGTTAATGACTTTACTTAATATTACTAAGACTTACCGAAGTCCAGCCAGTTATTAGTCGTACGAATGCCTGTGTTCTTACAAATCGTAAAAATTTAGCATGTATTTATTTATTAAATGCACAAGCAATTATAAGAACCTTGCGGTAGTCATTTAACATAAATTTAATTGTTCTACGCATCCACTAAACGAAAGGAAATTACGAAGGCATGCCAATTATAGTTCTTTAGTACACCATAAAACTGTGAATAGTCAGACTCCGGTATATTATTATAATCATAGAAATATTATGTAGGTCGGACAAATAAACTTTATACATGAACACACACCCAAAATTTGTAAGATGAATGCACTAATATTAAACAACTAAAGGCAACATTGTTATATACAAATATTGATAAAACGATCTCCTACGTTTATATAAGTTTGTGTAGTTTATTCAGAAATTTAATAAAATGCATCATTTCGATTTGTTCTCACTTGCACCTACAAACACCGGCATCGATACTTCCTTTCGGATATAACGGACGTACAAACGAGGAAGAGATAAGAATATCACGTTTGCAAACCGAATAATTAAAGTGCGTGCTGTAATAAATAATTGTCGGAAACTGGCGGGTAGTAGTGCCGAGGGCCCCTGGGAACTTGCCAGCTTGAAACACTGTGATCGATACCGAAGGGGTCAAGCGATCGCCATTCGTTATATCGATAATCGAATACATGACGCTAAATGCGATTATGAATCGGCCCGTCCTGATTCATTAATTACGAGCACAATAAGGTGCGGATTTATTGTCGCGGTCGAAGTTTAAGTGAATGGAAATGGAGCATGGGTTCGAGTTATTAAGTTTATAGACGGATACAGTTTATGTTTAGAAGAGTTATAAATACTGGAAAATGCTCTTTATTAGAGTTTAATAGATAACTAGAGCGCTAAACCCAGATAAAATAGCACTAAAGCGTACATATTATTATATTTGATGGGAAAGTATAATTCCATGGGTAACTGCTATACAGTTAATATTTAAATGTCTTATATTTACGATCGGGTTTCGTTCGAGTCATTTGCAAGCATTAAAACAGCTATTCAGCGTTGAGTCGATTGACTCAGTATTGAATCCGTACAGAAGCTAAAAATTGTTATGTTTACTTTAATTAAAAGCAACAATGTATACTTTTGCATCTTTACCGTGTGGCATGTGCTTGGGATCAGATGCTGAAGATAAAATGTGCAAATCTCACATGGTCCAGGCAATTAACATGTTTTGTGCGAAGCCACTTGACCGCGAATTCATAAAGTATCTCATTACCAAACAGGAACTCGGGTCTGAATGGATATAACTCTGGATGCGTAATATTATACTACACTTTCCGTATGATAATTAAAATATACTAAAATGAAGTTGAGTAGTTATTATAAGTTACGCGGTGTACTTCAGTTTGAAAGGCATGATGTAATCGGAAGATGCACAATTATGATGTGCAATTTGAGAATGATTTCCGCATGAGGTGTAGCAATGAATCGGTTTCGACAATTTGCTACTTTATCGTTTTTCATTTCCTTTCCAGTTGAAGAGCATTGCGGTTAGATTTTTTTCGTAACTTCACTTTTTCCAAACACAAGAAATGAAGCGCGCGGTTTTGGTAACAGACTTTTTATTCTCACTTAAAAAATCTTTGAACGCACCGACCGCGAAGTTTATGTGGGATATATCAAAAGGAGACCTCTTTGTGAGCGCTCCAATACATCTAAATTAAAAAATAATGTATACTATATATTTATTAAATGCTGTCACGATGTTTATTACGACCCTTAGAGTCTCCAAACTTTTCTTATTTTATACTTTTCTGATCTACAAAATAAGAAGATATTCTATAAGCTAAAAAGACCAAACGCTATTTACTTATGATGAAAATGTCAAAAAGTGTGATTTACCGGGACCGCTCACTGAGAGCGCAGTGTGAAAATCCATAAATACTCAAGGAAATGTAAACATTATTAGGACAGGTATCGTTTGACAGTACAAGTATATTACTTGTAGTTATTTACTAACTCATATTCGGTGTCAACCACAAAATGTCCGTGTTTATTGAAATATTTTGTATGTTTGTTCAGTTTTTGAAAGGCGTACAATTTAGTGATATACTCAGACAGATCGAAGAAATGATGATACAATTTTATTGTGAGTCAAAGTTGAAACCCTTTAATAACAGGAAAAAACACTTCCAACAACGACTACGACTATTTGAATATAATAATAACAATCCATAGAATATTAATATACAGTAGCCAAATCGTCAACCTCTTGACGATTTCGGTTCGGTTAGCAAACATAAAGTACATGTAATTGCTCAGCCTGCATCATCATACTAACTCAGAACAGAAAATAAATTCAACCGTTTATTGGAGCAAATATTATATACAAACGTTATTTTCATAAAATCCGGTAAACTGTGCTTCAACCTTGTTATAGGGAATAAAAACTTACATCTATGTTTGATGATACTATAAAAAAGCGATCGCGTCAACCCTTTAAGGAGGATTAGCTTTAATGGTTCTAGAATTCAATTTACCAATATAATCTTGACTGCTACGTCCACCTTGTTATGACAGGAACGTTAAATTAAAGTTTTAAACTTAAGGGCTTCCGTCCTTTCTTTATTATAGGGTGAAGTGGATTACAGAAATTCTTTCAAATTATATGTCGTAGTGTGAAGTAATTTGAAATGGGAGGTGAAGTAGTAAGATGGCAAGTCCATACGACTGATTATAGACATGGTCGTAATGTTTATTACCAACAGCAATAACTGTAATGTGAAGGTGAGGACACAACTCAATAATATAAGGTTTCAAAATTTGCAAACATAAATATTTTTTAATGTAATGAAGAAATTAATGTTTTTTTACTAGGAAAAAGGCACTTGCCTGTCTATTAATAGCTGTAAGTTGTTCATTTTAAAGAAGAGGAACAGTGCTTTAATTTAAAGGTAAATATTTTGTTAAGTGTCTTTTTTATATCATGCAAAGGGTGGATATACCTTGAAGTTCTGTTTAAAATATCATCACAATTGTGCGACTTTTGTAGGGCACAATATTTAATTATAGTATGTGAAATTTTGAAATATTTAAGAGTGTGACTATTAGTTTCATATTAGTGTAAGCATCATTTATTTATATGACCTTCATAAGTATTGTTAATTTACAAACTCTTACGGTTGCCACCCATAAATAACAACAAAGTAAGTATATTATCCCTTGACCTATATGCACCATATCTAACACTTGTAAAGAATGTATATTGAAAATTTATTTGAAAATCAGTGACAATCTACCAAAGCCATTATATTCCCACGCAGTGCGGAGACGCCGCGAATAGTTTCCGCATCAGGTGGGTACGCTCAAAGGGTCGTATATTCCCCCAATTTGAAAGGGTTTACTCGATTATTATTACTTTGATCGACAATCCCGTCTAAAGTGTCAGCCTTTTTTCTTACTCGTATAAAACTAATATTGTAGGTCCCATCCTTTTCCGGCTGTTTTTTGCCTACTCTCAGCTCATCCGAGTTTGCCTGTGTGAAAAAGTTACTTTATTTGATGTTGCTTTTAAAGTTTTTATGATGGATCGAGTGTACAGGCGCTTTGCTTTTGTCTTTGATGGGAGTTGCACTACAGTTCGTTATGTGCGATAGTTGTATACTGTTTTAAATAGGATGGTTTTTGTTTGATGCGATTTCATGTTAAAGTATTAGTATTAGGTTTTTTTAAGGATTGAGTACAATATATTTAATTATAGTTTTGTTTACCATGTTTACCATAGTCATAGTTTACCATGATTTATATAAAATAAAATACAAACTATGATTAAATCAGTACAAACTTAACTTGTTTATACTATGTTCTATTCATGAAAATAACAAAAGCAAATCTACCACTTGAAGAAAAACCAATTTAAAATTTTTAAAATTCATCCCAATATCAGAGAGCCTTTAACATTGGTAATCAAATTACCATACAGATATTCAGTGTTGACACAAGGTGCGAAACGGCAATATTTCGTTCAAAGATCGAATCAGGACATGTAAGACAAATCGCTGCCGACCTTCTAACATTGTCAACCCTAGGGTGCTTAGTGCGCATCCAGCTCCATTCATCGATTTTTTAGCTCCAGCGCAATTAACATGTGACAGCGGTCAGGTGGATAAAAAACCACAAAAGAATAACATCCCAGATACGACATTTTTTATAAGAGGAGACAAGTTAGGGACTTTTTATTCATCTTCATTGAAACATATCTGTATTTTATGAGCGCGATCTCAACAGTTTAGCGGTGCATAGAAAATTTGGGAAACATATTCGGCCTCCTTTGTCGTTTGGTGGGTGATCTTATTTTACTAACATGTTAACTTTATTATTCATAAAATATTTTGATTCGCTTTTTATGACTCGATAAGTGACATTTATCACTGGACGGGTTCAGAGTAAAAAGTGGTGTTGATGTTTTCCAAAATGCTTTTTTATTAAATTAAAGAGTTTAAATACCGACTACGTCTTCCTATCAACCCTTCTCGTAATAGTTTAATTATGAGTTACGCTTGACTCAGGGCTATGCAATTAAAAACTATTAGCATTCTTCAAAGCAAAAAAGTTCATCTTTTGATATTCTCTATCTCCAATGTCATTTTCGAAAGCTTTAATTAGAGCAATATGATTACTAGTATTATTATAAAAACTTAATAACGCATCTTTGAATTTGATGCATTTTATTATTCTATCAGAAATTTTAATAAATATCATAAAAGCAATACATTTCTCCTTTCCCTGTTATTGTAGGAGATTATAACACATTCACGATACGTTTTCAATTTGCGCCCGCAAACAATGATAGCATCAGTGCGTGCACGGCTGTCAAAAGTTATATTTATATTCTTTAGAAATGCACGGATTCTGTGCAAATTCACTATCGAGATGTTTGTCGCGCATTGATTGTGGCGCGGACAAAGAGTTGCAACCCTTTGGAGACACAATGCGCATCACTAATCTAGATCAGTGCGCTATTGTGACTCTATTGTTGGCAGCGAAATTTCTCTGAGACGCGGGAAGATACCGCGGTCTACGGACATCTCACTCGATAACAATTACTGTGGATTCAGGTAGTTTCGCGTCTCACGATGACGCTTGAACCTTACTCTCACGTTATAAAAACTGCTCTTCAAAAAGCTTAGAAACTAGCAAAACAGGAAATGAAATATTTTGATTTTGCTTATTCTGCTTCCGTGCTGTTTGAACAGTAGCAGGTTAACTTGTATATAGAAGCTTTCTCTGCAAAATTACATATTCAGTGCAACATTCGCATTGGAAGAGACAATTACAAGCTAGCATTACCAGTAGTGGATTGTCCGGACGTTTTGAGAACGATTTCGCAAAAAAATATCGACAGCGATGTCTTGGGGAACTTAACCTGGTCATTACTTTGTGTCCTGGGGCAAGTCTTAACGGCATCAGGACTTTTACTTCGTTTATATAATTAGAATGCGGATACATTTTTAACATAGCACTGAGGGTTAGTATTAAATACAGTTTCTCAGTCTTCTGAAATAAAATGACTAGGAAGAAAACGATTTGTCTTCAGAGATTCGGTGATCGTTATCTACGGATGTTAGACAAATTGTTTCTTCTTTATCTTATTGATAGATATAAAACATGGCTTCATTGACATTGTAATTTACATTGCTGTGTCTACTGTTTTAATTGGGTCACATATCAAACATCGATGTGATCGATTACGCTAACGTTATTGACGGTGTACTGATTGCTTTATCAATCAAATAGCCAATGATGGTGAAATGCTGTACCTAAATGCTAGTAGTATCGAAATATTTTTTGAGTAACAAAGTTTACTCCAATAATTTGCTGTATTAGGCGCTGGTGTAAGTTTGGTAATAATCACTAAGTTTTACTCACTAGTGGTTTAGATGAATTTCTCTATAGGAAACTTACATCTCTTCACCTATGTCAAACATTAATAATCCAAAAGGGCATTTCTGCTTCTCACAACCAACGGATGTACTCAATTGAAATGATCAATAGTAAAAGCGCGCAAGTGTTTATAGCCTACCGGGGAACAGCTTATTATTTTGGTGTTATTATAACTCGCGTATAACTTACGCGGGTAAGGTACGAGAATAAATCTCATCGCGTCCGAAGTCTCAGAGAGGTGCCCCAGGGTCCGACTTCTTTTAACATCACCTTTGTTACGCTCTCCGTGAAGCCCTGATTTCTGATCGCTTTCCACTACCCTATGTACACTGGTTTGTTTATAGTACAATGGCTTTGTGATATCTTCTATCTTGCTTTGAATGAAATAAGTGTTACCTTAATTTAAACACAATTAAAGGAGAGATAGAATAGAACCAAAAATCATATCATACGAATTAGAATCAATTAGTCTGGAATAACAATTATTATATCATTTAAAATTCAATTGTATATTATGTTACCAAAACTTACCGTTGATTAATGTGTTTTATGTTTTTGACATAATATGTGTCTATTATTATTTATCTGTGATAGCTCTGCTCTATAAGTAAACAATATAATCGGTTGCTCTCCACTTTGACGTAAGTATAAAAAACATTACTAGAATTGATATAGATATACCTTGACGTTTCGACCCGCTTGTATAGGCCGTGGTCGCGGGACGATCCGTTCTCATATAGTAATAAAATACTTATTATCGCGATGTCGCGACTGTTTAAAAACTATTACTAGATATTTATAAGACAAACAAACAGCCTATTCACCATATTTCACCATGATCATTTATATTTATTTCTTATTCCTTTACTCAGGCGGCTTCCTGGGCGGCTGTAGGTAGCCTTAAGGCACCGTCATACCGTACTTCATATGCAAATGTTAAAAGGCAAATCCGCTGCAATAAGCTCTGTAATACCGGTATTGTTTTACTATGAAGTGTGAGATTTCGCACTTGCAGTTTGTCTAATAATAGCAGGGGAATGAAATCTGTGCCACGGGAATAGACCGTGCTTAATTGATAATTTGAGGCTTGAAAAGAATCGTGTTATTGTTTTAAATGGGTTGTTCAATATAGACAAAGGATGTGTTAGAGGATTTAGTAAAGGATTTACATACACGCTGTTCTATGAAATTTTGATATCATCTAAAGCGCTTGAAGATAAGGGTTTGTTATATGTTAATAATATTTTGATTTATATTCATACTTTGTACATTTTATTAACAATGTAAACCCTTAACTCTATAATTAATTAGTTAACTCTGAGTATGTACTCTATAAAAAAATACACCTCGGTGATATTTACATTAATACAAATAAAATGTTAAAATTAATGTTTAATATTACAAGAAAGCGAAAGTTTAACAAAATAACCTTAACTTTATCGGCATGTATGAAAATTCAAGCAAAACCTGCACAGGCATATTTCACGATAAGAAAAATATCTCTCAATCTAAGCTTCTGTAATTATGCAAATCGTATTCAAAATAATTCTAAGCAAGTGGTCAATTCGGTTAGTATCAAACGAGTGTAGCGATAAATCACACGAAACAAGACGATGTTAAAGATAATATCTTTCTCTAAGGTATAATATTAAAAATATTATTGAATGGCTCAAGTTAGGGCCCTCCACGAGGTAGCTCGGAGCATTTTGTTTTACTTAAAACGTGCTTTTGGTTGAGTGACGTGCCTTATGGAAAAATCGGTACAAATTTAGGTTAATGACTTATTACGATAATAATATCCTATGACATAAAAATTAATACTGTCATTAATTTGTCAATTTAATTTACAATACTATTACATATATTAGTTTTTAATGACAGTTTGTGTTAAACGACAAAACATATAATAATTTTCCCAGAAGTTTTTTAACATGATTCAACAATTATAAAATCATTCTTTATTACTTTATCGGAAAATAGTAAATTTGCAATTGCTTGGAACAATGCCTTGTTCAATTATTTACGACTATGAACCATCAAATAGCATTCCACGTTCAATCTCTTCATTAACGTGTTAATCGCTTGACACAGAGTTTCAATATCTCCTGTGCTTAGATAGATAAGTGCTTATCGCTAAGTCTTTGCTGGAGTGGCGTCGGCGAGATTAAGGCAGACCTTTTAATGTGTTAATTAAAAAAAGTATAATATCGCTTATCACTCACTTAACCACATAGACGAATCTTATCTAAGGGCGGTTTGGTGCTAAATTGATTTTCTACATTAACATGGGGAATAAAATTGAATGGGTATATCATAGTGTTTAATGCAATGGTTTGTATTAAAACAGCTGTGTATTTCTTATATTAACAGTGATTTTTAAAGTGTGATAAAAACTGAAAAAAAATATGAAACTATGTACTTGGGGAGCTACAAGCTATACTAAAGAATAATAGAAACAGTTCAAGAATGTAAGATGAAAAGAATAAATATCAT
>JAMBLF010000653.1:0-227694 GCA_030578115.1 Leucoptera coffeella | reverse complement strand
CCATGGCACTTTTGTTTCACTCTCACCGATTGTCGTTATGTCATGTTTATGTTGTAGTGAGTTCTTAGAATATAAAACTTCTACATCCTCGATGATATTTTAAAACTCTTTCAAGTATAAAGTTTTACTAATTCACCAAAGAAATCCTTTTATCATCTAAACCACTATAAATAAATATACTAATATATATAATATAAAGTAAATGATATTCATATAACTAATGTACACTTTATATAAATGCTAGAAAGCCAGTCTTTCTTATGATTATTTTCTTGGTCTTTTAGTTTAATAACACTGTGTATCTCATATGACTCAATTAAGTCAGACTGCATACAAAATTGTAAAACCAACGATCTTTGAAGGTCGATTAGATAGTAAAGTTAGGTTGGTATATGGTCATGAAATATGGTAATATTTTATGATACTAGATATGTAATTAGTCGACAACTAACATAAAAATGCTTTTATAAAATTGCTTTGCCATCTCTTAATATTGACACGTCAATCAAACAGTTAATGCTTCTTTCAGGCCTTTTACTGTATTATCAGAAGTAATATCTTAATGTGTTTTGTTAATAGAGTTACTTATGAACAAAGAAATAAGTATACTGTTTACTTTAACAATCGGCAACAGACGCGTAGAAAAGACAAAGATACGTTCGTATTATTCTTATGTAATAATATTCTGACACAATGATATTCAATAATTATTTGCCAGTGAAAAATAAAACTAAATTAGTCACAGCACTATTCTGTTTCACTTGTTTTGTGTTGACAACAGTCAAAACAGAAATAGTTAAAACTAAAGTAGAGAACTTACTAGACCAAATGCCAAGGATTGAGCACAAAGACAAGGTGACATCTATTTGTGTAAATGAAGTGTTAAGGAAATATTTTTCCCAAGAAAAAGAAGTGACATTAGTTAATCTCGAAATAGTGAATGACAGTTTCATTAAACTCTTGTATTCAGAGCATGGATTATCTTTTGTGATTCGAAATCCTATACGGATAAATTTGAACCACTATCACATGGGATATTTTGCTTTCTTTGCAAATCTGACAGAGCTAAAGGAAAACTTTTATCGTTTAACACATGATAATTATTGGGGCCCGGAGAAAAGATTTGCTATCATGATACTTGACTTGATTGAAGAAGATTTGATCCCTATCTTTGAACTTATCTTATACTATCACGTATTCGATGCTATCGTTATAAATGAGAAGACCCTTCAAGTGTACACATATAATCCATTTACTTACAAATCATGTGGCAGAACGTTTGACAAAGTATTGCGTTTAGGTAACTGTATGAATAGCTCAGTTAATTTCTATCCTAACCAGAAGCATAAGAATTTAACTGACTGTGTTTTCAAGGTTCTCTCACGACATTATTTACCATTCACAGCGAATAAAGACTACAATGTAAAACCAGGGGTAGAGCAATGTACGTTACATTATCTGTCCAGAAGAGAGAACTTTAAATTGCAATATGTATATATGAAGACAGACCGAATCTTTTCCAACGTGTCAGAACATATGGAAATAATTGGAGAGCTGGTGTCATTAAAAAACAATACTTTTGATATTGTCAGTGGAGGTAAAATGCTGAATTACCTAAGAGCCTTAGCCCTGGATTTCATCGATCACCAAGGTCTTATTGATGACGATCTTTTGGTGTTCATTCCTGCAGTAGGCGTCATGCCCAAATGGAAGGATATATGCTTCGTTTTCTCTCCAAATATACTCACTATTATCGGAATTTCATTAGTATCTTACAGCGTAACTGCAATATTTTTTATGAAAAGGTATAAACCGTCACTTAAATTTACAATCTTACTGTTCATTTGGGGTTATTTCTTTTCTAACAATGGATCTAAAATCAATAGTCAATACAAAGTGAAGCTTTTTCTTCTACTATGGCTTTGGTTTTCGTTTCTCATAACAAGTCTCTATCAGACCAAGCTAACAAGCATTACCACCACTCCCATTGAAGAGAACCATCCTCTAAGCTGGGATCAACTGGGGTTATACGAGTACAAGCCTTGCATGAGTGACCTGGTCAATCAATATTTAAGCTTCGCTTTCACCAACACGAATTCAATGGTAGCGGACATCAAGCAATGTGCAGACTTATTCTCCAGTTTAAAAACAGTCAGTGAAAGCACTAACAGATTCACTATAGCCCCTTCTTTCTACTACAAGATTCATTACGACCATTTCGTAGACGAGTTTCGCAGGAGTAAGCTGCAAAGTTTTAATCAGAAAGTTAATAAGTTACCTACAGCGACCTACTTTTACAAAGGATTCCCGAATATTGATAAGTTCTACAGAGACAGTACTAGGGTTACTGCAGCTGGATTGAATTTGGAATGCTTTAACAACTTGTATCGGTCGCAGAATCGAATTATGAATGCAAAGGTTAAAACTATGGACTCTACGTCAAAGAACATATTAAAGATTAACGATCTGACAATTCATTTTAGTATCCTTGGTATAGGATCATCTCTATCGATGATTGCGTTCCTGGCAGAAATATTATTGTACAAAAAGTTTAATTCTAATCCTGTTGATTGAAAGGAGGAAGTCTTATCTTTATGATGATATCTTTTTGTGTTTATAAATGTATTGAAAATGTGGATTGAAGCCAAGAAGATAGTTTAATCATCAATTGTACTTACTACATAAGTGTATATGTACTATAAATGAATAAATAAATGTATCCTTGAACAGTATGTCTACGTCATTTCATAATTAAGTCCTCACAAACTCTAAAAACTATGTACGTTTTTACACATACGAGTAAGCTAAGAGATTTACACTCTAATTCTATTAGATTGGCTTCATGTAGAGCTTGTAGAGCATTAAATTCTAAACAATATATTCTTTAAACTACTAATTTGTAGCTTAGTATACTTGATTGTTCTATCCAGTATTTATTTTATCATACATAAGCCATTTTCTTATGACATAACATTGTATGAAATGTACTCTACTCCTGTAATACAGATAGTAGCAATATTTCACACCATTTCATTTTGCTAATACGTAAACACCAGGTAAAAAGGAAAAATAGCAAAAGAATTGGGTCTGGATGTATTGGTCAGGGCTGATACCGAGCGCCCACTCCTAGCCGCTATCCCACTACTGCCGCGATGCGGGGGACTTTTGGCTGCTGAGTTTCCCCCCCCTCGCCCGGTTCGCCCCCTCCTTAGTGAACCTGCCCTGCCCAGACTCCTCCGGGTAGGCCCATATTAACACCGGGGCTTAGTGCGGACGTCCAGTCAACATGGGCCACTCGGCACCAGGACTCCCGACCTCAAACCATCCTCCAATTCCGACCTCCGAGAAGCCGGATTACAGGAGACGCCACGCTCCCAGTCGAGAGGTTAAGCGAAATAAGCGTACTGTATCCATGGACAAATCACCCTTCAAAATCAAAAAATACAAAATTACATTTTACCTTCATATTTCTATTTTGCACGAAAAAATCTATGTAATGAAATGTTTACGTAACGGGAAGTCGATTTTCGGGAGTTGCAGGAATGACGCGGAATTAGCGCCATCTATGTAACAACGTGCAAACTACTTAGTACTGCTTTGTAAGCAACTTGAATAACCGCTTTGATAACGTTTTCTAGACAATTTTTTAACATTTAGACATACTAATCAGGAAGTTAACAAAAAATTATAATACAATATACTTAATATTAATGTACTAAAGCATTGGTGATATGAGTTTTCAAAGTTTTAAGTCAGTATTTACGTCTTTCTTGTTCCAATTTAACACAAAATGGTCAGTTACACTTCATGCCTTAATTATGCAAATTTCAATACAATATATTGTATGAATATTAGTTTAACATACATACCCACCACGTAAATAGTCTCCGAATAGTGCATAAATCAGTGTTGCTTATTATCGAGAAAACTCATTCCGCTGTAGACTATACGAACTAAAATCTCTACAAAACAAAACAAAAGGAGTCTATATTGACTGGCCTGGATCTTAGGTTCTAGGTCAGAACATAACTGCAAATAGTCAACAATAGTACTATACTCTATTATACTCATATCTTCGAAAAATAATATAGTATACGTGCGTAGAATAACAGCCAATAAAACACAAAACCTCTAAGACCTCTCTAATGATATAATATATGAAAAACGGAAAATATTTACATTAACACAAACAAAAGTATGCCCATGGAACAAATATTTGCTCTAAGATGAGTGTTTCATTATATTTTAATGTCTAATCATGATCATTGATAAGAGTATGGTACATCCAAGTTAGTGGAACATTACCTGATATATAATCTTCGCGAAGCAGTAGGCTGTTAGTATTAGTTCAGGCGTTTCATTGGCAAGTTGTCTGAACGGAAAAGAAGCCTTATTTCGACCCACGATATTTAAGTTTCTTCACTTGAATATAGCAGCTTTAATATCCGGATTTAAAGGTGAGTTTATACGAATATGTTTATTGTAATGTAAAGGAAAATTATAAGGTTTTCCTCGTGGATATTAGCATGAAGATTGGCCTATAATTGGCAGTGACATTGACCTTAAGGAACATCAATAAACATTGCGTAATAAATAAGCCTTTATACAGAATATATTTATTTGTATAAGTTACATAAATGATTTAACGTTGTATGAGTAAAATTGCTATTTTTAAATTTGATAAATGTGTCTCTACATTTGAACCGGATTTAAACAATTTAAACTCAATCTTTAATAGTAATTCTTACGAAATTAATTTTGTAATATAATATTAAATAACTGATTTAAAATTAAATATCTATACACGAATTAATGTATCCAATTTTAAGTAGTGTTAGTCAAACCACATGTCAATTCATTTCCGTAAACTCTACTTGATAAATTAAGTAGTCGGTACTTTTATTATTAATAAAAAATATATATATTCACAAAAAATATGTTAATTCAATAATTGTTTAATGAATTTTTCATTTAAAAATATTAAATAATTGAATGTAGGATATCGTGTAAATTACCGTAAAAAGTACGTAAACGAAATGTCTGTTCAGACATATGTACATAAGTTCCCACTAAGTAAAAACCCAATTAATTCAGTTCATTTCATTAAAACAGATTTACATGTGTACATAACTTTATTTGTTATACATATTGGACAAAACTTCATTTACATATGTTAAACATTGTTATTACAATTATTTCTTAAACGGAGCCAAACCATTTATGATATTAGTAGCTTATCATAAACAATAGGTACCATATATTTTATTAAAATATTTTTTTATAAAGATACAATTCATTCCGTTTACAGTTGCAAATAATTAATGACACATTTGCATGCAAAGAATAAGTATAGAATATTATAGATGATACATAAATGCGTTTTCGGCCTTAAACATTACAAACAAATCATTAAACATTGCTATTTAAGGGCAAGGAAACCATTGTAATCGTTACTAAACCGGGTTTGAATTAATTCAAATGCAGTGCTCATTTTGGCAATCCCAAATCACGTCCTTTTAAGAAGAATACAAATTCAAACCATATTATTTAAAGACAGGAGTAAACTAATTTTTCTTTCAACAATTTGGCTCGAAGACTAAAAACTAACATAAAAACATAACATACGCTTCACGAGTTGTGTATACACACTCCCTTTTTTTTATTATGGCGGGGTAGTCAGAGGCTTGAATGCCCATCTCCGAAACTTCGAAGGCATGTTAGGTATGGGTCATAATTACTAAAAACTAAGTGTTTCAAATTAGCTAAAACTAGAAATGTTGTTTTGAGCAAAGTTGACACATTGGCCTGTTATTGACCGTGAAAGTAAACGCCTAATGAGCTATTGGGGATTGTCCCCCTGACACGGCCCGTGTCAACTTTCACCAAAACACTGATGGTTGAATAATGGCTTAACTCTTAGAGAAGTCGAGACAAAAGGAGAAATGTGGTGATGGGATAGTTAACCTCGATTGTGAATACAAAATGTTTCTCTTACCACGTTTCACTGAATACAACCACCAATAGAAACATTAAGATGTATACATAAGTACATATTATACGTTTCTCAAATCGTAAAATAAAAACAAAAAATCCTACGTTGTATTACTTATTTTACCAAATTATAGTGGTTCATACAGAAAAATTTACTTATTTTTTTATAAAATAAGCATATATGCTTTCTAATTTGGATAAGGTTGTATCAATTATGATTCTAGATAAGTTAGCGCTAAGACAAACATGAAGAAAATATTGACCTTAAACTAATTTCACAACATGAATATGTATCAGATTCTAATATTTAATTCCAATTACTCTTATTGAAGCAGGTTTGTACAACCTTCGATTGAACCGTTTATTTAGATAATATAACTCAACAAAATAGGTAGTTCAATCTAGAAGGCTATGTTCTAAGTTTGCTTAGCTGGTAAATATGTACGTACAACAAATGTGTTGACTTTTTATGTCTTACCTACGGAGAATACATACATAAATATATTCTAACTTGGTGACAGGCTGCTAGCCCAACGCTCAAGAGATTCCATATACCCATAGTCCCTCAGTCCACTCCTACATCATGCTAGGAACATCAGCAGATATGTGGTTACCATTTTTTTACGTCTTAGACTAGCACAGATTTTTTGTTTTCATAATTTCATTTTAATATAACCATAATTCGAAAAATATGTATATATTTATAATTATTCGATTGTTGGACGTAATTCTTATTCGTTAATAATTATAAAATCGATACATTTTAAAGTTAAAACTTTGACAACTGATACAATATCATCGTGATGTTGCTAATAATAATTACCATGACATGAATAAAACATGGACATTAGAAAAAAAATATGACGAGTTCCCAATTATGTCATTATTGTATAAAAAAATCCTAAAACTACGATGATACATTCTAATTCACGTTACATTAACACGCCATACAGAATTTCAAGTATTTGGCATTTGAAAACTTAAGAATCACACTCATAAATATTCTACTAGATAATTTGTTGACAACATAATCAAGATATTTTATCTAGCATACAAACACAATTATGCACATTTCGTGAACACTGGTTTCATACAAGAAAATAAACAATATTAGTTTTATGCCATTCCATATTTGATTTCGATCAGAAAAGAAAATTATTAGTCATGTGCAGATAAATATACTAAAATTTGTATGTATGTAATATGTAACTCCAAGTCCTATTTACCTCTAGCTGTAAACATTACGGGTATGTAGCATGTACCATCATATGAGACCCTATTATTTGCATTACAAATTAGTGTGCGAAATCTCCGAATAAAGATTTAATTAACAAATTATAAACCTGATAATCATTCGCATCATACGAATTAACGGCAATTGTATTCAAGGTCGAAATATTAGTATACGACAAAAAAGATGTCAGACTTCCGTGACTAATCCATGTATAAAACTACTCAAAAACGTTTTAGAAACTTCTAGAAGCAAACAATAATGCTGATAGTATATTCATTTGAATATATCGGTCAGATTCCATGCCAAGAAAAAAGTGCTCGTTCTTTTCAATTTATTGCTTATTCTGTCTAATTTTTACCACTATGTTCATCCAACATAAGTTAATTCTAAGCTAAGATAATAATAATAATTTATTTCATTAATTTACAGTTTATAAATAAATAGTCGTTTTAAACCCTCCGTAAGCCGTTCGCCTGTGTTAGATATACTCAGTCATAACGCGATTACTTTTATTTGATCTAACACAGTTACTCGTATATCTCACATTATAACATTGACTGAGAATGAATATTGGTGCATAGAGTACATATAACTCCTCATTTATTGTCGAAAGCCTACCATACATATGACTTGGCAAACAACCAATGGCCAAAGTTCAATACAACGAGCCAAACGACAATGACACGGTCAACCGTCGACGACTATTCTAGAATATACATATGCTATGAGGATATACCACCAAATAATTACGGTACTTCACAATTAGATCCGGAAGTTAAATTTGATACAGTTTGGTAGAAACCTAATGTATTATCCAAATATTCAAGGTAGTAGAATATCAAGTATTGATAGAAGATGATTAGAACCATAAATGTAGGGTCAGATTAAAATAAATTCAAGTACAGGGTAATTGCCAAGCAAAAGAATAGGAAATAAAGAATATAAACTCATAATTTTGAAAACTTATCGTTAATACTTATAATAATAGGAGTGATAATCTAACATAACTTTATTTGAAAAAAAGATAAGAATACCACTAGCCAATAATAGTATATTTTAGTTAAGCCAGTTTAGTAAAGCGAATCCAATGTTAGGCATTATTATTATAGAAATCCCTCAGATACCGTTGCATTGACCGTTAGGCTGCACTTAGCCTAAACCTGAACCTAGAACTCGTATCGATAACTAAGGACTTTCAGGAAGAGACTTTCTAAGCGGTTTAACGGTCATTCGCAACATAACAGCGTGGATGCGAGATGAATATTTAGTGATGCAGATTTGTCGGAAAATGCTGCATAATTGGACACGAGAATACTATAGGTAAAGACGTCAACTACATACATATGCTATGCTTTGTAGTAAGTTTATTCTTGGATAGTTAAGTACTGTTGATACTTTAGTTCATTGTCAATATTGGATAAAGAGTGTCGATATATTGTCAATAAGATTAAGTGTGTATGAAATGAGGGAATCGAACTATGTGAGGCTATTGTTTGTTATTAGTAATAAATGAGTATTCGTGCATTATAATTTCAATTGAAATTCCTATTCAGATAAAATGACTTGGAAGAGTATCAAGTTTGTACAGTGAGCTTTGAGTCAGAAATGTATTAAAGTATTGTATTGTATGTATGTATTTGTATTTTAAATAGATTATTACTAAGATACCTGCGATCATATTCACCGAAATTATATTGTTATATTGAGATGTATGAAAGCTACTGTTGAAATCCGTCATCAAGAGTATATTATTATAAGTAATTTTATCTTATTATTATAAATAATATCCATTCTTGACACCTATCTCTACATGGAGAGCTCTCTCTCCTACATAAAGATCCTTAGTCTTTATTGACAACTATATATTCTCTTATACTCGTGTACTTCTAGAGTCACTTAAAAATATTGTTAGGAAAATTATGTTTACGGTATTAATACACAAAGTGTTAACAATTGAAAGGGATAAAGTTAAGAGTACCTATTACTCATTTCATTAGCAAGTCAATAATGTTCAATGCAATTGTACTTCTTCCTTTCTCTGAAGTTTACTGAACCCAATGCGTCAAGGTAAAATATTCATACTATTGTTATTTATATTCATAAACCATCTTTAGTGCTTTTTAAGAGGAGAGAGGCAAATATATTGTTTGCAATTAGTGTAACGCATATTAAAATGTATAGCATTTTGAGCTGAGATCTATCTTATACCAATTTTATAAGGACATAATTGTAAATAAACAACTTAGGTCTTGATGACCTACGCTATGATATATGTAGCTATTTCACCGAAATACGAAATCAGAAAATCTCTTGGTTTCTTAATGAAAAATTTTCAAATTATAGTTTTAAGAGATTAACGATTATTAGTTAATACCAGTAATCTTCAAATACCGCATCCCATCTTCATACGAATATGTAAATTGAATCAGAAATCCTTTATCAATCTGTTATCAATGTGTTTAGGCTTCAATTATTAACAATTATAATATTTAGGAGCCTTAACCTTGCGATGCATCACGCTATTCGTGCCAATGTGGGTTGCGCAACAATTTTTAGATAAAACAATAAAATTGGATTTAATAACAACTCTGGAAATCGCCTTGAGATGGATTTTAAACAAAGAGCCAATTTGTGATAAGGTTCAAGGACTCTTAGTAACTATGAGAAAATAAGCGACCCTTTTGCAAGCTATATTTAGGGGATTACAAAATTTTATAATGTCTTTATAATATCGAAATTGTCGGATAAGAGTTAAAAATAAATTATTATTTTTTTGCTTATATCAAAATTAAGTACAATCACGAATGTATTGTAATACCCTGATACATACATACGTACACTCGTTTGTTTTTATGTATTTAAGAATACTTATCTATTAAAGTTGCCTTAGAATATTGGTTACTATTAGATCACACCCAAAATCCCTTTTACCCGTAACTCCCAATGGTCTTTCCTACGAAATACAGGAAGTAAGGCAGCTAGTTAATTGCCCGGTTAAGTATGACAAAAGGTCTTTCGAAATTGAACGCAACTTTTAAAGAATATGTATGTACGAGTGTATTCCTCTTTATTATTATATCTTCTAACGTCAGGACTAAATTTAAAATTCGAATCCTAAACCTTTTCCAATAATTTAAAGTTAAACTGGAAGTGATGTCATACATTGTAAGTTTGAGAACAATATTTGTTGTAGAAACGTTTGTTTCCTGTGAGCCTTTATTGTTCTTAATTGCTTATCTAAAATGTTTGCTTAGGTGTGAAAATTCGTCAAAAATACCTATGAATAGTAATGACCAATGAATACAAGTAGTATTTGACTACTTGTTAAGTAGATACCTTTATAAACTGTGAAGAGACTTGTATATTGTATTCTAAAGTAAAATGAGAATTGAGTAGGCACGTACATATAAAACAAAATGAAAAGTAGAGATTCTACGTAATAACAATAACTTGCTTGAGCAAACACGTAAATTGAACGTGAGGAAGAAAATGGGAACAACACTTTAAATGGGACATATAACAAAGATAATACAATACCATACCATATTGTAGAGTAACAAGTTTGACGTATAAGTGGTGTATACGAAGAAATATTCAAGAATAATATTCTTAAGGATTACTAGATCATCACTCAAAATAGACAAAATTACTTCCTTCTTAATGTCTCTTACGACGAAACTAGAACTAAATTCCTACCAAAATGTCAGGTGATTAGATTATATAGAAACATTTATAGCTTACTTATTATTTATCTTTAATTCAACACTACCTTTTCTTCTCGTTTCAGATGTCTGTAATAAAATCGATTGCGATTTTCCTCTGCGGATTCCTGTCTCTCCAAACAGCTGAAGCTCAAGTGCCGATGCTCGGTGCCTGTCCAGATGTATCCGTCATGACTGATTTTGAAGGTGGTCGGGTAAGATAATAGGATATTATTAATGTAGAAATTGTGTTGTTGTAAAAAAAAAAATCTATTGAAAATTCAGATAAACTTTATTTAAAATAAGTTTTTATTTTGCGTAATAGATGTCGCTACTAAATTTATATATAATTATTTCAAATTATTAATTGTTTGATTAATGTAATACCCTTTTCAATAATTTTGTTAGTAAACCAAGTTATATTATTCCTGATGACCTTCAGATTGAGAATTATTTGATTATTACAGTACTTGGGGAAATGGTATGAAGCTGAAAGGTACTTTGCGATCTTCGAGCTAGGTGGACGCTGTGTTTCAGCAGAGTACAGTGAAAAGGGAGATGGAGTCATTGGTGTACTGAACGAGCAATTAAATGTACTGTAAGTATTGACTAGTATAGTAAACTGTGGATATATAGCGCCAGTTTTCAAGCTGTAAATTTTTTGTATTAACTTCTGCCCTCTATGTTTAAATAGAAAAACTAAACGGCGATAGAAATATTCTCGGAAATAAAAACAAACAATTTATAAAGGTATTTGAGAAGTTTACTTAATTATTAATAAAATATCTGGTTATTTGATTTATGATATATTCGACTTCCAAACTTACCGTTCAATTAAGTAAGAGAAAAAAATCATTCCCAAAATTACTGAAACTGTAGTATGAAATGCGATATAGACTTAATTGCTGCTGAAAAAACTGCTAGTTACCATTAACAAA
The DNA here is from genome assembly GCA_030578115.1 of Leucoptera coffeella. Classification (NCBI taxonomy): domain Eukaryota; kingdom Metazoa; phylum Arthropoda; class Insecta; order Lepidoptera; family Lyonetiidae; genus Leucoptera; species Leucoptera coffeella. The sequence goes on along the minus strand of JAMBLF010000653.1, from coordinate 215,830 downwards.
TCCCATATCGTTAACAGTATATAAAGCCATCAAAATCCACTTTAACATTAAGACCATTAAACCTTGCGGGGTAGTCAGAGGTTCAGGTTTCCATCTCCGCAATTGCGAAAGTGGTAATTCAATGGACAACTCGAAACCACGTGTTGACCAGATAGTCAGTGCTCAATGTGACAGGTGGTAAGCCATTTACAAGCACTAACTATTACCTGTTAGGGGAACAGGTAGGTTTCCTCACGATGTGTTCTCTCACCATAATATTCGATGCATTTCGTTAATGTATTATTATTACGAAAATGTACATAGAAATTCATTAAACTTCATTTTCATTGAAACATGCTAAGCGGGATTTGAACCCTGTACCCACTGATACAGAGTCAAGCCCCTTACAACTGTGCTATCGAATTTACTGACTCATTTATTACAATTATGTTTCAGCACGGGCATGAAATCCCAAATCGAGGGTGAAGCGAACCAGGTATCGAAGAATGAAGGGAAATTAACCGTTCGCTTCCCGTCAGTTCCTTTCGGAGTGGCCGCCCCCTACTGGGTAGTTGACACTGACTATGACAACTACGCCATAGTTTGGGGATGCAACGACTTTGGCGTTTTCCATACTGGTATGTAGTGGGTTTAGTGAACTGGGCCCTTACTCCACTAATTAACTTTGACAGCCACACAACTGCGTCGCTACTGCGTTACGTCTGCGTCTCGGCTGTAAAAGTGGCAGTCTGCTAATATTTTGATCTACCACAGTTATGCCTCAATAGCGAGTCAGTATCGTTTCAGTCGTGCTTCAGTGGCAACTCAAGTATAGAAATGTCAATAGTACCAAATATAAAGCTATTGAACTGACATTGACGGACGTTTGGTTAGTGGAGCAGCGTTTTTGTACTTCAGACGCAGAAGTACTTCAGATGTAGTTCGATAGTGCTTCAGTGGCCAAAATTTGTTAGTGGAGTGCCAAAAGTGTCAAATTACGGCCACTGAAGTATTACTGTTTCGATACTGAAGTAATATGGTGGTTATAATGAAAATTAGTGGAGTAAGCTCTGGTGATATGGTGGGTGTAGGGTGACAATACTTTTGGGGACAATGAATAGATATATAATACGTCGATTCATGTGTTTATAGTAATTAAGTGCTAGTGTTTTAAGCAAAGTATATCTGTGTCCAAAGTTAACGTTAACGTGAGTCCGAGTTGAGAATGTAATTACAACCTCCGTATTTGCGGAGACGGACACCCGAACTTATGACTATCCCATTAGGTTTAACGGTCGTCAAAGTGATATTTCTTTAACAAAGGAGTGGTGTTAAATTGTCGTATATATTTTTATTACATACGCCTATAAACGTACGTCTATCCCTTTCAAGTTATAACGTCAGGGAGATAATACTTCTTTTCTATTACCACAAATAATATGATATACAATACATACATAACTATTACTGCTGTAATAATTAATATGGTATATCAGTACCAATTAATAAACAACAGATGTCGCTAACTTCCTTCATTTTACAGAAAACGCCTGGATCCTAACAAGACAACGTAACCCTTCAGTGGCTATTATGGAGAGGGCCTATGCAGCCCTGGACAAGAACAAGATCAGCAAAGCACTCTTCACCAGGACTGACCAGCGGAACTGTCCAGAAGACACCAATAAACTTAACTAAGAACATAAGAAGATTGAAGAAGTAGGTTTAGAAGAGTAGAAGAAGTTAATTATAGTATGTTCGTCTTAAGAAAATAGTGACGTCATAATGTCCCCACGATTTGACCAATGAGACGTGACAACGGTTGTCTGCAATTGGTCAATGTGACTTGTTTTCTTGTTTACTCAAGTCTCATTGGCCAGTTTAATTTTTGAATATCATAACGTCACTATTTTCTTAACGCGAATAGCCTATAATTAAGAGTAGAAATAGAGAAGTGATAAGGGATGTGTTTCTGTAAGGCAATGGACTAGTAAAGAATTAATATTGTTCAATCGACAAAGTGTTGAATGTTTACGAGTTTTTGTTAAAGAATCAAAGATTGATCAAAAGATAAATACGTATTACAAATATTGCAAACATGTATTTTAATAACTTGATATAGTGCCAAATTACTATAATATACTATAGTTTTGATATAATTCTAAACTATACCGTATTAAGTGTTCCCTAAACAGATTAATTATTATTTGATATGTAGTATAGCTAAAATAATACTAGAAACGTAATATTAAATAAATTAATGTTATTTTTTTCTTGTTTTATTTATTGATGTTGACATGTTCCTATAGCATAGCACACCTGTTTCCCTTTAGGGGTAGACGGAAAGAAACTTTTTTTTTTATATAAACTACTACTTCTTCTATAAACACAAAAGTTTTTATTTCTCTCATACATACATACATACATATTATACATTATACATACATATTGGTATAGATCAGAACAAATCACGATTTTAGGTAAAAAATAAAACTATTTGTAAAATAATAATGAAATTTTATTAGAAAATTCAACTGCACTGTATATTTTTACATAATATATTATGTGACGACAATTTTCGATTTACTATACTAAAATATTATCTTTTATAAGAGGATTGCTATGATAAGTTCATAAAAACTGACTTAAATTTAACTTAGGCACCAAATTATGTTAGCCTTAACTTTGGTTTATACAATAGTAAAGTACATAATTATATACAAAATTCTTTAAACGAGTATAGAGGTGATAAAATTATTTTTGCTGTCACCGTTGTATTAGCTATATACATATATATAGCGTTTTTTATTATTCATCCGTACGATTGCATATTTAGAAACAAAACTTTACATATAAGTTTTGGAATAACACTTCCATTAACATTATATTACAATACGTTTATATGAATGTGAAAATCTCAATTTCCACCATTTGGTATACAACCTACAACTCATTTCAGACACAATCAACATTCTTTTTTTTATTTAAGACGGAGTACTGTCGTCTGAATGCCAACTTTTTCTGACCTCCTTGATAGCCTCGTAGTAGGGCGGTGGAGGTGGAATCTGATCACTCCTGGTCTTGTTTTTGGCTAATCTGGAGTTGGCGGCCATTTTATCTTCCTCAGCTTCTTCTGGAATGGAGTCTCTGCGACGCGGGTCGAATTCTGACAGCACTGGCTGAGAAATGTTGTTCCTTTGCGTCAGTTTTGGCGCGCTGTTTGCGTACTGAAATGAAATAAAATATTTATTCATCGTGACGGTATTGTGGCGAATGCAATGCATACTTATAATATAAATTTCTCCCTTGTAAATAACAAAGAATTGAACTAAATAGCCATATTAAACCTTCTATTACATATCTCGAAGTAAAATGGCAATTATTTCATACAGAAGATTATAGTTCAATTCATTATTCTCGAAAGAGTATAAAGAGTATATAACCAAAAGTACCAATTTTCAGTTACGTTTAATATTTTGACTAATTAGTGCTGAGTTGCCAGCTTGACTCTTAATAACTATCGAATTAGGAAATATTTATCTTAGTGTATTGTAGATATTGTGTAGTGTAGTGTATTGTACTCACGTTTAAAACCCAAATTTCATAAAACATATACTTACTTCTTAAATACCCATTTGCAATTATATACATGTAAAAAAACGTTATACCCCACTGACGTATGTAGTGAAAACCACATCATATGTTTCATTATCATGTAAATTTTCCTATTAAGTCTAGACATACAAAACACGCAAGTACGTCCCCAAATTTGGGTGATAGGACCCAAGATTTATGGCTGGCGTCACCGAAACCGTATATCATACTACGAAACAAAAGGAAAAACAATATTTACCTATTTCTCAAGGAAATCTAAAACCAGACGTAAACAGAATCACAGCATTTAATTCTCTGATAACGGTACATGGCCAGGGCAATAAATTGTCATCAATATCCTTAAGAGCTTCAACAAACAATGGATAGCAACGAAAAATAAATGAACTATATCTAATCAAGCTTCCAATGTTGTTTAGAAAAGAATCACGGAGACTTATTTCTATTTTATGTTCCAATTGGAAAAATAAATATCGTTGTTTAATTCTCGAATGTGAATATCTATTTTCTTTACATGTTTAAATTATACCTATGTACATATTAGTTCTTTTACGTTCTTTAATTCCTTGCAGTGTGGACAGACACATGAAAACATTTCCTAAGTCACTTATTAGTATGAATATTAGGGTTGTGAAGTTATTTAATGTCAGTAACTATAGTACAATAATTCAAAGTCATTTACTATATTATAATCAAATCTGAGGTTGTAAACCTGCCACGAGTACGCTTTATCAGGATTTGGCAAGCATTAAGACATACTCTATTTGCCTAACGATTAGAGGATAAACTTTCAGAGAAAACATAGTCATAAAAATAGTTAAAACATACTTTAGGCTAATCTGTTTTACCGAAACACGTGGAAGCAGGAACTGATGTAACTAGGGTACAAAAGATTGAAATATTATAATTTTTAAGCGTTGAAAATGTTCAGGACTGTATGAAAATTATTAACATTGATTTTGAAATGTTTTCTGATTCATTTGAGCGTCTCAAACCACGATAAGAAGCAACAAACTAAAAGAGGATTTTTTATTGTTATGCTTTTGTTTAAAATACAATAACATGCGAATAAATTCAAAATATGTAGATTTTCATGAAAATCTTCTGCAATGCTCTTCTTCGTCATATTTTGGAATGTTTTCGAAAACAATTCATGAGCAATCTCTGCCTATATACTCTGTCTATATACAAGAAGTCTCAATACTTACCTTATAAGGATTGATGACTTTGTTAGGACTTGAGAGCACCGGGTTGGATATATGGCTTCTACCATGCTGGTGGCTGATCTCCAACGCTGACTTCAGGAGTTCCACCTTGTACCCCAAACCTTTGGGGGTCTTGGGAGAGATTTCAATGTTGCTGCAACGTCTCTGACTATTACTGCCACTGCGACTCCTGCAGAGCTCGTTTATGTCGCCTTGGGATAGCTGGAATAGTCAGGAATGATCGTTAGGTTAAATGAGTTGGTGTAGATTTAGAAGGAGAATAAACGCTGATGCAAAACATCTGTTAGAAAAATACAATCGTTTACAGGTGTGTCTATGTAATTATTGCTACCATTTTCTTGTTTTCTTTATCACCTATATGCAATGTTTAATTTATTCGGTTTTTCCTTTGTTTATTTCTAATCTTATGCATCATATAATAATTCGTGTAAAAATATCAAAATTCACACAGATGTTTGAACTATTAATTTTCTCTTATCCAAGGTGTCTCAAGAATTAAAAAGTAAGACCTTAATACCAATTTTTCACAACTACAATACTATATAAGAAAATACCAATTTCCGTCAAACTAAAGCCTCAAACAACGCATTCCACCAGCCATCATAACCACATATCATGTACCACTCACCCTGGCCCGTGACCCTCGAGGCAGCGACCTCACTGAGCCCAGAGGGTTGAACCTCATCACCAGATGAAGTCGCTCCAGGGACACCATGGTCTCCGCATCCTTACGAAGTGGCTCACCGTTCAGCTTATCGCCTTCGCTGTCTGGTAGAACATGTTACTTCATTAGACAAAGACAAACGCGTTCACGATCATTAACCCTTGCGAGTAGTCAGAGGTTCAGGTGTACATCTCTGCAATTGTGAAGGTAGTAATTCTATGGCCACCTCGAACCCACGTGTTGACCGAGTCAGTACTCAATGTGACAGGTGGTAAGCCAACAATAATAATAAATAATATAGTTAAATGATTGACTCTTTAGAATAAAGGTACGGTTGATATGTGTGTTTAGAAGTTGAACAGGATCCGAGCTAAATCCTCATGCTATAAGCTGCGAAAACAATGACGTAAGTTATATTTGTAATTAAAATTGAGATTACATGTATTACAAATCCAAAAATAAATGCAATTCAAAATTGTTATATTATTCTCATTTCTTTTCCTTTCCTTTTCATTTACTTACCTTATACTATACACTTCTACTATATACTTCTTATACTATACCATGAACCTCTAATACACTACAATTACTGTATTTAACTATTTCGACTCACCATTATCCTGCTCGCTCCTCTCATCCATGCCATGAACATCGATCTTCCTGAGCCAGAAGTAATGCAGCAGCCCATACAAGATGCCTCCTAGGAAGGCTATGAGGCCCATACATCGGAAGGCCTCTCTAGTACCCAACGAAGCTATCAGCAAACCACCCCCGAAACTGCCACTGCCTCTGCCTGAAAGGGAAGTAGCAAAGTCTGTAAGGATGTTTTACCTTTTCATTGTTACGTAACATATAATAAAAAAAAGCAACGGCTTATCAAAACTATTTGATATTGAGTGATAATGAAACGAAGGTAGTTTGTCAGGATCGGATCAGATGGGGATGATATCTGCTTACTCTACAGAGTAAAGGGCGTGATGTGTATGTACATATGTAGTTTGCTCAAGTTCGTTTGCTACACACACATAACAGTGATTTCATCAATATATTTTGCTAAGAAAAATTCATATCTTTTCGTATATACGAATGCTTAGATACGAGTAGTTTTAGTTGCACAAACGTTGTTATAATGTGACAATAGTTGACTACCTTGAAAAATATTGTTGTTCAAAATGTACCAAGAGAACAACGCGGAATCATTATGAATTTAATTTAATATTCAGCTAGCAATTCCTGATTAAAATTATTCCAAGACCTCTGGGTGAACCTAAGATTTCATTCTTGGGGCTTAACAAACCTGATTTATATAAAAATTTCACACCTTTATCAAAATTGTTCACACGGCCAATAATCGACTTGACATTTTTTGATAACCTTTATTAAAACCAATATTTTGATTAGCTTAACTTAATATAGTATTTCCAACAACCGATAATACGTGTTAAGTAAACATTTTTTTTTAATTTTTGCACATGATAATTTATAAATCACCATTTTATATAACTATATTAACTGTTTAATATTTTTTAGTCATCAATACAATTCGTAGAGATATCGTTAATTACTAATACTTTTGGGGAGGACAGAACCTTGGAGATACGATAATATCTCCTTAGTCAATTTTAGCATGAATATTGGGTCCGTGATACCATATAATTGGAACGTAAGTTATAGCTTAGTTAATTTAAGAAAGGCGCGTTTATATTAGTAATGTAACATAGTAAAGCTTAAAACTCACCAAGACTGAAATGCGCCATCCCCAACACTCCAATAAGGGTAGCCAGGAGGCTTTTGGGAGCCAACATGGCGCAGTATGTAGCCGCTGCCACCCACATGAGGTGGACAGACAAAGACTCCATCGCTTCGAAGGGGAAACACCACCACGAGTCCCTAGGGATTGGGATAGAGATAAGGCATCAGGGTCAATGTTCATCAGAGTATATGTTAGTAAGTGCAGCATATAATTGTTTCATATTTCGAGTGTCCATTACATTTCGAATAGACTTTTTTGTTATTAGGAAGGTCACAAAATATATAGGATGAAGTGACCCTAAAGTAAAGTATAACATATTACGAAAGAGAAGCATTCGGTTTGTGTATAAAGATTAAATTTTCTATAATCCTAAAGTCACACACAATAATGCAGAAGAGTGACATTAGATGTACTTATAATTATTGTGTTGATCATGTAATATGTAGAGACCAAATTCTATAGAAGGAAACAACTGTGATGTTCATATATCAGATGGATGCAGAGATATCATATAAGTCTGAATCTAAACATAGTCTTCCTTTATCTACGACAATTCCACAAATATCGGTAAACTATCGCGTAGGTGCACTTGACACCTACGCAAAGCTGATAAGAACACGGAACCTCATATAGCCTATCAACGTTGACGAGAAAATTGTGAATAAAATAGATAAAGTGCATTCTAAAGGGGTACAATTACTCATCCCTACACTTCCTCATGCACACTCGGCGGTTATAGGTGAAAAAATGAATGATGATAATAATGATTTAAGAATATTGTGATAAGGGAAGGTTGCGGTTTGGAAGAAGTTGTAGTAATTAAAATCGAAGGGTACATGCTTCATGGTTTTGACATGTTATGCAGAAGAATTATATTAGATTAAAGAAATGTATATATATGTAGGTAGGTGTAAGTGAATGTGAGGTGGACGTAGGGATTGCCCCATTTAGACAAATTACCGTCAGATATACGACATATTGAATAAGAGGGCGAAGTCAGCAGTTCATATATCCGCTGTGTGTATTTAGACGTGTATGGATGTCATTAAAGCGAAAATGTTTTGTTTCAAAACAAATAGTTTTCTGGTTGCCTACCCTTTAGATGTGTTCAAGAAGCGGTACGAAAGTCGTCGAAAGTGACCGTTATCGGGCAGAAGTGAACAATGAGGTATCTTAGAGGGCTAAAGGGTCTATTGTCTCTCCAATTGTACTCTATCCAATTGTAAAGCGCGCACGACTGTACAAATGCACAACTATACCCTTCAAAGTTTTATTAATATAATTTGATTTATTTTAAGAATTAGTTTACGAGTATGTTAATAAAGGAGTGCCTATAACCGCCGAGTGTGCATGAGAAGATGTATGAGTGTTAATGAAGCGAAAGTGGACTGTCAGGATCGGGGCAAATGGGGATCCGTGATCTCTGCCTACCCTCTACAGGGAATCAGGCCTGATGTATGTATGTATGTTTATTTTAATGAAATATTTTTTTACTTTAATAAATGATTTTACGATCCTTATGTTGAATTAATTTTTTTCATTTCAAATTTTACTCTTACTTACTTAGTTTATTGTCAGTTAGTCTTAGTCACTTAGTTTATTGTCTCTACTTGTATGTATGTACTTACTCAATGAAGGAGTATCCAACCAGCCTGGCAGCGTGGGAGAAGAACGCGATGATGATGACGTTGACATGGCCAATCCTGGCGGTGATGGCATCAGCTCCGTACAGGAAGGGAATGCTGCTCATCGTACCCACGGTCACCGTTATTCCTGGACAAATTACATACATGTTAACTCCTTGTAGGGGTGGACAGAACTTCGGAGACATGAGAAGTTCTTTCACATGAAGTATTAATATTGGTGTTGTGATGTTATGTGGAATATGGAGATGCCTATTGATCGATAGATTCCATTTACTCCTTAGTCGACAATGGCAGCTAATAAGGATTCTTATTATGTCACAGACTACTACCTGACTGAGTGTACTAAATAAGAAACAAAATAAATATAAAAGACACGTAGAAGATATGGTTAGTGCTACCCCAAGTCTTTTATAAAAGTTAATTACAGTACAGGTGACACAATGGTGATCGTTTTGGTTAAAACAACTGGTCCTTCTAGGTCTTCGTTACGAGAAAGGATTAAATTTTATGATGCATATCAAGGTACTAAGAAGTGTGCTAGAGTTAAGGAATTACTATTACATAGTACCTAGTGCTAAATTAATCAATTGTTCAAAGGAATTGGTAGAGAACGTAATAATAACTCTTTTAGAAATATAAGTTTTTAAATGTACTGAGAAAAAGAATTTATCTAAAAGAAGGTCTTTGAACAATCAATCATTTTAAGTCAAAATAAACTACATTTTATCTCACTTTAAATCACGTACATTCATATTTGATAAAAGAGAGCATGATATCTAAAAATACTGTAGGCCATTATGAAGTACATATATAACAGCTAAACCGACATAGTATTACTGAACCAACCAATCCTAATGTGAATGGCATTTTCTTAGCTGTTACTAACTATATACATTCACGTTCTTTATCCCTTTCATAATGGACAAAACCTGAGACTCGATAATATCTCACTAGGTCAATTTTAGCATGTATATTGGGGTGATGATTTTATACGGACCTTTGGCTACTTATCCAACGCTCAATGCCTATTAATCCCTAGTCCCTAAGTGACTTCCTAAGACATGCGACAAATCGGCAGCTAGTTAACGTTCTTTTTATGACCCAGACTAGCACGGGACCAGACCGTTACTAAGTGAAGATATAAAAGAAACAGCCACAATACCAGTTAATAAAACTGACATTAAATCGCGGAAGGTGTTTCTCATTTAATGACATGGTTTCGAGGATCTTTATGAAGCTCTTCCTGACCTTGTTAATGCAAACTATGGTAATGTGCTCTAATATGGTCTAATGCCTTAATGTATGAGCTGTTCACTACCTGTACTGGTTCATAGATTTGCTGGTATGTTAGGCTGAGTTTCAGAAATAGATTATTACTTTTATATACAACATATTATAAAGTATGGAACATACTCTATTTATGACATACAAAACGTCTTGCCTAGACGTTTTGTTAAAGTGACTTAAATGGAAGAATAAATTATTTTAGGTTATATCTAATCTAATTAATAAAACTGTATGTTACTTAAAATCTAATGTATTTAGATTTAGTATTTCGTACTTATTAGTGCTATCACAACACCATCAGTAATGTAAATAAGGACTAAGGTTGTTTGTGATCTTGTGTACCCCAAAAGCATATAAAGACTCAAGGTATATATGTAATCATAACACAAACAATACACAAAAGAACTTACCCAGTAAAAAGTTCGGTGCTCCCAGCTCTTTCAAATACAAGAACAGGTAAGACTCTATAAAACCCCAGAAGTTTCCAAGGGCAAAGAGGAAGAATATGAAGATGATGATATGTGGCATCTTTATGATGTTCACGAGGTCATGGAGAAGGTTGTCAGCTGGTAATTTGGCTCCTAAAGGCATCACGGCTACTGTCACCGCGGATATTAAGAGCAGGACGTCGTATGTGTAAAACGCTGCTGAATAGTCTGTGTACCCTGCAATAATGTGAACGGTTATAGTATGTAAGTCTATATTATTATGTTATGTGTACGTGCATTATATCTTGTTCTTCTTTCAAATATAAGGAGAGACTCGATTGCCACCTGGTAGGAATTTGACTCACTCATCGATACATCTCTTAATACGGGTGCTGCCGGAGGACCAGTGATTCAGTTTAGTAGCCTTGTATGCTGAGGCAGCACTTTTTCACTGCATCAATGGTTTTCATTTGTAATATGTAGTGAATAAAGTGTTTTCTTTCTTTCTAATACTATCATACAAATTCCTTTATTCCACATAAGAAATATATTCTTAGTATAATTAAATTCTTCGTCATTTTCATCTACCTACCGCTCAGTTTAAACGTGTCTCTATATTCAATTTGACTCTTTTCACCTATTATTTTCGTTCATCTATCATTTATTAGTACGTTCCAAACAGCACGGCACAAACCTAACAATAAATTACAATAAAAGCTTATAATGCTCGATAAACAAAGTGTAGTGCCAACAACAAACTAGAGCTACTGTATACACGAGCGTTCTAAATACATAGTGCAACGACTCACCGACTTGTTTGCTCCTCATATCTATTAAAATTCCTGTGATGGGTGAAAATATGGCCATTCCTATGCTGGAAAATAGTCGTTCCCTGCCGAAGTCGCCTCCGTACTTCTGTATCATAGTCAGGGCTATTGGGTCCATAATAGTCACCCCGGCTGACAGCATAATAGTCCCCATGAAGCGAAGGAAGAAAGTATATGTAGAAGGTCTTGTCGTCACTCTCTTTGTAATCTGGCGGGCAGACGTCTGGCCCACCCTTTCTGTGAAGTAATTAGGCGTGATGATATTCATACAATCAGCTGTTTGTCTTATCGACATGTCGCAAGTGATAGCTATTTATGAGTCAAAATAGTTACTTGAATAACTCTACATAGTCTGATTTAAGTTCCGAATGTGACGTGTTTTTGTTTCCTAATTTATTGTAACTTCAACATGTTACGTACAAATGACACTATTATGTACCTTAACGTCATTTTACATCGAAGCGGGTTACGGCAAAATAATATACGTGGGTACAAAATCAAACGAGTTAAAATTATTGTATCGATGATAAGTGACCGAAAGGTAAAAGACTTTATGCATTAAACATACCTGAAATCGCACTTCTGCACCATACAATCAGTGGAAAGTTTCTCCAGTCTCAACTGGGACAGTTTGGTCATATTGTGGAGCATCACCAGGCCTCCACATCTCAGATCTTCTCTGTCTAAAGCTGTTATATTCACTCCTTGGGCTATCAAGAGATTTTCTCCAAATCGTGATCTAAAATCTGTTACCGTGTCGTTGTCATCCTAAAAGTTAAAATATCCTTTACAATGCGTTACCTACTTTTAAGTTTAAAATTAAATCTAATTAGTTAATAGGTAAATAAGAGGAAGCACTTTGCTTGTGACCATAGCCGATGTAATACGATTGCGACACATAGATTTGAACATGTTAATTTCAAGGAATAACATAAGTAACAAAATAAATAATAAGTATACATGGGACTTGCACAAAATCTTTACTATTTATGTCTATAAGGATGTTGCATGTGTTGTTCTTAAGTTGTCTATATTAAATTGTTATCGCCACAATATTATTTCAGGTATTTTTCATCTCCTATCTTCGCAATTGTGGAGATGGAAACCTGAACCTCTGACTACCCCGCAAGGGTTAATGGTCGTGAATGCGTTTGTCTTTTTGTCTTTTTTTCATCTCAAACAAGCTTCAGTCTTACCCGTTCCATCTCGATCCCCAATTGTTCTTTCGGCTCTCCCAAGTCATCGTGCACTTCAATCAAGAAGAACGCGGCATCATTGTAATCTTCATCAGTTATGTTGACGTTGCTGCAACGGAAAACAACTGAATCACATCACGAAGCACTGCACTCTTATTTGCTAAGGTACACGCTATTTGCATTACTCAGCTACTGTCGCCAAAGATACGGACCGTAGGCATTTGAACTAGTTACTATTTTCAAACTAATTTGTTGGTTTATCCCTGATAACATTCACGCGGCTCACAATGAATTGATTGTTTGCGGTGCATACTTGGTGTATCAATATGTTTAGGTAGTTTGGACACATGGAATGGATGGATGAAAGGAGGATTACGAGAGGAAATTATAGACTCTAAGTGAAATGTAGGGTTGGATGGGGTAGGATGCGTAAAACGTACTAATCAGATAAAATTAGAAATATTCTTCTCAATTTCCATACCGTAGCGTGAAGAACAGAAGAGGCCGTATGATAAGATTGAAAGAGTATAAGTGAAGGAAAAGATATTAGTCAGGATCAAGGTAGCAGCCTATACTTCCGGTTATGGTGGCGATCAATAATCAACCTTTGTTCCAGTAGAGTCATATACATACTTGGTACTGTTGGACAAGTTCGGCGGCTTGATCTTGTGGCTGATGTGGACACCTATGTCGTCATTGTCATCAGCAGGGTCGCTGGTGGGGCCTTCTGTTGGCCTGGACAGCATGCAGTGGTCCACGCAGCGGTCCAGCACGAAGTCTACCTGCTCGTCCTCATCTGGACACTCACGACTTGGACAGGGACTCCACCATATCTGCATAACCAGTCTTACATACATATATATTCTTTAATCCCTTTCGGAGTGGAAAGAATCTCGGAGATATAGTATCTGCTGAGTTACTTTTTAGTATGAATATTGGGGTTGTGACGTCACATGGAACATTAGTGACAGGTTGCTAGCCCATTGGTCAATAGATTCAATATACCCCTAGTACCTTAGTCGCTTCATCGTCCTCATCAGGACACTAGCTGTTGGGGCAAGGACTGCAGTATATCTACACACGAATCTTATCTCAGAGCAAATACCATTTACTAGGTACACAGCATTGAGTCATATAAACAGAATTCCTGCGTGCTAAGACAGAGCCAACAAAGGGGATAACGATTTGACCATTAATTTTGATTTAGATCGTGTACCTTGGCCGGAACATACCTATTCTTGGATGGACGTGACCCGTGGCTAACTGGGATATTCTGAATGATGTACGGATACCGAAATACTGAATATGAAAAATATCAATGCATGGATTTCGATAAATATATATCGAAAAGGTTATTTTAATCTGAAGATAAGAGATCTTTACGTAATTATATAAAAAAACCCTTAATATTTATTAAAAAGAATGAGACAAACTTAATATCAAATTCCTTTGGTACAATTTTTGTTACAATGCATTCATTTTAATATCACGTTCCAGTATTTAAATAACAATCACATTTTTACATTTCAATGATTTGGTTCTACACGTACCTCAACGCTTTTCGTGAGAGGATGCCGCATCACGTACGCAGAGGGCATCACTCCAGGAGTCTCCTGGTGAGGGATCAGCAACAGGGAATGGTGGAAGGCTGCGTTCAGGATCAGCGCCGTGATCACCACCGGCTTGTACTCGCCGAACCGATCCACCAAGAACCCTACAAACAAAGAAACACTTTTTAAGCAATGTAATGGAATTAGTGAAAGAGTAATTTAGGCAGTATATCACTGTTTTGGTTATAATAACTGATTCAGAGAGCGGTATAATCGAAAACTTATTGCAGCAATAAACATAGCAGTGTACTAGGTAGAATAGAAGAGTAAATTTCGAGTACGTACCAGTAATAGGTGGACTGAGGAACGTGGTGAACGGAAGAGCGAGGTAGACGAAGGAGATCTCGGGGACGGTGAGGCCGATGCTCTGCATGTGGATGGTGAGGTAGGGCAGGAGGGAGGCGGTGGCGCCGTACATCACGAAGAGGGTGACTTTGAGCATCACCAGGTTGGGGTTGATCCGCAGCGAGGCCATGAGGCGGGCGAGGCAGCCGGCCTCCTCCGGCAGCTCCTCGCCCTGCAGCTCCTCGTCGCTGGGCTGCTGCTCCAGGGGCTTCATGGCGCCAGGGGCATGTCGCAGGCGCCGCCACCAGCCGCTCCGACGCGACTGAGCAAGCGACGCGGCAGAGATCGCGCGCTGTTTGCTCACCGCTCCCGGCGACTGATTGCGACGACACCGCGCAGGATGCCAATTTACGAATAATAGAAAATTACCTTCGTTTAAGGAGTGCCCCGACGATTGGCGGGGATCGCAATCGACGGCTCATCGGGACCTTGCGGGTAATCGGACGGCGATCCATCAGTCTAAGCAATTGCCTCCAGACGACGCCACTTGGCTCCACTCTAGCACTGTCGCTCCTTCGTGGCTCTTTGGCGTAAGTCCATTTGCATGCCTTTGTTATTCTTGATATGCTAAAACAAAGTCCGAAATGGTCTCAACAGGATCCGATATACGACATACCTACATACATGCTAAGGTTCACATGATGATTAATTTAGCTGCACAGATATACGTCCGTAGTCTAAAAGGGCTGGAAATAAAAGAGTTCGAAGAATGAAAAAGTTTCTTTGGGGAATGTCCTTTCAATAGTAGTTAGACAAGATTCCAATTAGTTTCATTATTTTTTAAAAATTATGTTAAAGGTACCTGAGAGTTTTCATTGTCTTTAGTACATATCGTACATGTATCATACACATACATAGATAGCTAAAGCTATTTTCATAATATGATCTTTCCTACTTATTTTAGCAATTTGAAGTTTAAATGATAGTACTTCTTGCTATGTCAAATATTTTTTTTGTTCGACACTTGTAAAGTATATGCCAATGATAAGAATATATATTATATTTTCCACCTTATTCATATTATTATTATTTATTAAATACACTAGCAAGCAGCTGATGCGTGTATGCACGTGGGTTTAAAAAAAAAGTTAAGTTTTAAAATGTTTATCAAGGTAATGTTCATTACTTAAGCTCAACGTGATCTGCGACCTCAGCGTGTTGTCAAGAGTGGGTATGGTATAAATGTAATAAATTAAATCTAATTATATTTACATTGATATTTATAACACTCCATATAATTTTGAGTGCTGCCATCTATATTCTAATAGCATAGCATAGGTTGATAACATTAATATTTCGTTTTTATAATCAACTATCTTTATTTCAATGACATCATAGTATTTTTAATGATCTGTACGGCATATAATGGACAATACTTCATTAAAATCCCAAGAAGTTAAGAAAATTATAAAATCTATTACGTCTTTGTTTTTGTAGTTTGAAATTCTTGATAAGATGGCGCTACTATCTATTCGAAAGAACTATACGTTAGAAATGCACAATAAACAATGCATAAATATGAATAAAGGTTATTATACCATGTATGGAAATATTCATACCAAAATACTTACAATATAATTTATAAAAAAGAGGTACACAATAAAATTACAAATGATGTAGTACTAACAAAATAAAATTACAAATAATGTAATTACTTTAGTATATCGCTACTCTTGAAATTAAAACAGTTATTATTAGGAGATCCAATTATATGAAAAGAATTTAT
Organism: Leucoptera coffeella; assembly: GCA_030578115.1. Lineage (NCBI taxonomy): Eukaryota > Metazoa > Arthropoda > Insecta > Lepidoptera > Lyonetiidae > Leucoptera > Leucoptera coffeella. Next base: position 199,534 of record JAMBLF010000653.1, on the reverse strand, counting down.
TACAATGATTATTTTCTCTTCTTTATAATATGACCATAGAAGGTTTAAATGTTTGTATTGGACAATATCAGATCGTTTATAGCTTTAAACCTATTTTTTCGCTCAAACATAACATACGTTTTACTTCGATTAATCATCAACCAATAGACAAGTAAGCAATAAAATATATTATTTATACGATGCAATTTTATTTAAAAAAGGTATGTATTTTACTGAAAAAGCACCGCACTATTTAATAAGTCGAGCAAAATTTTAATTGAAAATTTGATGTGAGATACCCTTTAATAAAATTCAGTAGGTCTGCCACCTATTGGTGGTAACTATAACCATATAGCAAATAGAATTGTCATGTATTTGATTGATAAAGTGTTGCTAGGAAAAATTAAACTTTTACTTCGAAAGTATACATTAAGTTTTATATCAATTAAAAAGAAGTATTTATATAAGATAACTATTTTAATTTCTAGTTAAGGCATGTTCCCAACGCACAATTATATCGTTTCTTTTTGAGTAAAGTACTATTGTATTATAGTACTATAATATTTGAAGCTGGCAAGTATTTCCAAATGATCTTGTCTATTGCGAATTGTCAACCATAGTGCATTGCGCATAATGGCCGCCATGTTGCTGCCGTATGAAAAATGTACTCTGGTTCGTGTGTTTACTAATGAATTTTAGTGATTTGTTCAGAAACTTGATTGTGTTAATTCAATTGTGAGTGTACAATGTTTTCTATTATCTTTCTCGCTGTGTTTGAGTAGCAGTTCAAATGTCTTTGGATCCAATAAACAGTGAAATTTTCTTTAGATAATCATTTGTTTCGGACGGCATAATGGCTGACAATATTGTGCAAAAGTCACTCAAAAACAGTGATAAAAACAAATATAATAACGTCGTTCATCGCACCACCACCGAATCTATGCGACTGAACGAGGCTGAGAAGGGAGTGGCACACCCTACGACCCTTCAGAGCGCACATAATCCGAGGAAAATATCTTCGTTTCAGATCACCAGTGTCAGTGTAACGCACGGATCCCGGGTGAGCACCGATGCCGGTGAAGACTCGGCCGATGATCTAGATGAATCTCACACCGACGATATCTCGCGCGTGACTGATATTGAGAATGAAACTCCTAGTTACTCCGAAGACACCTTCTCAAAAGAGGACGTGTTCTACAACGCGTCGAACGTCTCCCTAGCCTGCGCACCAGTTATTCCAACCAGCTCTCAGTACGGCCTGGCCATCGTGGGCCAAGAGCACACTAACAATCAACCCGGAGTTCTGCCTAACAGCAATAATACAGAGCCTAATGATATGCATGTAAGTGTGAGTAATGCTGGCGCAACTAATATAATTAATATTATAGGAAACACTAAACCACAAGAAGGTATGAAAGAGATACAGGAACATGTTAGGAATGAAAGGTTTAAGGTAGTTAAAATAGAGAGCACGGAACCATTTAGGAGGGGGCGATGGACATGCATGGACTACTTGGATCACACTACCACCCAGCCCAACGTGCCCATCACGTTGAACAACAACCTTGACATAACTGAGACAAACACATTGCAAGCTCCTGATAGTGGTGTGGTGTTAACAGATTGCCAACACGAGGATGTCCCTAACGAACTAACTAACAAAGTTACTAAAGAACTTCAGGCGAGTATTCAGGGAGTACAACAGCAGTTGGAGCAAGTTGTGCAAAAGTTTCCTATGGCTTCCCCTGGTCAGTCACTCACTCAGCCTTTGAATATTGTACAGCAACAACTGCCTGTTTCTCAGTCAGTTTCTGTGCAGTCTCCGCCAATGGAAATGCCTCAGCAATTGCAGCAACAGAGCATACCTACTAACCAACAAGTGGCCCAGCAACATCCTCAGAGCATGTCACATATCACCATGCAGAACGCCCCTCAAAGTCACCCTCAGCCCACTCAACAGCAGGTGCAACAGATTCCGCAGAGCTTCCCACAGCATCAGTTGCAGCAAGTCATCGCCCAGTCGCAGGGCATAGCGATGCAGCAAATACCACTCCATCAACAGATTCCGCAGCAGATGCAACAACTTCCTCCACAACAAATGCAACAGTTGAGCCAACAGCAAATCAACCAGCATATGGTGCAGTCCCAGGTGCCCAGCATGCAGCAGATGCAACAGCAAATACCTCAGATGCAGCAAGTGCCAAATCAGCAGCCGCAGATGCAGCAGATCCAACTGCAGCAGATGCAGCCGCAGCCCAATGCGCAGCAGATGCACCAGATACAGCAGGGCCAGATGACGGCCATGGGGCAGACACACCACTTGCAGAACCAGCAAGCGCAGATGCAACACATGCCCAGCCAGGCCCAGATGCAGGCCCTCCAAAGCCAACAGATGCCCAATCACATGCAGCAGATACAGATCCCTTCACAGCTAGGCCCAGGCCATCCTCAGATCCAAACGCAGATCCATCAAATTACCGCTCAACAAACTCAGCAGACTGTAGTTCCTGGAATGCATCAAATGCAGCAACAGGGACTGACAGGAGTCCAGGCGCAGTACAGCCAAGCTGTCAGTCAGCAGTCCAACAACCAATCCCTTATAAATGCTAGTATACCTTCTTCACAGCAGGCCATGGTGCAGCAGCATAGCGTGCCTCAATACCACACTCAGCAGTCGCAGTTAAGTCAGCAAGGACAAACGTTGCCTCAGGAAGTTCTATCCAACATTGCAACTTCTCAACAAGGGAACACCCTCCCCTCCAATTTGCAATCAATGGCAGGTCAACCCCAAGGGTCCACATTGCCTGCCAATCTTCAAGCCATGAATGCTCAACAAGGTAACCTTCAAATGATGACTGCGCCTCCTCAGAACATGCAACTTACAATGGATAGTAACCAGGCCGCCATGCAGCTACCTTCAACGGATCCTTCGTCTATGTATATGCAACAAACAAATGTGCCTCAGCAGATGCCAGTCAGTCAGCATATGGCTCAGCAAAACATACTGCAACAGCAAGTTGCCGGTGGCCAGGGTCAAATGTATGTGCCTAGTCAGAATGTGCCGCAGGTGTCAATGGCGCATCCGAATATCACAATGACAATGCAGCAGACCATGCCAGTCGCAATAGGTGGTGGTGTACATCCCAATGTGGTACAGTCACAGACTAATCTAGGCCTCGGTTATGGTGGTGTAGTGCCGGTTATGTCGCAGGGTAGTGTCGCACCCGTAGAGGTGGCGGTGTCAGGAACTAATTCGCCAGCGGTGTCGCTGCCTGTGAACTCTACAGCTTATGTGACTGCACCCCAGTCCGGTCATGAGACGCAACAGGGCTTTGGCAGTCCAGTGAGTGGATTAGTCGCGGTTAGTGGTGCAGTGATGAGCAATGTGAACGTGAATGCGTGTGATAGTGGTGCTTCTGAAGTGTCTACCGAGGTGGTGGACACCAACGACGGGAAGGAGGATGCTCAGGCTCTTCAAAACGAGGATGAAAGGTGAGTTTGTTAATAATTTTACACAATTAGTTAATCAATATATGTAGCTAGTTAGTTTGTAGATAGATGTTAGGTATAGGACTTTATTGGTCAAGAGGTTAGTTCAAAGAAAATCTTTAGGACAAGTTAAAATTATTTGTATAGCTAGGTGCTTTGTATTATTTAGCAGGGAAATAGCTAATGAAATTAGTCATATTAAGATAACTTTTTAAACCCAGACATCAGAAGCTTACTTATTCTTTAATAAAGGTTGAGATCCAATATAATATAGTAATGAAATAAGTAATTCAATATTTTTTAATAACAAATATCTTAAGACAATATTCACATCTTTTAATTAATTATTCTAATCAATAGATATTTTGGATGCTTTTTTGGTTAAAAGAAAATCTCTCTTCCTTGATTCTAAAATAATAGAATGTTCATTATTAGCATAGTAACATATTATGAGTAACTTTATCTAATGTGGCAGCAGAATAATTGCAGCATAGTTCAACTCATCCTATTTATATCAAATGTAGATGAGCATAATTACCAGTCATTATGCCCATTGAATAAAGAGCTTAAGAACATGTTAGGCTATAAATAAATGCATTTCCTTATCATTATTAACTTATTCTAGCATGTGATGATACTGTGGAACAGTGGCCTTGTTGTGGCTCTGCATCTGGATGTCACATCAAGCTATATAGGTAGTGAACGTCCAGTTATCTGAGTTCGTGACCTACGATAATACATTTGGGTAGACAGAAATGATTTGGGCAGAGCTCTGCCGATATAATTGACGGAGCAGTGAGCTGACGCGTTCCTAGTGCGTTTCTATTATTAGAGTGTTTAACTACGCTATGCGAAAATAACCCATCCGTAGACAATGGGTGTCAGTTGGCGTTGTGGCGAGGAATCCGCCCGGCCCTTTGATGCAGTCTTATTTGCGCCCCGTCCTGCCACATAAATAGGTGGTTGACACTGCCGCGCATGGTGATCGGTATGCGGCCACTCGCGCTCTGACTCATGGCCGGCCTGACCGCCACGCACCAACCATGGTGACGAACGCAGAACCTGGCATATGACGCATCTCGGTTTAATGTACATCATTGGTTGCACTTGTCTTCTTATAGTAACGTAAAAGCGCCGTATACCGACCGACCTCCTGTATCCGACCATTTTGGTTTTTTCCCTCCTAAACTTATAAATTTCACGTTAAAGTTATGAATTTGCGCTCAATTAGTTCATAAATTTATATTACATTATAAGACAAAATTTGGTTTAGATACGTTAACAGCTAATATCTCATTTGACCGAAATCGTCGCAAGGGAACTTTTTTTGACAAATCGGATCCGAAAAAAACATAAATCGGCGTAAACGAAGATCTGGATTATTTTGAAGATAACTTTGCTTAATTCGTAGTATTTTTGCATCATATCATTTATTGGTTTGTTGAGCACCGTCGATATCAATCAGCAAGTAATATTTGCGTATTTTATTCAAAATATCAAGCAAATAATAATGGTCGGAATCTGGTCCTCTATAAAATGAGTACGTTCCGAATACCGACCACTCTGGTCGGATACAGGATTTTCGTACTTTGGGAATAAAGCTATTTTTCATTTGTTTGATGAGCTTTGAGATTATTTCATGTTAACTTTCTTACTCTTAAGACTATTCTTATTTTAAAGACCTGTATCCGACCAATACTAACTATTATAGTTTTTTTGTAAAAAGTGTCTAAACTTTGACTTTTAATTCTCAAAACGTATCATTACGTCTAACATTGAATGTTTTGAATGCTTACTATTTAGTCATTTTAAACAGATATAATTACCTTTTTGCTATATTGTTATATTAGTCAAGTGTCAATAATGTAAAAAAGTACTAAAAATATGTAGATATGTTAAAATTTAAAATTTTATTATGAAATAATATGATTGGTCGGAATCTGGACACGATTTAATCACCATGTACCGGTATCCGTCCAACTCAAGAACCTTTGGTTTCTTAGTACATGGATCAGTCTGCATGTGTTAGTTTCAGGTATTCAGTGCATACATCTATTATATATATATACATATATTAACCCCTGTACTTCCCTAACGGTATAGGGATATGCTATTGTTCGCCACCTTGAACGATCCTCATAAAGATCTCGTGTGTCTTCTGTTCCTTTCCCTATGTAAACCCACTTTGAGAAGATCATATTTAGATCAGCATAACTTCTACGTGGCCTGCCTCATCCAGCGCTACCAATCTAGGTTTTGTAAATATTTTCGTAGCCTAGCTTTCATGCATCCTCTCCATTTGCCTAAACAACCTTAACATTCTTTTTGATATTTTCACCATCTTCTTTAATACGGCATCATTCACGCCTTCATTTATTGCCTTACCCTATCACATAATCTTCTATTATGTACATATTTTGTTAGGAACCTGATCTGTATTGCATTATGCTACCGTGATACTTTTTCCAAACCCAACATTCAGTACCATATATAAAAGTAGGAACCAGAACGGCGTTTTTGAATCCACTCTCAACCAGCGACCAGTCATCAAACTATCTTAACCCCGTTTGTCATATTTCCCTATTTTAGTCTCTTCCCCGCTATATATGACCTTCACCATATCTAGTCAACATACTTGCCAAATATACCAGATGCTCACTTTTTTACTTGTTCCACTTCCTGATCGTTCACTTCTTATAGAGATTCTGACATACTATCCTGTCTTTCTAAAGCATTCATGATAATCAACATACGCTTTGCTAATGGGATGAGCAGAGACTATCGATCGTCACCTTGAACGATCCTGACAATCTCTCTGGCTTCGTTTACGCCTATTCACCGTCTCATACCAGCTCTTTTGTTGCCTTGAAAGCGAACAAGGGCAATACGGTATAAGTTTAGGTATGGAGTGACTGTTCGGTTTGGCAGAAGAGAAGGTGACAAAGATGAGGCCCTTCAGCTCTCACAAGAGTGTTATTTGTCAGCCACCTGGATGTTTCAAAAAGAGTTCCACAATTGCTTACGCCATGCATCGCTCTAGTTTCAATTCCACTCCACGACCATCATAAAAAGCTGGTTTTTAGGTGAACGGCAGTGAATGTTCTTCTCGACCCTACATATCAAGTCAATTCATAATGAGAGAGGGACTACGCCACTTTGGTACTGACGCTGGTCTATGTGTTAAGGCCGCGACAAATAAATTTTACCTACGAAATATTCGCAGCATGATTTGCTTTGTCAACAACCATAAAATATCGAAATTTTTTAAGAAATTTACAAGCAGGTAGCATACTTATTACGGGGTTATATTAAAGGCTTGATTTCTTTCGTTTTGTGAGCATAGAAGGTATTTTAGCAGGCGAGATACGGCTGGTCGGAATCAGGCACCTCAGTGGTCGGAATCAGGAACGTCAGGCGTCAGCCGGTCTGTAAACGGTGCTTTCGGTATAAATCAAGTTTTTTGAGTTTGATACCAGATTTAGGTATGAAAAAGGCAAATTAGATATTTTTCTTTGTGATTTTATGAAAGTAAATATCGTAATCTTTTTAAAGAACGTTTTATATTATTATACTTTAAACATTTTCTGTATCTTTTTTGTGATTTACGTAGTCAACTCTATCAGTGGTCGGTATACGGCGCTTTTGCGTTAAGTGAACGAAAATATCATTAAATGTCTTCAGGAGATGGGCAGACGTGACCAAGTTTTGTGATTTAGTTCTGTCCGTTCCTTGAATGATCTCGGACGGACGTAATACGTATGTAGTTATGTATTTCGGAGTAAACATGCTAAGTAGATACAGCAATTGTAGAGCTTGTTACAATAGGATAAGAACGATATTTGAATAAGAGATGTACAATCGGTGTGTGTTTCGATACAAATATGCGAGACTGCGTGTGAAAATGCGTGCGTTTCACAGCATGGTCCATAGGTCGACAGCTAAATATTTTTTTGATGATCCGCATATAAGCACGTACAAGTTTTTCTAAGAAAATCTTTGCAGACAGAGAACACTTCCTGTTTGATTCAAAAGACCTGATTCGTAACACGTTTGAGCTGTTGCAAATGAGATTAATATCCTCGTAATATAATAAAAACTGACTGCTTGGCGCCGGCACTGATGCTTGTTAATTCCGTCGCAAGTAACCCAGTCTAGTGGCGAAGGCTGAGGAAACCTAATATTATCCTGTGCTCACGTTTTAACTCCTCTGCGAAGCCTGCCACTTGATTGATAGTTAATATCTGCTTTCTTAGTAGTACTAGGTGTCGATCCGTGTGTAGTTTTATTGTTAAATACTGTATTTATTAGTACATTTTGCGGACACAGTGTTTGAGGTCATCTCGAGACATGCTCAGGTGGGTAGACGAGAAATATCACAACGTTGTTACTGGGTTTTGTCATGCTATATGCAACCATAGTTTTATACAAGTGCGGGGTTGTAATTAAACTGGTTAATTGTATGTTCTACCTACATATTTGTAGCACTAAAAAGTAATGTGGTTTGGAAATGAACCCTTACAACAGCTTGCTCATGTCTCCATGAGAATGAGCCTGTAACGGACTCAAAGCTGGAGTAAATAAATAGTTAATGTAGCAAAGGTTAAGTTTGGGTTAAGACTGTATTATTTTGATGTGCATTTTAGTACTTTTTGATGTTCCTTTCAGTGCTGTCTGTCGTTAAAGGTCTATTTGTATTGACGGTCGTTCGGTCCAATCACATGACACTCGGTTCCAAAATGAAATAAAACTTCGTTCGGATGCCCAGACGTGCTCGCATGTACTTTCTCCACTCAATTGCATTTTGCAGCATCGTTATGCCTATTGGTGAAAGTGTATGTGCGATTTGGTAGCATCACTTTTGGTCGTGCATTTTTTGCTCAACTGAGACGGTTTCTCCTCACTGCTGATCTGTATCGATCGATTTATGAAATGCATTTTCTTGGACGTTGGACGTGGCTTATATTAATTAACTTCTATTAAAGCTACTTTATTAGTTCTTAATCTATACTCAGAATACAATTTTATATCACGAGATACGTAATGAAAGTTATAACTAGGTCCGTTCCCACTTAGATACCAAAATAATATCGGTTTACTCACAAGAATGGACTCATTACTTTATGACCGTTTCATCATGCAGTTGGTGTAGTAAATTTCGTATGACGTTAACAATGGTCCCATTATTCTATTATAATTAAACACCTTTCTTATCGATTAAGCGTGACGTCTACTGTTCAAACACAGTACGTCAACGATAGCCTGATAAGATACAAGTGTAGTTATGTAGGCGTATGTATCTGTGTTTGTAGAAGATTAATTAATACGTGCAGTACTCTAATTAAATTACAAAGTTTTAATTAACTATTACTAATAAATCGCAAGTTATTTTGAATACCAAAGCAAAGGCTAAACAGTAATGGGTTTAAGTTATTTTTCTAATAGAAATTATTGTGTATAGTGTTATGTTTGTTATGTGTCTAAGACATAGTTATATTTGAACTGAGAAGCATCTCCTTAAAAGTCAATCATAAAATAATTATGAGCATCGATAAAACGTCGGCACGGAGGTCAATAAGCGTAACATCGCAATATCTAATGATCCAACACGAAATGCTGAAGCCACTTATCGGTTTGTTGAACCAGACTTTGCTAATTAATTTTTGATGCACGGAGAACAATGTATCAACACAAACAGTTGGCTTATGTAACAGTCTCGTGTTACTTTGCTTCAGAATCCCCTTGAAACATCGATTAAGCACTTAAATACGTAAAGCAAGGGGTTCTGAACTTGGTTACCTATCTCTCTAAGCCATTCACTTAATCGCCAAAGGATAAGTGCATTCAGTTAGAAGGTATCCGCTTTGAATTTCTTTTATCACAATTCGCTAACTACGAGTTCAGTAACCTCATCAAAAATGGTTTCGTAATATTTTAAAGTTGAATTTAGAAAGTAACTAGCATTCGTATACTCATTATCATGATAAATGATCGCATCTGCAGTTTTGAATTTATGAATTGGCTCTTTGTAATTCATTAGGAGTTCTGCTTTGGTTTTGTATCGTATTAAGTCGAAGATTGCACATTTTCAGTCTCTTCCTTGTCGACAGATATCTATTTAGCTTCTTTTTTTTTTAAAAAAAAGAAGAAGAGAAGAATTAGTAAATATTGGAAAGAAAAATAGTATTTAAATGTTTATCTGTCTATTTCTCGTTTAAAGTAAATAAATATAATTAAGTTTTCGGTTTCTCATGGTGAACTTTGATGTAATATTTTTCGATAAGGAATTGGACTATAATTTAGACATAGCGGTTGTAATCCAATACATAGATGTCTTGCATTTTGTATGCAGCCCACATTCGTTCCTAGTAACCTACTACACGTCATCAAGACTAACAAACATGGAGTCTGACGCATTCAATTGTGATATCTAATAATTGAGCCAACATTTCATTCAAATTCAAGAGTAGACTGGCAATTTGCAGTAGGTACCGGATATAATCCCGCTTTGGATGTACACTGACTATTGTTCGGTACTCTGGACTAACTAATAAAATAAAAGCGATTCAAAGACAGCAACAATAACTCAGATATCTATATCAATAATTTACAGGGTTTAATATATGTACAGGGCTACGGCAGACTCGACCGAAACATTACCTAAATGATAAAACAAAAAAAATTCTATTGGAATGGACAATATATGAATATTTGCAATATTCGATTAGTTAAATGACGTACATTCTAGGCTGAGACAAACTACGCGTAATTTGTCTGTTCGGGCTAGGTCTTTGGCTTGGGTTGTGACAATTCTGACAAAATCGCGTATTGTACGAGCAAAGCTGGGTTTCCAACATGTTCGTAATAATGTAGAGGTAGGACTTGTATAATTTATTTTGCTCGGTGCAAGTTCATTGGCAGTGCATTGGCATAATGATTCACGAGGCAAATGCTTCGTAAATATTAAGCTCGATAAAAGCGCTGATTTGTAACCTTTGCGAGAGCGTAGGTGGACCACTTTAAGCCTTCCTTCGTTGCATAATTCATAGTTATGGGCTCGCGATTGTGATTTACTTATAATTAAAACTATCATTCTACTTAATTGGGATGTCCTTTTAGGATTGTTGTTTTAATTTATAACTTATTAAGTTATGTGCTATTGTATCCCAAATTCCTAATGCCCACCTAAGTTGTTTGTTTGATGATTGATGGTTTGATGATTTAGATGGCTAGGTCCATAAGCATTGAATTGAAATGCAATTACAAGAGTCGGACGGCACTCCCAGTGAAGTGACGTGGACGATTTGTGCGATTGAGTTTGCCATTTGCAATCAATAGGGATTAGCATAAAAGGCGTCGTATTTCCTGCGATGCAGCGGCGCCGGCGCACTGCGAAACCACTGATGATATCAAATTGGCTGAATGCATGAGATACGTGGGCCAATTTATTCGAACTAGAGTCTGGTCTAATCTTGTAGATTAGTAATGACAGTTTCGTTATTTAAAAGGGGTTGAGATGGTACGAAGTTTATCATTCAGTCGCATCGTAATGAAAAGCGTATTCTGTAATTGGACAAGTAAAGAGCAAGGTCGCGATGTGGCACCAGCTGGTACCATTGCTCATGCCGCTCATGATGTAAAGTCACCTGCTTCTCATTATTTCTAACTATATCGATCTCTGAATCTACTTTGATAGTCGCATTGTTTCCATTTCGAAGTAAAACGGCTTAACAAAACTGGCTTAGATAGCAATTTAACCTCTTATTATACCTATTTATTGTTCCTAATTTCTTTAATTGTAGTTACAGTTCATAGACCAAAATTTCTTAGAAGTTAATTAATGAGAAAATGAATAAACTTAGCATTAAAAACATTACAGTGTACACTTTCAACAGGAGTTGTCTAGGTGTCAAAAAAGGGATAAATAGTTAGCAATTTAAGTAAATATGAAACTAACTAACTAATAGCGGTGTTTGGAACTTCTATTCACCAATTCGTTATATTTTCACAGTGAACTTCGTCATACCTTTAATTTCTCAAAACATTGTCTACACAACGCATCTTGTGGCCCTTAGTTAGTAAAATGTATGCTAGGGTAAAATCTATCTTCGTATTGAAACTAGTTGATCTAAGGTAGCCCCATTGCTAGGCGACGCACGTAAAGGTTCGTTCAATTATCTGGACATGGGATTACTGGTTGCTTCTAAAAATATCCTTGTCTGGAATTCGCATTCTATCGCGAGGAATGCAGTATGGTCTCTAGTAATTTAGTCGAAGCCTGTCAGACGGTAATAATAAAAGTTGTAAACGTCGATTGTAAATTTGTTATTAGATACGTGTGCGAAAATAGTGCACGATATTTGTCTAGCCCGTGTCGTGTTTTGTACGAGATCGAGACAAGATTCGTTGTAACTGGTAAACAGTTTAGTCTGGAGATTCCTTTAATTTTATGCGTTTTACTAAAAGTTTATGCACGCATGTTTCGTAATAGACATTTTCCCAGACTTCAGTAACTACCGGCGCAATTTAGGCGGGGGGCTATTTTGTAAATTCGTATCCTGGCTGCGGCCATCTGCCAAATTGTTATGTCTCGTCATCTATATTGGTTGATTGAAGATACTTTTCACAATTGAATTACAGGGCGCACCAATATCTGTAACGGTCGTTGCCCCGCAAGCCGAATCTGCGACTTTCTAATGAGATTAAAGTTCGTTACTCTGCGCAGGAGCACGCAATGTGTCCAACGTTGGTCCAACACGAAAAATAAACTATTGTTACACTATAATTATTTACTATTTTGAGATTTTACAGTAGCTTTGAAATTCATTAGTTCAGTACTTCATAAAAGTAATATGTCGCCTGTCGTTCAATAAGTAAAATATTAGCGCTATTCATTTTGGTGACGTCGGGTGATAGTACGTCCTATCTCAATTTCGAAATCGGAATTCTTTTTTGGCTACTCAATCGGCCATGAGGTGGGTTCATTGACTGCTCAGACCGTCGGGTCACCAGAATATTAATTATTGCCGAATTCGTTAAAAAATCTACCTAGTTTTTTATTTGCAAAAAACTCGTCTAACTACTACACTGGTTTTTCATTTTGTCGACGTCCTTGTCAGTCGAATTATAATTTAAAGCGAAATTTAACTACGACAACAATATTTTGGGTAGACTTCCTTGGTTTTCGTTGACGAAGCACTTAAAGATCTTCTATACGTGTTGCAGTAAAGTCCAGGCAATTTCAAAGTTGGGTGGATAACTACGTAGCTAATAGGTTTAACTTTGGCAAGCTGACAGTTGATTGCGTACGTATATCGGGATTCTTGTGATAATGTAGTCATATTCTATTTATTCAATCATGACCACACCCATCAACGATTGAATAAGCTTCGCAAACATTTTTGGGTCAATATTTTCGATGTTAGGTACGAGCACAAAGCAAAAGGTTGTGTCGAATTCAATAGACACTATGGAGCCTGACATTTAAGTGTGTGTTTTGTCTGGCTTTAATCGCCACATAATGACTCAATATTGAATATTAATTCCACCTGTGCTAGCTGAGGACATAAAAGGAATGGTAGCTAGATGAAATTCAGTCAGTGAATTCTACGTGAGTACCTTATACCTATACGTGTTACTAAATTAATTTTAAATTCATGTTACACCTTTAAAACAGTGATTACTAATACTTGGTTATTCTAAAAATATATTACTAATTATATTTTCCTTTAGTTGACAATGGCCGAGTCACACTTGGTGTAATTAAATGCAATGCAACTAACCACATAGTTTAGTAAATGAAATATTGAGAAATTAAGATAAGAATTCAAAGAATGTGTTAACCGATTACGTTCATTACAAGACATTGCTATAAGTATTGTGATGCGGAAAACACGTGTATTTGAAACTATAAGTGATGTATTAACTAAATTAGTAGGGGTAGGATAGAGTTCTGTTTGAAGCAAAAGCTTACCTAATATATAGTTATTATCATAAGCAATGCACTATCTCATAAGAGTTACACATTTTTTTATAGTTATTGTTATAAAGAGTTTATATTGGTTGGAATTGTAAATTTGTCTATGTTATCTATTAAAGAATGCTTGTAAGATAAGTAGTATTGTAGTAAAGAATTAGCGCTTGTTTTATATGATAAAGTTTTCTTAAAATCTAGAATTCTAATTCACATGTTTGATATGAGAGTAATCGTTATCTTGTCGAATCATTCATTTCGTATTAAATTTGTGAATCATATCCTTATGTGTCACATTTCTAGAATAGGTGCCCCTTCATTAGATAAATGTAATTAGTTCAGTAGATTGTGTGTACTTTTGTAATATTCAATGTTATAAATCAAATAGTATATTAAAGGAGATCTTAGCTGTTCTTCTTTGTGTAATAAAAGTTGTTAGTTTCTCGTTTCTGGTAGTGGGTAGAGGCCGGAAACCATATGTAATTTATCATGTTATACGGCCCAATCGTATCGTTTTCCACATGTACACCGAAGTTATCAATATTGTCACTTAAAATAGCCTTTATCTTGTTCACGCAAGTCCATAAGCGTTCTCTCGACCCGCCATTAAAGCAACTGATTAAGACCCTTTACACAATTGTTAATTATCTCGTTGTTTTATACATTGGTGTAGTACTACATGGTCGGCGCTAGAGTATCGCGTAAAAAATGTAATCTCGTACTATTACTCATTCATGGCTTGCGCTGGAACGTGTCTCACTATTGCGCATTACAAGTTTTACGTTCACGTAGAACTGTATCTATTTTAACGATTTATGTGATTTTTATATCGTCTTCTATTCTACACTTTAACAAATATTTATTTGCATTTACACGCGTAACTATTATTTGATGTATTTATCTGTCAGAAGTTAATACAGTCTAGTTGTATCTTGGTAAGTAGGTGCTCTATTTCAAACGTTTATTTTCGGCTGCATAACATTAATATCACGATAAATATAACTTATTTGTACTAATAAATAACATCTGCAAATTATATTTACTTATTTAATGTATTAACAACTTAGGTAAGCACTCCACTAACTTTTCCAAAGAGATTACATTTAGAAATATCTTTCTCCCAGTTTGCAGTAAATCCTAGTGGGAGACGACGATGTATTATGTCTGTTAAATGATTTAAGGCGCGGCGCGGTGTGCCTGAATTATATTAGGAGGAAAGCAACCAGTCCCAAGCTAATCTCGTACCTAGGTACCACTAGTGCTTTGTTATCGATCCAGTGCGTAAATAACTTGGGCCCGCGAACATGTCGCATTTGCACTGAGTTATATGAACTGAAAGAGGTTTAATGCATTAAAAATAGCGAGTTTATTGCGTCTCCACTGCCCTTCGGTGACGGTTCATTGAACGATATTATCAACTAGTGTATTGTTGATAACGTATTATGGTTTGTAGTCCAAGTTGTGTTGATATCACAGCCACTTACAAGAATGTGTTTGATTAATCACTCGATTCACTCGTTTCTATTTACTTGCACATGTGTTTGACGCGATATCTTAATGTTTCCTTTCCTTTATGTATGTTTTTCACACTAACAAGTTGAGAGAACGTCACCAAAATGTAGTTTTATATAAGGAAATGTTAGTGAGCTTTGTGATTCAAATGCCAACTTAGTATCTCAAAAGCAGGTCCTACCTAAATAGTTATATGATAAAAGACGAAAGTCTTTATATTCTGAAGTAGGAAGCCAACAAACATCGTGATAGAATCTAACGTTTGCCGATATCATTATCATCCATTAAGAGAACTATTTCTATGTGTTTATTATTTGTGCATATGTCTAATTACAGACGGACATGGTCGTGTGTCTAATTATAGAATGACAAATGACATTGGTGCGAAACTGTTGTGCAGATAAGTCTTAATACAATATTATTATGTAACTTTGTTCTTCACAGTGAGAAGCATGTGAGAATCTCGTTATCGGCCCTTTAATGATGATGCGTAGTAACATTGTTTTAAAACATCAATGACGCGACAATCAGGTTGGCCGTGGGTGATACTGCGCGCTTCCACATTTGACTGTTTAATCAGAAACAGACGAATTGTAATGTACTCTACCTATTTTGCACCAACGTGGGTACTAGTTGAGTTTATGTACATAACAAACAGGTAGCTTAAGCACTACCTTCTTCGCCGATTTAGTAGTAGCAATTGATAAGTATTTATTTCAAAACAGCAGAAGAACAGAGGCTTTCAGCGCATTTCTGTCATGTTGATAGTCAATTAGTTATAAGATTACATTTCAATTCAAGTAACGGAAGTTTGTTGTATCGTTTAATGAATTGCATGTCCAAAAAGAGCTGAACTTATCTGTTATAACAATCCAATTGCATACCACCTTTCACATTGAGTGCTATCCGGTTAAAACTGGACTCTGACCAGTGACTATGATGAACCAGTCACAAGTTACTTTGTAGCCCGAAGGAGTTAACAAACGTTACCTTTTTATGATACTCAACATGTGTAACGAAATCTCGGTTTGTAATAAATACAAGTACGTTGTGACGCGATGAAAATACGACTTCCACGTCAGTCAACTTTGTCGTGTGGGTTATATAATCGTGCTAGGGCTAGAGTAAATTTAAAAATTGAATGAACGAGACGATAACTAATCTACGCAATCCAAACACCTACGCTCTTACCTTGACAAACAAAATGACGC
Organism: Leucoptera coffeella; assembly: GCA_030578115.1. Lineage (NCBI taxonomy): Eukaryota > Metazoa > Arthropoda > Insecta > Lepidoptera > Lyonetiidae > Leucoptera > Leucoptera coffeella. The sequence continues at coordinate 183,373 of JAMBLF010000653.1, read as the reverse complement.
CCTTCAGTCCTTGAAGTAATTACCAAGGGTCACGTTCATTAATAAAAGTTGATCTTCCGGTACTGAGAGGTTTATTGTAGGGAGGTACTGCTTATCTATCACTCAGATATGTTTATGGTAGGTCTTACCAGTTATTACGAAGAATGATGTAAAATACCCAATATATCTTACTGTTGTCTCGTGTGATGAACAATGTCGTTAAAGCTAGTTCATTCATAGGTACTAGAAATACTATTATTTAGGTTAAAGCGATTTCATTAATGAATGCGTAGTTAGTAGATTATTTTTCATATAATGGGTCGAGTCTGTTTGCTTTGATAATGCGTTTTTAATTTGTACAATGCGATAATGATATAATTTGGTTTATTTTTAGTAACACCGTTCTAAATTGAAACGGTTCCGTTGTATTGACATTGGTGGTTGCCCCTGATATTTTTATTGGCCTGATAGTTATCTAACTTTTGATAACTATATGCCTCGCCTGTCCGTGAGAACGTGAAATGTGGACAAATGTAGGACATTTAATTGACTATTATTATATATTTTGTTCCGATTTGTTCTGATACTTAAGACAATAAAAACAGCTGCCTTCTTCTAGGAATGATGTAAAACTAGAGTAAGCCCTTCTTTGTTAAAGCGCTGGTAACCTGTCAGCAATAGGTAAACCATAAATTAAACATGCAAGAATTGATTTTCAAACTTGGAAGTTGTCCCCTATTATTAACTTTATTAGATCTGTGTTCTCCCTCCTGAGAAATTTAAGAAGTTATAGATTCCCCTTGAATCCTGTAAGGGCAGGGAAAATTTATGACGTAGAAATTATTTTATTAATCTTAATAGTTAGTTAGTTAAACAGCCTTAGACAAAGTCATGCGAATCAGGAATTTCCATTATCCTATAAAGCATCTACATAGGTTTTTAATATCCAATTTTAGAACATTTTTAAGACCACGAATATGCATAAAGGGTCTACAAAAGCGTCCATATATTTTTCTTGTTCTGCATAGTCTCTTCACTAACTTAAATGTGTTAATATCATGATTGCTTTCTTGCTTAGGAGATACTTATCTTTGTTGCTTCAATTGCTTAACTTCCTCTTTACTTGTGTCTTAACGATGGCAATGTGCCAACTAAGTCTTATTAGGTTATTTTAGTGCCCAAGGTCTCAAATAAAATACTTTGTTAAAGTAATTTGTACCGAATAAATATTGTTTTTAAATATGTATGGACTACTACTTATTGTGTCACTTGTACAATATGTAAATAGATTTAACTATACCTTTATGATAAATGTGAATAATGTATGTAAGTATAGATGCCCAATAGTTCCATTATACAATAGTTTAGCTAGGTATGTATTCAATAGCTCTTTATTTGCCAATAGAATCAGCCAATAGAGCAAGTACCGCTGTAATAGGCCCTCGTGCAATTGAACTGTAAAAGTCGCCTTTGCTTAACAAATTTTCAGCATTCATTCGACCTTGTCAGGGTCATTCGTTTCTGTCCGTCTGAATACGCTTAACAATAAAACGTTTCTCAATGAATAAAAAGATTTGATTTTTAAATGCCATTTTGGCGTGCTTCCAGTCTGTGTCCGCATAAACATTGCATACGTATTTTATGTATAACAAGAATTCAAATTACGCAATAGGGACTAATTTGAGCCTCCCAAGTCATATTTGCGCTTGATAAACACCTTATCGCCGCTGTATATCTGTTCTTCATCATATTTTCGGTGGTTCTCATTCTTGACACACAATTAGTGTGAGTTTTATTGAGCATATGAATTACTTAGCCGATGATTCAACCGCGAAAATATTTTGTTTGTTTGTGAAACCTGTCTGTCGCGCCATCGGCATTTTAACTGACGGATGTGTTTTGTACGAGTTTTTGCAAGGCTCGCTAGTGGTGGCGTTAAATGGTGTTGTGGCGCATTCTTCGCGGAGACAGGTGGTTCAGTGTCGCCTCGTCTAGGCCTGTACATTGACACCAAGTGCGACCTTGCCACTGCCCGCCTCGTACCTACATCCGAGTAGCCTATAGTAATTATAATTGCAAATATAACGCAAAAGCGCCGTATACCGACCACTGATAGAATTGACTACGTAAATCACAAAAAAGATAAAGAAAATGTTTAAAGTATAATAATATAAAACGTTCTTTAAAAAGATTATGATATTTACTTTCATAAAATCACAAAGAAAAATATCAAATTTGCCTTTTTCATACCTAAATCTGGTATCAAACTCAAAAAACTTGATTTTTACCGAATGCACCGTTTACAGACCGGCTGACGCCTGACGTTCCTGATTCCGACCACTGAGGTGCCTGATTCCGACCAGCCGTATCTCGCCTGCTAAAATACCTTCTATGCTCACAAAACGAAAGAAATCAAGCCTTTAATATAACCCCGTAATAAGTATGCTACCTGCTTGTAAATTTCTTAAAAAAATTCGATATTTTATTGTTGTTGACAAAGCAAATCATGCTGCGAATATTTCGTAGGTAAAATTTATTTGTCGCGGCCTTAACACATAGACCAGCGTCAGTACCAAAATGGCGTAGTCCCTCTCTCATTATGAATTGACTTGATATGTAGGGTCGAGAAGAACATTCATTGCGTAGACCTAAAAACCAGCTTTTTATGATGGTCTAGGAGTGGAATTGAAACTAGAGCGTTGCATGGCGTAAGCAATTGTGGAACTCTTTTTGAAACATCCAGGTGGCTGACAAATAACACTCTTGTGAGAGCTGAAGGGCCTCATCTTTGTCACCTTCTCTTCTGCCAAACCGAACAGTCACTCCATACCTAAACTTATACTGTATTGCCCTTGTTCGCTTTCAAGGCAACAAAAGAGCTGGTATGAGACGGTGAATAGGCGTAAACGAAGCCAGAGAGATTGTCAGGATCGTTCAAGGTGACGATCGATAGTCTCTGCTCATCCCATTAGCAAAGCGTATGTTGATTATCATGAATGCTTTAGAAAGACAGGATAGTATGTCAGAATCTCTATAAGAAGTGAACGATCAGGAAGTGGAACAAGTAAAAATGTGAGAATCTGGTATATTTGGCAAGTATGTTGACTAGATATGGTGAAGGTCATATAGAGCGGGGAAGAGACTGAAATAGGGAAATATGACAAACGGAGTTAAGATAGTTTGATGACTGGTCGCTGGTTGAGAGTGGATTCAAAAACGCCGTTCTGGTTCCTACTTTTATATTATGTGGTACTGAATGTTGGGTTTGGAAAAAAGTATCACGGTAGCATAATGCAATACAGATCAGGTTCCTAACAAAATATGTACATAATAGAAGATTATGTGATAGGGTAAGGCAATAAATGAAGGCGTGAATGATGCCGTATTAAAGAAGATGGTGAAAATATCAAAAAGAATGTTAAGGTTGTTTAGGCAAATGGAGAGGATGCATGAAAGCTAGGCTACGAAAATATTTACAAAACCTAGATTGGTAGCGCTGGATGAGGCAGGCCACGTAGAAGTTATGCTGATCTAAATATGAATTTCTCAAAGTGGGTTTACATAGGGAAAGGAACAGAAGACACACGAGATCTTTATGAGGATCGTTCAAGGTGGCGAACAATAGCATATCCCTATACCGTTAGGGAAGTACAGGGGTTAATATATGTATATATATAAATATATATATATATATATAATAGATGTATGCACTGAACACCTGAAACTAACACATGCAGACTGATCCATGTACTAAGAAACCAAAGGTTCTTGAGTTGGACGGATACCGGTACATGGTGATTAAATCGTGTCCCGATTCCGACCAATCATATTATTTCGTAATAAAATTTTAAATTTTAACATATCTACATAATTTTAGTACTTTTTTACATTATTGACACTTGACTAATATAACAATATAGCAAAAAAGTAATTATATCTGTTTAAAATGACTAAATAGTAAGCATTCAAAACATTCAATGTTAGACGTAATGATACGTTTTGAGAATTAAAAGTCAAAGTTTAGACACTTTTTACAAAAAAACTATAATAGTTAGTATTGGTCGGATACAGGTCTTTAAAATAAGAATAGTCTTAAGAGTAAGAAAGTTAACATGAAATAATCTCAAAGCTCATCAAACAAATGAAAAATAGCTTTATTCCCAAAGTACGAAAATCCTGTATCCGACCAGAGTGGTCGGTATTCGGAACGACTCATTTTATAGAGGACCAGATTCCGACCATTATTATTTGCTTGATATTTTGAATAAAATACGCAAATATGACTTGCTGATTGATATCGACGGTGCTCAACAAACCAATAAATGATACGATGCAAAAATACTACGAATTAAGCAAAGTTTTCTTCAAAATAATTCAGATCTTCGTTTACGCCGATTTATGTTTTTTTCGGATCCGATTTGTCAAAAAAAATTCCCTTGCGACGATTTCGGTCAAATGAGATATTTGCTGTTAACGTATCTAAACCAAATTTTGTCTTATAATGTAATATAAATTTATGAACTAATTGAGCGCAAATTCATAACTTTAACGTGAAATTTATAAGTTTAGGAGGGAAAAAACCAAAATGGTCGGATACAGGAGGTCGGTCGGTATACGGCGCTTTTACGTTATGTGAATATTTTTGTTTTAATTTACTTATCGGTTATTTTATTGCTTGCTTATTTGGTACTGTTGTTGTTGACGGTTAATTTATGGATGATCAAACGGGAAACGACGGTGGTGGTCATTCAAGTATCTGACTACTATAGAAACAACAGACGTAGCTGAATACTTGTAACGTGAATACACGTTATTCATTCTCTTACTTTCCAAATTATTATATTACTATCGCTATTTATTTGAAACTTAGGAGGTCATTTAATAAATAATAAAATATGTAAACATTAACGGCAATCTTTTTAATTTTCTAGATAGCCAGCTAGTCAATATTCTAATAAAGTCTATTTAACTAAAACGTTACAAATATAGTTAATGTCAATTATCAAAAAATCTCATCACCATGCGCGAAAAATGGCTGTTTAATGAATACAATATATTGTTCCATTAGATATAACAAATCCAAACGAGTGAGGAATTATTTACGGATGAACAAAACAGCCTATAATCAGCTGTTACGTATGGTTACGCCTCTCGTACGATGTCAGAAACCATTGCGCAGACGAACAGCGCTGCGAATAACAGGACTGTAAAAATATGTATAGTTACTCCAAATAAATTAATCCTTACCCATAAGTAACTTAAGGCATAAAACAAGTTATTTACCTATATTTTGCTCCTTATTTCTGATATAGGGCATGGTTAGAATGTGTCTGTATCTTAATTAAATGAATGCTTCACATGAATACTAAAGCTACATAAATTCTGTGCCCTCTGTATGATGTGCCTAGAAGTAAATATATGTTCTAAGTTCTAGTCTCGTCCTCAATTACGAAGATCCAAATATAAAGTAAGCATTATCACGTTTCGAACATATTTGTCCTATTGAAAATGATACTGACCCATTGATCTACTTCTCTGGGAAATCTTCACGTGTATATAATTAATCGTAACATTGATAACTTTAAATATATGGGCGTTTTGCAGGGGCAAAAATTTTTTGTGACAGGGTTATATTTTCTAAAATATGAGACCTATTTTTTTTCTAATATTTATTTCGTATAGTATTGTAGCGTCTAAAATCCGGCAAGCATGTTTGATTATCTTGTCTTAATAAATAAAAAAAATACAGCTTTTCAAAAGTCCAAATGTCATGAAACATGGGGTGTGACTAAGCCGTTTTTTTGTACTCCTGCCTTTATAACTAAAATTCTAAGCAGAATTGAGGAGTATTTTTTGTTTATAGGTGTTGTCATATAAATTTGTTATTAATTATAAGTATCAAACCTACAATCCAATAATAAAAAATATTGTTCACACGCACTTACTTTTGTGACTAAAAAATCGGTCAATGACGTGGTGCTCCAAAATCGCAGATATTTTTTCTCCAACTAATTATACCATTTATGAAAAAATAAATTGTAACACATGTTTCGAAAGAAAACAAACTCGGCCATTTATTTGCAGCGTCGGGTGAATAGAGATTTTTTCTGGGGCCGAGTTAATGAATTTCAAAGTTTTTGATGTTAAAAATGTAAAGCATAACCCGTCAATGACGTGAGTCGAGTCAGTATTTTTTGGGAAATATTTTTACTGTCGGTTTTAATATATAACTTAAGAAATGTTGTCAAAATGCCTCCAAAACAATAACGACGCCATCATATAAGTTTTAGGTAATGTTTTGCAGACACGTTCGAAGAAACTCAAGAACGTGGTTCGTAATTTTTGTCAAAAACCTGTGTTTTGTAGTTTATTGTTAAACACGTTTTTGACATTAAATGCACGGTATTGACATTTTATTCAACTTAAGATATAATTACTAGGATTTAAAATCGCGAGAAACTTTAAATAGGCGTGATTCGTGAGTTTAGACTTCAAGGATTTATTTCTTCTTCCTCTCAGTATATATTCCACTGCTGGAGATATGCCTCTCCGATAATCTTCACCTTGATTACAGCTCAAGATTTATTTCAACTATTTCCTTTGATTTTGTTTGTGCTTACGAGGGTTTATTTAAGGGTTTTATAGCCTTTCACGTTGAGACCATTATTTCTGAACAGATGGCTTGATATAAGAATAAACCTATGGCTCTATTCCTTTCGTAACCCTCCTTTCACTACTCTATTGCTTTCATGACTCTTCGGACAAACCCAACACTCACTACCAACATAACCGTAGGAACCAGAACAGCGTTATGGATAGCCAGTCGTGCCATTTCTGACATCAACTGACTATACATCATACCACTCACAGCCCCATTCACCGCATTTCCCTTCTTCACTCTTGTAATTTCCATCTCTTGTAAACACACTTCCCACATCAACAAGCTCTTAGTTTAATAACTCATTCTGTTATACTTTCCAATCTCTCAAAAACAATACATTTGGTTTTATTTATATTCACCTATATACCTTTTTTTTAAAAGCTTTACATGTAATATCCATCATCTCCTGCAACTCATGCGCCGACGACGCAAGCAAAACTTGATCGTGATTGTTTTCTACTATTAAGTAGAAGCAAATTAAAATTTGGAATAGTTTTGAAGTACACCTACCACATTTAATAAGTTATCGTGTCACATTTGTTCTAACATCAACTGACTAGACATCATACCGCTGCTTAAAGTCCCATTCACTGCACTTTCCCTTCTTCACTCTTCTTTCAATATCACCATCACAGTTTCCTTCTCTTGTATGCACACATCCCAAATACACAAACTCCCTCACTTTTTAGTTCCTTACCATCCATTTTAATAACACATTTTGTCATACTTTTCTGTCTCTAAATATTCTTAGTATTGGTATTACTTACTTTCATTTTCGTGGCCCTCAGCCAACCACTACCAGCGACCTTTTTCAGGTCATCCGTCCATCTAGCAGGGGGGCGTCCTACACTACGTTTACCGAGATGCGGTCGCCATTCGAGAACCGCTTTGCTCCAACGGTCGTCGGTTCTGCGACAGACGTGAGCGGCCCACTGCCACTTCACCTTGCAACATCGATAGACAATGTCTACGACTTTGGTTCTTTGCCGGATAATCTCGTTCCAGACTCTGTCCCTTAACGAGATACCCAGCATCGAACGTTCCATTGCTCGCTGAGCGACATGTAATCGGTGAGCCAGCCCGACTGTCATGTTCCACATCTCGGCACCGTATGTCATTACAGGTAGGACGCACTGATTGAAAACCCTGGTCTTAAGACACTGCGGTTGTGGCGACGAGAAGATATGATGCAGCTTCCCGAATGCTGTCCAGCCCAGCTGCACTCTTCTGGAAATCTCACGCTCGAAGCTGTCCCTACCCATTTGTAGAACCTGGCCCAGGTAGACATATTCCTGGACCACTTCGAGCGTTTCTCCACTGATCGTGATCGGCTCCGGGACAACGAGTTCATTGAACACGACGTTCATCCGGAGACGAACCGACCGTGAGGCAGCGTTAAGACTGTGCAGCATTCGCTGTAACTCCTGCAGCGTCTCCGCCATTATGACAATGTCGTCAGCGAAGCGGAGATGTATGAGGTATCTGCCAGAGTTTTGAAGACGTCCTTCAGTGCGTTCGTGAACAGTTTCGGGGAGATGACATCCCCCTGTCTCACTCCTCTGAGCAACTGTATGGAACTCGTCTTCCTGTTTTGGACTTGAGCATATATCGATGCCACGCTGTATAGGCTCCTCAACACCTGCACATAACCCCAATCGACCTGGCATCGCTGCAAGGACTCCAGAACAGCCCAGATCTCTATGGAGTCGAAGGCCTTTTCGTCTGTAAGTCTATAAAGAAGCAATACACCTAAAAGTCCTTTGCTAGAAACTTCTCGGTGATGCTCTTTAATGAGAAGATTTGAACCATGCTTTCCTTTTTGAATCCTGCTTAATCCTGTTCGATAGCCCACTAACACAATACAAATTTATATTGTTTCACCTTTCTGCTTTGTGTGTACTTAAATATTACATGAATGTACATGTGTCTTTATGGTATTACTGTGAAATTAAGTAAAAATAGTTTTCTATTAAAAAATATTGAAATGCAAAAAAGTAGGTACCCACGGAATCTATTTAAATATTTTATTGCCGTTAACGTAGCTCCATTTATGGCTACTTGTCAAAAACGTGAACGCATTTGTCAAGGCACGTGGCACTTATTTTTTGGGGGGGTTATATTTCCTAATTTAGGGGGCTGTAAGCATGGCGACCTAAACCACGAGTTAGCTGGCTATGAAAACTATGTTACATGGAAAAAAATCGGATTTTGAAAAAAAAAAGTCAATAACACATTTCGTGCAAATCGCCCATATACATTCACGTAACGCAAATAGTTTGTTTGGATTTTACTGAACATGAATCCAGCGTCGTGTTACAGATAAAAAATATTAAGTTAGTAAATTAGTTAGAGGTATGAGTAGGGTTTCCAATATTTAACAGTCGTCATTAAGCCATGTGTCTGTCTATATATTTATTATTATAATTCTGCTAATAGACAAAAGCCTTGCTTCACAAAAAGTGTTAATCGTCATGACAGTGATAAAAGGTGGCTCACAGAATATATTTTTTGCCACCTCTGTTTCCTAACCTAGTTATTTTTTTCTCCCTTCCGATTTTTCATGATACAAGATGAAAACAAATTAAAATTTTATTTTCGCAGGAATACGGAAACATGTTCTCTCTAGTCTTTAGAGTAATAAAATTGTTTTCACAACAAACGTAGAGGATATGTTAATGTCAGTTTCGTACGTATGATATTCCAAGAATTGGCCATAACTAGAGAAAAGTTTTGCAGAATAAGTTAATTTTATTCTTTCGTGTGTCGCATTGCGGGTATTCCTATACGTAAATATGGCAGGAATATTGTCTTTTTTCTAACTAATAACAATACATAACAAAGCCTTTGTGACATTCGTCCAATATTATTGTAAAACTGTTCGCTTGTTAAATTTTAACAAGGTGCGCAATCCTTTCTCTTTGAACATACGTGTGTTATTGTTTCTGTTTGCAAAGCAGCTTACTGTATAGAATAAGTAGGTTCTCTAATGCTTTTGACAGATTTCATGTCGATTTTATTGTCTCATTATTTTCTTGTTGTAAATTCGGTCATATACCTAACTAGAATCTGTCGCTTTTGGTAAGCATATATTGCGTAGGAAAAAGCACTCATAGGATTGCTTTCGAGCTTATCTGGATTAGTAATAACAATAATTGTTTTTGAATCAAACGTCGAACTATTAACTATCGGAAATACCCTTTGTCATACGAAATGCTAACTCCAAGCGGCTGCCTAACTAGTTACTAGACTTACAGTTAAGACGACTTGCTATTCTATTTCAAACAATTCGGTTTTCCTCTAACACAGAAACCATTGAGTTGCGCGAAAGGTGCTAAACCTTATTTATCGCCGATTGACTCGTTAAAATATGATGTGTCCAGTATACCGTGAACTAATAAGTTATATTACATGAGGAGCCGACAGAGACTGGCTGTTTCGTTCACGGTTGCCGTTGTCTTCAATTAACCCAGATACGAGCGTATTGTGTACTGTCTGCCTGCCGTCTGCTTTCTTCGTTGCCTTTGACTATGTTGGCGGTCAAAAGACGCGCTCTTTGTTGACTCTATCAAATTATTCGTTCGATTGTTGATTTAATACGGTTTAGGCGAAGTGCTCAGCCAGATTACAGTTACTCGTAATAGAATAGTTCAATCAAACTAGAAGTAATGAGGAAAGACTATGAGTTATCGCGTTGCGAGTACATTGTTGAAGTACGCATCTTTACACGTGTAGCGATGCATAGTCACAACTCATTTTGTGACGTATCGTGACTAATGGATGGCTGTCAGATTTACGAATGGACCTTTCGGATGAAATTACTGCGCACCAATTAAGTGCTATGTGTTTAGCTTAGGTTGTAAGAAAATTTTCAGTTTTTTACTCCAACTAAAGTTGATAAACGTTATATTGAATATGATTCACTATAAGATACACGGATATCAAAAGTTAAGTGTTTCTTTCGCAATGATATTATCATATACTTAAGGATATGGCGAATTCTAGTTAAATCACCTATCAATATTTTATTATTCGATTGGTGAGTCATTTGAATTATGTATTTCTCTTGCGGTTTGTCGATGAATCATTAGTTGTGCGAGATATTTATATTGTCTGAATATTTATTGGTTACACTCTTTAAACACGTGGACGAACCTTATAGTTCCGTTTACATACTGAAGCCCATTTTAGGACTTACCTATATGGGTCTCTATATCCCAAGGTGCAGTCCGATCGCATTTAATAGAACAATATCTACGACGTATATTATAAGTTCTATAAAACTTTATTTTCTATTTCTATCGATGTGTATTTAACTATACGGCAATACGTGTAATCTGTGAATATATCGTATTAGATCCGTTGTTTGGTCTCTAAATATTTAGTCATTAAGTTTCGCAGTCATTGGTAAAAATAAAAATCCTTGCAATACGTTCAAAACGTAACCGAACTGACTGACAGACGAACAGGTGACCTATTTGGCAAATATATAGGTAGGGGACGGGTGTAATTCGTCGCATTTTTGTTGGCGATCCGTCAGGAATATCATCAAGATTGGTATCTCAGTTTTCCGTATATAATGTATGACTTGCAGTCGCTAGTCTCCTTGACCATTAAACTCTTGTATTTGCCAACGTTCCATAGATTTTGTAGATTCAATGTTTCTAGCTACTACTTAGAAACCACACTTTACAAACAAAAGCAAAACCAGAATTATAATTTCGTGTAAAATTAAGAAAAACGCTTAGAAGACAACACTTCATTAAAAACTAACTAAGGAATAGACACGTGATCATAGATTCATTCTCTATCCCCTGTAGGTAATTTTTCTAGTTCAACGTTGCAGGCAACCATAGCGTGCTGAGTCTTTATGTAGTTACCATTAGTATACTTTACGCTTTAACACATGTCTAATTAATATGTTGAATGAGTTTTCTAATTAAGTCATTTTATGCTTTCCGTGTGCCACCACAAACGCCATTTAACGAACCGGTATAATAATTAACTGTCTAGGATTTCAACATAAAATTGCATTGATTAAAATTAACGGTTTACGAATTGTATTAAGAAGATTAGGTACGTGCTGTGAATCTAAATTTCGTTTGCCGACGTTTTTCCTTAACGCACACACAGTCAATGTTTGTAACGAAAACAAACAAATTCGCCTATTCCGAAGATAAATATTGCTGTTTATAAGCCAGTGGCGACGACACGCCATGACGTATGGGCGGCCACTCCCACTGGGTGCGCGTGCGCCGCTCGCCTGGCAGATCTTGGCACAGGTCGGAGTCTCTTTTTATCCATGGCGCCTTGGATGGCGTCTGCCGATGAGCTCGTCGCCGCTCTAAACACAATGGACTGCCATCTATCGTAATTAGTTGTTCGGTGCGCAAGATATCGGCGAGGTACGAAATCAAAGCAGACCTTCATAATGTTTTAAAACAATGTTATATTACTCTTACATCATAAGCTTATGAATGATTTCAGCTGATCCATTTATTTAATTCTCATCTTCCCATCGCTTCTTTGATTATGAGTGTTCGTAAATTGGTGCAAATTGTACTAATGGGCTAATGTATGCTGCTGAACGTTTCGATGGAGCAATTCGAGCAGACTGTAGTCATGAGAATAATATATTGAATGCACTTGTCAGGCTTAAATAAAATTAATCTGCACTGGCATTAATGTGCTGTGGCTATGCCAAATTGTAATAATGCAAATGAATGAATGGTCTTATGTTTTAGAATTCCCTCGGGTTATTATAATATAAGAAGAAACTTTAAAATGGGTTTATTATTTTCTACTTTCGTTACAAAGTTCAAAGTTTTTTAACTTAATTAATTTATTATTATTGATTGTATTAGCACAGCAAAACAAACGATACGTGCTTCGGTATAATTATTGCGTTCACTTACGTCATATCTAATATTTGCAGACGGTACTTTTTCATTGTATTTGGCTAGTCTGAGTACTTATTTAATCTAAATTGTCTGACTGCTAAAATGCATGCCATATTCACCGACTGCGTGCTAACTAATTGTTATTTATAAGGAATGTGTATTTAATTTATGTTATTCAGAAACTTAGAAAAATACATAGTTATGTTAGCAAAGTTGGTAACCATTTATCATGTAGGTTCTTTTTACTTAACTGCTCTTAGGGACATTGTTATTTATGACTCTCAATAACGAAACCTATCCTTAACTAATTCCTTCTCAAAAGTATACTTGGCAGCGCGGATAATAATCTATATCTCATAACGTAGTTTTATATTGTAACTAACTATACAATTTAGTTAAAAAACATTAACTAATTAGCGTGATATAAATGTAAGTTTATACTGTGCTTTTTCAGAAGTGAGTTTGCAATATGCTGTATAATAACTATGGTTGTAATTTTCTACCCAATAAATCATAAAATCCAGATTAACATATTTAACACTTAAATCAAGTAACTTTTATAGCGCTATTTGTTTGAGGTAATCTGTACATGTAATAACTAGTGCTCCGTTTCAGCGAAACAGCAATAAATAAAATATATTTACGACGATGGCTTACTCTAAGTTCGAGCGTATTTATATAAAGAACTATTAAATAACTATTACGAGGGATAACTATTATGTTTTGAATAACTTTAATGCGCTCGTTTAAATGAGGTTGTCGATCTTAGCTATGAAGCATAAATATTTATATGTTTAAATCATAATAAGATTACTTAATTTTAATGGGATGTATACTAATTCGTAATATGCCAGAAATTATTTGAATCTGTTAGTTTCAGAACAAAATCATGTTTAATTACAGATCCTACAAATTAGAATGAATTCTGTAGGTACTTGTAATCAGTATTGTATTATTATATAGTTACTTAGATATAATGGAAAATTAATTTGGTTACTAATATTCAATTTACACTTGTCTCCGCTTTCAATATAATTAATTAGTTTGTTCTTGATGGTGTAATAGCCGTGTCTTGATAAGAATTAAAACTCAAATTCGGTGCTAAAAATCTTCGAGGAAAATCTTTATTTTATTAGATCTTTTTAATTATCACTTTGACTAGGTAAATGAGGCAATGGAAAACTACTATTAGCATGCAAGGATAGATCTTGCTATTCTAGCCAAGTCTAATGAGTACATTTTAGGCAAAGTCCTTCAACTCTAAAGGCAGTGCATTTCGTAGGTTGCGCAAAAACTTGAGGCTGGCCACTGGACCGAATCACGGCGATTTTCCGAAACTTTCAATAGCACTAGCCCACGAATTCGCGTGACAAACTGAATCCGTACGTTACACGTGTTTCCCGCGATTATAATAATAATGCCGATGCCGTTTTGTAACGAGTACTAAACAAAAACAAACGCGCTAATTAGTCCGGCTGCATTTATTTTTGTAACAGAAAGTTGCATTGCGCTTAGCTGTTGATTTTGTGCACTCGTGTGCGTGTAATATCTTACTGCGGCCCTTACTGTATTAAAATGAAATATATTATAATAGAAAATGTACTAAAATGGCAATATATTTTACCATTAGTGCAATAAACATGCAAATTCACGCATCTAGTTCACGGGTGCATCGGGATAGGCAGAGTTTAAAGATCGCCACCTGGAACAACTCTGACATATTTCTGTGTGAAGCTAAAAGTCTTTATTCTTCTCGTACATGCTCTTCTATTTTCCACCCTAAGCAATTTATAGAGGTAACGTGGATGGAAAGGTTTAAAGGGGAAGGTCGCGTAAAAATTATACAAATTAAATAGTAGATATTTATGTCTCATAGAGGTTAGTTTAAGTATATCGTAGTGGTAAATAATTATATCTAGCTTCTGTAGGCAATTCGATGGATTAACCGCGTGTTGAGGGATTTGTAGAAGATTACCTAAACTCTATGATTAACAATCAGTGATTTATGATATTGCTGCTGTAATAAATTCTAATTCATCACACTGAACTACAACGTGCCCTTAGTAACTACTTAGGAATAATAACGAATTAATAATAATTTAGTTCTTTTTTATAACCACCGTCTTTTCTTACAACATTAGTTACTATATGCTATTTACGCTATGTACAGAAAACTCGAAGGGCTGAATTCATTTATATCCTAAGTTAACAAATATTTGTTTTGTAGTAACTATGTTCAGTTCATTTAAGACAGGTGTTTGACACTAAGTTTCATTTAGGACAGTGGAAAGTTTAGCTTCCTAGTAACTGGCTACTAATGTATTTCCAATTAGATAGCAATGGGTGTGTGCCCATCACTTTAAATTACAATGTGAAGTTCTATTTTTGTAACTTAGCCGAGCGTTTATTCCATTGAGCGCTCATGTGTGACAGAACTGAAGGGACTGACAATTCAAACGTAGCTTCCAATTTTGTATTTCTGTAACTTTGTTAAACCTAGAGGTAGTCTTTTAATGTTCTTATTTTAGGGTTGAATACAAATATCGGTTTGATAACCTTAAAAAATCCGGTGATTACCTAATTGAAGTATTAGTTATACAAAATAAAATTCACACATAGTTATTATCTACCCCTTCCAGGTATATTTACATAATCCTTTTTGCGCTAGTATAATTTCTTGAATGATCTTTAATGTAACTATCAGGTATTGCCCGATAGATTCCATTAAACTATCGTTCACTACCTATTAGAGTTAACACCAATACCCTTCTTTTCGCTTCTTTCTGCATTGAGCAAAAAAGTAACATTCTTCAAGCTAGTAACATTCTACGTAAGTACTACACTTACCAGCAGGGGATGACATTTAAATAGTAAAATATTTAAAATAAACTGCAGTTATGAAAAGGTCAAGAAATCATTCGTGTGTTCGCACTCTCTCCTTTTGAAAGTTCATGATTCATAGCTTCTCGGAAGCCCGTCATAACTATATTCTTCAAGTGATGCATTAGGTTCCTATTCTGTTAGGCACAAGTGAAATTACTCGTTTGCAATGCACTTAAGCTAGGTCTTTGTTTTGGGTATTTGTTTTGTGGCTTTAGTCGTGAAATTAGTCACAAAATGAAAGTTTTCGAACAAGCTTCATGGTAATGATTTTGCCGGTTCAAGTAACTAGTAAGAGTAGTGACAATAAGTTATATTATTATGCATTTAGCTTTTCTGTTATGTGTATCCTTGTGTTCAGCTGAACACACTTTTAAATTTACTCATTTGCCTACTCATTAATCTTAGTTAGAGACCCACTTTAAACTATTATAACCCATTTACAGCATGGTCATAAGACTTAAAGCAACTCGTACCAACTACATCAGACATTCCATTGACGCTAATTTGGTCATTTACTCGAATGTTGACGGGCTAATCTCGTAATTGTCGCCGTTTATTAATCAGTCTTAGGGAGATCACAATCTGATAATTGCACCACTGTACTTGGCTCACCTTGGTGGCAATTAGCTAACCAATGATGCATGCATTTGGTTTCTATGATACGCTGATGTGGACTGCCTCCCTTTGTCTACGAAGATTGATATCTATAGATATTCAATATCTATGTATTAGGATAATAGGTTTACGTATTTTGTCAGTGTGAAGTGTACTTATGTAAAATCTGATATTACTCATTGATTTCTCGAAGATTATGTTCTGGATAACATAGTAGATGGGTAATTAATTGATTATAATATTTGTTCTTATCTACTGTTAAAACGACGTCTTTGTGAAAGAGAGGGTTTTTCATATTAGTTAGTATTTTGTCAGTATTATTTAGTATGGAAAACTGTATTTCCGGTTGACCCTCTATAGGCAAACGAGTGATGTTTTGGTACATAAGTTATCTTAGAACATAAAGTTCCATAAAGTCCATCATTCATTAAATAAATACAAGTCACTTGAGGAAAATCGCCGACTTACTATTTATTGATAACCAAATTTTTGGGCGGTATCTTTGAATTATTACGTGAGCGCAATCAATGATGACGAGTGAAGTTCATTCTTCAAATTGCCTTCAATAATGGAGCTTTATCGCTAACTGCAGCATATAAAATTTTCCGCCTGTTCGTATTGCGATTACCCATTATGTGTGTTATTGTTATTATCATGTCGAATTGATGCTGAATGGGTAGCAACGGTGTTACGGCAAAGGTCAACGGATCATTCAAGGTCGCGGAGGTATTCCTACGGCGATTGATATGGCCAACATTCCTCTGGTTGACGTAGAAGTTGTACAAGGTTGCCCGATGTTCTCGGTGGTCAGGGTTCGAGCGGTCAACTATTTTCGTGTCTTGCGCCCATGTGAGAGTAATTCCCAAAGAGTAGGTATGTTACGGATTAACATGTGATTAGAAGGCGTGGATAAGTGAAATTTATTCGTAATAAGTAGTTTATGTATAATTTTATGAGTTCTTCTTTAGGTAATTCTGCTTCCTTATCCGAGGATAATAAGATTCCATAACAGCTTTTCTTTATGTAATATAATTGGTTGTATTAAAAATGATCCAATGATATTTGTAACGAATTGAATTCTTGTGCGTAAACCACAGGACTGTTTGGAAAGCAAGAAAATCGATAGAAGTACCTTGGCCATCGCCTGTCTGATGGCCATTCTATCGAATGTAGACATTTAGTGCTTTTCCGTCTAGCCCGCCTGATGCGTCAAGCCACTAGGCAATAAAATGATTATTAATGAAAACTCCTACTGGCCGGTCACTGGAAGTACAGCGATGCGTTAACAACTAAATACAGATCAATGCGTAATGTTTCTAAAATTCATAACAGGAAAATATTATAAAGATTTTTTTTTATTTCATTAATCGTAACAAAGCAAATATAAAATATAAATTTAGTTATTAAGCTAAAGTAAGTAATCATATTCTTGTTAACGACATATTTAGGTTTAAAGAACTTTATTTCTCAAAAAAGAACATTACATTCACTTCATTTGAGAATATCATATGTACATATAAAAAAAATATGTAATCGCGCGTGAACAGAAACATAAAATTACATTAGATAACATTAAAAAATATTGACTTCAAAAGTACAATTACTTACAAAAGTTGTTACCTATCTATTTTAATTGTTTATTTATTTGTAGTTATTTATTTAGACGACATTATATACTTTTTTAAAGATGTTCTAAATGCATTATACGATGACTCCTTTATGTCGACAGGTAAGCTATTGTAAAGTTGTACCCCTTCAAATGTAATAGTCTTTTTACCATAGTTCGTGCGTGATATGGGTAAATTCAAGTTATTAGCTTGTCTTGTTTTCATTGTATATGTGAGTACTTCGTTGTTTTTAGGAAATCTGATGTTAGTGTGAATGTCGTTCTGGAGTATTTTCTTGATTAGAAGGCAGGTGTTATACTTATATAGTTGTGCAAGTGTCATTATTTTAGTGTCTCTGTATAGTTTATCGGTGGAAGTGAGAAAGTCGTAGTTGAAAAGAACTTTGATAATTTTATATTTTATTCTGGTAAAACCTATTATTGAGATAGGCCTCTCATTCTTTCCGGTTAAACAGTTTTACCTGATTCATTTAAAATAGAATATAATAAAAATAGACTAAGGGATTTAGGGTTGACATTTCACAGTAATACGAACAACAAAAAATTACACCTAAAATCATATCTATTCTAAGCTCGCAACGTGGGCGTGAACGTTTGACTGAATCGAACCGGAATAGTAAGGAAAGGTGTTTCCAAGAAAACAGTCTCTCACAATTTTTTGCACATACAGTCCCGCTATTCCATTCATACACTCGCGATTGTGCTGGCAAAAAATGTCGCCAAATATCGGTCTAGTCCAGTGTCATCGGTCCATTTCTCAACTGACCCACATTGGTGCTAGGTGCCGCTGACGTCAGTTAACGGCCTGCTGGCTAGTTCATTCACATTGTGCTTTTAATTCACCAGTGCCTAAGGCTGTACTGACGAGCGGTAAAAGCCGACTTGAAAGGCGCCGGTGACGAATCACTCCATTAATAAAGCTGCCTAAGCGCATACATTTCTATTAGGATACGTGGTAGTACTACATTAAAGTAGTAGTTACTATATTAAACTATAGTCATCTAGTGTGTATGAGGAAGTAGTAGGTAGGGTCGGTGAAATGAGGCTCCGTGATTCATCAGGAAACGGTAGTGATGTGTACTACTTTTTCTATTTAGAACTATAAATCAGTATGAATAAATGTAATATAAAAGAACGTATAATATAATAGAATTATTTTTACGTATTCGTACAATACATACATAAATAAGCTTATGAATTTCTTCCTTTTACGGTGTACAGAACCAAGAAGATAAAATAATTCCTCGTTAAACTTATATAAAATATTGGTGAGAAAGTCCTAGCTCTTTGCCCAGTAGTAATTAGATTACATTTACATCCAGTCCCTTAATCTCCTCTTATGATATTGTCAACAGAAATGCAACAGTTGAAGCATTTCATTTTCGTTCCATTCATTTATATGGCTCATCGCTAACATATTGTAATACCTCATTAATTGTGTAATTAAATGACTAATAAATTGTTTTATTTTGTCCCCAGGTACGGCAACCGCGGTGACGTATGTAATACCACATTCTTTGCTATTTGTCGACGAATCGTAAGCATTACACCCGATATAGTGACGTTTGGACATCAATTGCCATATAAACGGTAATTGACAATCGTTTAGCAATAAAATTGCGTTAACAGTAATACCATTCATTGACTGGACCATAAAAATAGCTGTTACTACTTTCCAAGTATGTCTGAATGTCACTATAAGCTTTTGGATACTAAGAATCACTTGATAGGGATTTTATAGTGTAGCTTTTAAAGTTATTCTTAGGAGGAATAATTCCGGGAATAAAAGCTATCTAAAATTTATTGGCAAGGCTGTAATGTGTTACGTTGCTTACAAACTGAATAAGGCGTTCGATAGTACTTCGACATGATCCTTAAAATAAAAAAGTACTGTGCCGACCTTGATACAGTGCAGTCGCCGATAAATAACTGTGCACACAGCCATATCTTTTACTCTGGTCTAAAAATATCTAAATAATGAGCGAGTATTTTGTAGCTCTAGTAGCGCCACCTAGTATCGAGTAGTCGCACTATTTACGACGATAGAGTCAAATTCGTCACTTATTGCGTAATAATATTAAATTTTAGTATAATAATTACTTTCAGAATTGTATTGCAATACGTTAAATAAAAAAAATGGTATATTTTTTTTTTAAAAAGCTATTTTAACCCTTTGTTCATTAGGTGTTGTAATACTATACTTGAACAGCTCACTCTTTTCGCGTTGTTTTGTAGAGCCCGGATAGCTCAGTCGGTAGAGCATTGGACTTTTAATCCAAGGGTCCAGGGTTCAAGTCCCTGTTCGGGCGGTTCTTTTTGTTGAATTTTTTTATTCTATATTCTTTTATTTATTGAGTGTGTATTATTATTTCATTAGTTCTTTATTATTTAATTTGTTCGTTTTATACTTTTCTAAAATTTTGGTTACAGCTAAAATATATTTTTTTGAGTACATATATTTTCATAAATTTGTAAAAGTTGAACCGCCCAAGAGATAATGACTGAGTTTCGAACTTTATTAAATTACGTCTGCGGTATTAACTTCAAAATTGCCTTGTAGAGCTTGTAGTAAATTATTTTATATACTTCGTATCAGATAAAATACTAAATGATTTTGTTATAAAAATACCCCGATGATTCTTGGTCTGGCATTTTGCATTTTGAATGCCATGCAATTATATTGTCACCTATTTTAATGCAATAGCTCCACCTAGTGAGCACACGAGAGAACTAACTGCTGAAAAGAAGTACGTTTCCTCTACCAAAAACTTTCGGTGTCACAATATAGATGGCGTATTGTATTTAGTGTATAATTTGTATGGTAGATGGCGCTCTGTCTGGTTTTGCCTCCACTCAATACATAGATGTCGTTACTAGTCATAATACTTTTAGTACTTATTTATAAAAAAACTTTTTTGATATTCAACTTAAAAACCTGTGTACTATAAATCTATTTTAGATTTTATTTCATTTATTAACCTTTTGATATTTATAACCTTGATAAGATAGATTTGCTTACTATTTATATTATTAGCTAACCTAGCGATGAAATAGTTACTATGCATTTAACAAGAAAGTATTTTTATTTTTTAGTAACGGATATAATTATATTAACGCAGAATCAGATATTATGGCCTTATTAGATACTACTAAAATATATTTACATCAAAATTAAGGGTTTAATATTATCAATTTGCTCATTGTGAAGTTCGTTGTAAATTAAATAATATGTAGGTATAAGCTGAATAACTAAAAGTTGTGAGCCTAAAGTCGCCAAGGTCAGTGTCAGGAAGGCAAACTTTGAGCTCGTGTGACGTCACCAAAACGACAAACACGAGCCGAGCTTTCAAGGCCAGCGTTTGGGACATTCTACTACGATACGGGTTGTATTCGTTTTATGGGCTCTAGTGCAAAAAACAGAAGTGATATTTTACTGATTCTTAGCCGAAAATCGTCTTTAGTGATAGCAGTTACACAAGCAAGATGTAGTAATGAGGGGGCCAAAGAATGACTACCTTCGCCATTGCGTAGATGGAAACCTAAACCTCTGACTACCCCGCGAGGGTTAATGGTTAACGAGAACGTGTTTTTTGTCAAGATGTAATATTATAACAGAATTGAATATAGTTACCCTAGAGGTCTGACTGTAGAAGTCTTATCTGCGATCGCTAAATACAAATACAATATTTTTAATCTAGATTTTCATACTTAAATCTTGGCAAGTATCGTACAATCATTAAAAATAGTTAAAATAATATTGCATTTTGGAAGCAACACTTCCTCGGTACTAATAATAACATACGCTTACGTCAAGAGTACATATGAAGTGCTTCAACTTTTTTTGTCCAAACTCACATAAAGCACGTTTACCCAGCCATGGTAAAATGAGCAAACAGTGGACGAAAACATGCTTAAATAGTGCCTTAGAGGTCGCCCACACCTCGGTGGAAATTAAACAAACACGTCCAAATATAAACCGAATGATGGCCGTGTATTGACGAGTAATTAGCATTGAATAAAGTTATATCTTCAACCAACAACCTTCTGGGGATACTTGTAAACAATAAGTAGAAGTTTCTTGTCAATGTTTTCTATTTCCTACTTATCTTAAGTTCAGTACACTTTAAGATTCACGAATAAACACTATATTATATCACCTTTTTAGAGGTTTGCTTGTGTATATCCGCATTTGGGCATTAAGTAGTCTGGGACGTAAAAATCATGCCAACTAGCTGTCATTCTTCCCGGTATGTCATAGGAGGCGACTAGGGTAAATTAATTGGGATCAATTGAGAGATGGGCTAGTAATCTGTCACCAATGTTCCATAAGACATCACAACCCTATTGGGCTAATGCTAAAAAGTGACCTAACTATAAATATTAAATATCCGAGGTTCTGTCGATCCCGAAAGGTATTGAAGGACAATATGTTTATGTGCGAATTCTGGCTAACTATATCTAACTCTGTTTTCACTTGAGAGTAAAGTACCAAACATGACAATGATGTTACATGTCTAGTCTAAGGTTCTAAGGCAATCCTTCACTAATTTCTAGAATGTTATGGATCCTACGTAGAAATATTCCAAAATCGTGGTGTATTGCTTCTTTCTCGAAGTTCACGTGAATCGAAGCCGCCATTTGCGCACAGCTGTTAATTTTCACGAGTCAAACGGTAATTTATGTGCCGCGTAACTGTTCAACGTGCGTTTACCTTGCAATGTGCTTTTTAATAATGAATCGTGATGCCCTACATAGTTCTCGTACTTGTCACGTGTTGCATCATACGTTGGTTGTAGCTCGTTTGAGGTAATACTAATAATGCGAGCGTTACATTTAGGTTATCTGTGGTTATCTAATGTTTGGTCGCAAGTTTAGTGTTGGGGATTTGTTTTGGTTTGTTTTTATACAAATTTTACGTAAATTATCTCGTATAATATACGTAGTAATAGGTGGTAATTGTAATGTTAAGTACATTTTTTGATTTACTTACCAGAACACATGTCTATGTTTCAATAATCATTATAGTACCCATCTTAATCCGTGGTCTTAGTAGACTTCCTATACGGTACACTCTTTTCTCACCGTGTGAAGAAACCGTAGCCTGTGGGCGGATTACATGTTTTACCATGTTTATCACGTATATTAAGTGTAAATATTACATAATCCTAATCCCGAAAATCGCAATTCCCGTAACCTTATCGCTATCTACAGCTCTGCACACACTACCACCTATAGTAGTGGTTTCACGAGAAATCTGAGATTGATAATGATCGATCATCGTGTTATTGTTTGCTTTAGCGACGTGCGCTCAACGTGTTGATGTAAGGGATGTAGCAGAATGGGATCAGGGACATGTTTGGTGTACTAACAGATACTATGTATAAGTAATTTAGGTGTATCGTAAATATCAGCTCTGTTGAACTTAGTTATGGTTTTATTATGTTTTGAAAAAACTATGAAAAACAGTTAGAATAGATATATCACGTTTTAAGTGTATGTAGGTCGGTACTCAAAGGGTCTTTGAATGACCAGCAACATTTGAGGAATCACTAGATTAGATCATTAAAATAACTAATAAAGATGTAAGAAATCCATGTAGTAATTAAGACGATAGATTTCCCATTATTATGACTAACTACTTGTACAAAACGTATAGGTTAGCGAATAAATTTTCTCATTTGGCTTCAATGATACATATAATATTATTAACTACCATATATTAATGACTTAAGAGCTACGCATAACATGTCCTTGGAAAATTAATATTCCTTTCAACAGTACCTAACAGCTAGTCTACGATCGATAAAAGCTTAATTTTATCGCTCTCGTAAATATGTTTTCGACAGCCTTTGGTGTTTATGTGTCATAAATCTTAATCGAAAAATCTGTTTTGGACACGAAAATACGAGAGCAAACCATATTGGCAATAACTCTATGACAATGAGAGTTGGTGCAGAACTAAACAGGGTACTTAAGTAGAGGCCCAAGTAAAGAATTCAACTAGCGTTAAAAGTACTGAAAGACCTATGTGGAGGTTTATGGAGAATGCGCAATCCTTTTTACGGTTGTTAAGAGTCGAGCCATTATTTTACTCTTTCAAATGGATACGAACGTTTACACATCCTTTTTTCTTAATACCTAAAGATCGTGGTTACCTATTTAGAACTACGGCTAATATAGCTCATAAAACGCGTTCACGATCATTAACCCTTGCGGGGTAGTCAGATGGCCACCTCGAACCCACTTGTTGACCAGATAGTCAGTACTCAATGTGACAGGTAGTAAGCCATGTCGACATTTACAAGCTCTAACTATTACCTGTTCGCGGAATAATAAAGTCATAAGCTCATAATATAGTTATTTTCTCTATTATGTGTTCCTATACCCATAAAAATCACATCTACATGTAAGCATATGTAATGAAGCATAATAATACCGGTTACGTATTTATGAAGTCATATTTATGTTTCGCAAAGTCAAAACGACCCCTGCACGTCCACCATGACATGTGGCCGCCTTTGATTAATTGGAAGAATTATTTTCAACCGCCACTGCGTCAGAACTAAATAATTATTACTAAAGTTGCCTTATTAGTGTGAGATCATCGATGCAAAAAGTGCAGCGATAAGAGTTAAATCATGGATGCAAGTTCATAAATCGTTATTCATTTTAACATCAATCATGCAAGACAATGTTTATTTAAGTATCGGTATAGGTACTTATTATTTCACCTTTTGATTTTCCTGTCTCTTTGGCTATTTATATACCAGTTTCATTATTTGTGCAGTGTAAAATATCTCTATTCTAAATAGAGGTGTAAACATGATTTCCGTGTTGTAACTACGAAGGTGGTCAGTTTAGGATCTGCCTACTTAAGAAGGGATCATAACAATGCTAAAAGCGTGTATTGAATCGTCTGACTATCCCAAAAGGGTCAATTATTAACCTGAAATCTCAATGGTTACGTAATCGTTCGTAGTAATTATACTATTGCTTAGTGAACAAAGAATAATAGATAGATGTCTTTACTATACTGTAGTGTCTTTGTTTTAACAGTTATCATATTTTTTGTCATATGAGTCATACTTAACTAACTACAAATAAGTTACCTACCGGAAATTTGATAAATTTATCGTGTGAGTGTAGTAATTGTAGGTATTTTACTTTATGTTTATATGGATATTGTCTAATTGAGGCAATACAATTAGATTCGCAACAGCCTTTTCCTTTGTCACTGCTATTTTAAGCTGATTCAGATAGATCTGGCTTCTTAGTGTTTAAATATACCTCATGTATTACAAGTATTCTTATGATTATTTTGTTTAGAGCTTGAAATGTGTAAGTTTAGTTTGTTGCTCATAAACATCAGTAAACATCTTTTTTATAAAAAAGTGTATGTTTTCCGTAACGAAACGAACGTATGGTTAGTAGATAAAAACAGAGAATCACTATTGGCATTGGGTGTTAAATTATAGGTTTGAACGACAATGTCAATATTTAACAACTACCCAAGTAAAACATTACGGTTAGTTAAACACAAACAGTGGATTTGACAAAAACCGAGCTGCAAAGTTCGTAGACCTCCAAAACGCGGTGTAATAGCGTAATATGTACCTTTCTCCGTCAATCAAATTTTGGATACACGGAAGTGGTCACTCCACATTACCAGTCTATCCAATTTGCTCCAAGGGGAAATTAAGTATTTAAAATCGACAGCTTAAACGTGGACTAAATAATTATGTTTGGAACAACATTTACACACTTATTCGAGTAACAACTGTGTAAATTGCGCGTTAGATAAAAATATCCCATTCTTCAACGATGTTGTTGCGTAACAGTTACTCAAGATTTGCTTAGTTGTTTTGAAAGATGGCTTTTACATAATTTATCTAGCGAATCGAATGTTTTTGCGATGCGAAAACACCATGTACTGAGGGAAATGTCTTTAAAATGCTTGATTACATTGATTGAACCTGCAAGGGATTGATTGATAAACCTATTTATCTGTGAACATCTTTCCCCCTATTCGCAATATATATTTTATCTTTATAGAATCAATGTAAGTTCCAAGGTCCTTTTAGATAATAGAAAGCAACATACAGAGGGACAAAGAGTCGGCATATGCTACATATTAATGACATTCACATGTAAATACGTCATCTAGTGCAAAGTAGTGTTCGTGTTTATGATACGCCTCCAAAATTTATGGACCATGAATTTCCAACCCTTTGTTACTTCCGCGTTGTTTCTAGTTCATTCCACGTCCTTGATGTTTCAATGTTGTTTCAACTTACTAATGGATTCAGTTTGGCTTTGAAAACTTTGTTCATATCTGTTCTTTTGTAATAGGTACTTATGTTCACTAGTCTCAGTGCTCACCTGAGGCATAATACAGCGATTAAGGCGTCAAGAATATGCGTAAGTACAAAGCTTAACAAATGGCAGATATTACGTGCGCGTACGCTGCACTGCAATGATCGTCCCCGTCATACCTTGGAGCATAACTAATTCGTCTTCCTCGCAGCGTGTTGCATGGATCCCGCCCACAAGTGTGTCATACGTAATAAATGCGTGCTAAGTACACGCACTTTCTTCGCATCCGCTTTAGATAATGCCCCCATTTGTCAGATTTCATTGCTATCACAGGCTCGTTCATCATGTCGCGGTGGTTCTGGAGCTGCTTTGATTTGTCATCGTGCTAATTCCGTAGCAGTGGGTGGCAAGTGACTCCCGATTTCCCAACTCAAATGCACGCTCTCCTCCAAACGTTTTATGTACGAGCAAGCGATTTATATTCCTGTGCTTTAAAATTAGATTTTATTATTCGTACTCGCAACCCACATATATTTTAGGTCAAGCGGCCTCGGAGCGGCCCGTGTCATACTTAGGTATGTCGGTGTTTTGATCGCATAAATTCCGCAGACTTTTTTTGCAAGATGCACTCGTAAACAAAGAATGCATCTCCTCGGGGTTATCGCGCAAGTGCATCGCACTCACCTAACAGATGTCCTGTCTCATTGCCACTCGTGTCAGCGGTATTGAACCTGACATATTTTTCTTACTAACGAAGGCCGAAAGTGGTTCAGTGATTTCATATCTCCTATTTGCTTCAACGTTATCATCACAGTCTTCTGTAAGAAAAACTAGGTAATGCTCAAGATTTCTGCTTTCTATTGTATTGCTTCCGTGCAGTTAAACCAAAATGGCTGATTTTACTGTTTGGTCCATGTTAGTTGGTTCCGAATATAGATCCTAGAGCTCCGTTGTGAAATGGGTGAGCGCTGCACCGTAATGACAACATGTGCCCGCTTTGGCGCCCGATCGGAATAGACTTTACGATTTGTTTAGGTCTCACTTGTTTGCCTGAGTCGTTAATAAATCCCGGCTGTTGCATCGATCGTATTAACTTATTTACTTGCTAGTAAATCATTCCTCCCTTGTATGCCATTTCACACTGATAGCGTTTGATGGTCGTAAAAATGTTATTAGACAAAACGACTTGGCGAAATTGCCAAGTTTTCGTCGGTTTTCATTCTAAATTTGGATTATGGTATTGAAAAACACTGCATTACAAATCATGCCGAAATCTTATATTTAGATAGTTATTCTCATCTTTTTTCTCAAATATTTTCATTCTAAGAACAACCAGTAAGTTAATAGTTATTACGCACACAGATTCGAAACTTTCGCAGTTACGCAATAACTAGAACTCCCAGTCAACTCAATTTGCAATAAATGAAAATGATTTACTTATTACAACATATTACTTCTGCAACATACTTTTCTCACTAACTAGTGTTCCAATGTAGTATATCGTGTGAAACTGGTTTCTCAGTACACGTTGCAATCATTCATATCCATAATTGAGCGTTAGACCTTTGATGTTTTGAAGGGAGCTATCGGAGTAAATATCGATTCGGTTGCACAATCGATTCGTTCGACTTGTACTCGAAGGTTATCTTTGCTGTCACTTGCTGCGACGATACTCGATACCCTAAAGAAGTGGGTAGGCTACCTAGATCGATGCCAAGAATAAAATCTTTATACTGAGAAATTGTGTTTCTCGAGAGAGTATAAGTAGTAGAGTAGAATGAGAATAAACTGACGGAAGGATCAAACCTCACTACCTAACTATTTTTACTGTAAAGAAAAACGGGTTGTGTGTTATAGTTATAGATAACTTGATCTTTATATTAACTATATTTATTATACAAGTAGCTGAACGTTTGTATAATGTAGTTTTAGGTTAAGTACATTAATTGTAACCATTTTAACTTGTAAGTCTTTTATTATAAGTTCGAAACCTATATTGATTGATAGATATATGATTATGTGACACCGTGTTATACTTTTACCCAAATAAATTGCTTCATTAAATCATATTGTTGCAGTATTATAATGTCTATTCAAATTCAAATGAAAATTATGGAGTATGAGTAACTGAATATTGCTTCTAATATTGCATAACTGCTCCACGATTGGCAATTTGCCCGTAGTGAATAAGAAAATCGGGATTCTAACTACGCAATTCCAACATGAAAAATTCGCCTTACTTACTTTTTCACAAGTCACAAAAATAGCTTGAAATAACACGCGCTTTAATGAAAACATTCAGCTTTTATGTAAGAGTATGTTTGGTTTTTCCTCATGTATGAAAATTGATGACTTCTGCGTGACTATACATTACTTAATTTATCTGACTGAACCGACATGTCGCTTTGTTAATCGTGTGCACTAAAAAGCTTACAAATGACTTTTATTTAAATGGTGCAGGATATGTAACAGGGCCATGCCTTTAACCATCCACTCTCTCGACCAATGTTTCCTTGATGTAATAAATTAGTGCAACCTTGGAGCTCACGATTTGTTTATGTGGAAATATTGGAGCCTTAATGGAAACACATATTGGATATCGTTTTTCAATCTGACTCAGCTGAATTCTTGTCATTGTTCTTTACGTGTCTGTAGTAATACAAATGTTGCAACTGATGTTTTTCTTATGAAATATGGGAATATTTACTTGTAAGCTAATTATAATTTCAAATATTTAATACCTCCTTTACCTATACCTACCTCATAAATAGTGGTCTCATATTGTTCATAAAATAGTACTACCTACTGAATACTGCAGATATTGCGTGGCATTGATAACTATAAGACATAATAAATCCTTAATTTCTGTTTGCCTTCAAGCAGCACGTTATTCTAAAAGGATAGATATAACATGTAGTTGCTACTTATTATAATATACTACTTGTTGAGTTAACTTTATTTTAAATCCACCTTGAAATATCAAAGATTTACGAGATAAATATTTATTTTTCGGAGGTTTGAGTGTTTATTCTATGGCCAACCACTCGATGTCCGTCAATACGTTGGCTTCACGTGAACATCATATGAGCAAACACTTGGTTGCGATGGGCTGCCGACCGTTGACGCCATCCATTCTGCTAATAATCCCGTTCTCGCCCACTCGCAACTTGTCGTCCTAGATGGCCTGATGGGCGTTTCAATGGAGTCGCTCCGTTTGAAGCCCTTGTTAGGCCCATGATTTATTTTATTGACTCAATAGCTAGAATACCTAGTCGTCTTACTGCAGTACGCATTGTGCCATTTATATTTCCGTATAATTGTACGACAACACACGTTTTTCTTCAACTAACTGTTTATATACTATGTAATCGCTTTAATTAATAACGTTGGATGCTTGCTTTACCTAATCTTCGTAACTTAACACTCGTCTGCCTTGCCACTAACTGTTAGACACCGCTTTTGTCCCCACACCGGAACCCACTAAGCAGTGGAGTTGAGAATACCGGTTGCTTATTCCTTCTGAGAATGCTATCTGCTTTGCTAGGCAACATAGTGACCGTAGATTTAGACGAAGCTGCCAATTCGGTTATTAGCAAATGTATTGCCAAGTGTTAATATTGGCAAAGACAGAGCTGTGATCTCGCGTCTCTATTCTCCTGGAATTGCTGGTCGCTGTTTCACATCGGAATAACACCTATGTTTTGTAATGTGCTATTTGATGTAATACTTCATCGCGGTATTATGTTTTAGTGTTGCAACGATTTATGATATTGTTTACGACTTGGATTCTGAATATTACAGCTCTATGCGCTCCAAGTACGAAATTAAATGCTATCTTGTAATCTAAGATTAAATGCTTTCACTAGGAATTAACTATTAAATTAATATATGAATCTAATGCTTTGACACTTGGAATGTGGTGTTTTAATGTACTCGGAGCGCATAAGTTGAGGTCGGTCGCGCGGCTGCAGCGCTCATGCTTAGGGCCTTTGGTGACCTGGTGGTGTGTCTCACTCTGCAGCATCTCCGGGCTGGCGCTGGCTCTCGGCGGCAGTGGCAGCCCCGCCGCGGCGCCAGGCCTCTGCACTGACTCCAAAGACCAGACGGCGACCTCCTCCAGGGCTACCTCCCCGCCGCCCGCCCAGCCGCACTCCAGGTAGGACATCCATGGCTTGAGGTCAATTGAGGTTCTCGGTCTTCTCTGTGACTTACAAATGTTTATGATCATAACATCGCACCAAAAAGCTGCTTAACAAGATTAGTTATATGTAAATAATAATGTAAATAAATGTTCGTAAGTCATGTTTTGTTTTCCGCAGGTGTTGGTGTTATGTTTTTCCTAATGTTGTTCAGTGCGGTGGTTGTTACTTGTGCTGTCCGTTGCCGTGTCCTGCATTTGCATGTTGCCTGTTGTTTGTTGTCTGTATGGTGGCAGAGTTTTTATTTTTTCTGTTATGTTTTGTCTTTAGTTCATTTGCTGATAAATTATTGTTGTGAGCCAGCAATTATGGCGTGCAGTCTTCATTTTGTTTTATGTATTTGTGTAAAGTTAAGCTAAGGTCTTTGTGTATTATTTCAGAATTTTACAGATTCATTGCCGAATGTATTTTTTATTTTTAGCGTATCATTGCGATCATTTTTTGATAACAATCCATGCTGATCAAGTTTTTATTTCTGAGATCCGGATTTGGGACAAATAATATGCTACAATTGAGTATTTTTTATGATTGCGCATATAGTTAGTATCTTTTTGAAAGACGCACGAACACTAAATTCATAATAAATTAGGTATACGAGAATATTCTCGCAAAGATATCATTCATAACACATTGTATGCGAACGTCTTTCGAAATGAATAGGGTTTTCCTGACGAGCGTTGATTGATGAGGTGGCACGAGGCTCCACCCATGAGCTTTTCAAAGTCGATCCTTATGTCATGGTTCGAAATACAGCTTGGAAGGCCACGTGGCTAGCTCGCTCTTTGGGCAGGTCGACGACACAGCGTTCCGATGTCATGCCAAGGGTATACCGTAAGCAAATTGTCGGTGTCCATTTTCATTAAACTCACATTTGCTTGAATTCAAGTCGAGTTTTTGTCGACATCTCCACGAAGGCTTTGTATGCAAATACGTAATAGTTAGAGGTGACTAAGAAATGTTATCTCTAACTACGTGCTATGTCTGTACAATTTAGGTGTGCTAACACGTCCATTGTTCCCTTCACCTAGTATCTCATTTTTATCTAGCAGTACGTTTGCCTAGGATTATGCCTAATAGTACCTAGATGATAGTTCCTTTGAGTTTCGTGTCAAATGACACGGCGCTTTAGGCTCCACGTGTTAAGTTAGCATATTATACATGTATGTCAATATTCATTATGTATGCACATTCGAAATAACACAGAAAACCTTGAACAAACTACAAAAAAGGTTAAACGTTCTAGTCAATAGTGAAACTGGAGACAAAAATATACTTGACATGTCACGATGTTTTGGCAAAACAGTTACACCTTCTTAGTATCGTTATTTAAATTAGATAGAAGATTTAAGGCTACAATTATTAAATACACAAACTAGATTAATTTTTGTTACCTAATAGGAAACATAACTAACTACATTGCAATAGGATTATGGTTACGTTCAAATGCTAGAAGGGAACAAATTAATATGTTAAACGAAATCTTAGATCAAATCATAATCGTGCAAGTTTTAAGCTCAAAGTTACGTATGATGCATGAAATTTTTAATTATAATCGATTCAAGGACAGAGGATGTAAATGGTTGTTGATGTAAAAAGTTGTTGGCAAATAGGTCAGATTGGATAAAGAAAATAGCTTATATCCGTTTTACGGTTAAACTGAATTCTCTGCCGTACAATTACGTCTAATAGCTCTAGATATGGTTATTAAATGTTTCACCACTCGGGGCATAAATCCGTTGAAATTAAAATTCAATAATGTTCAGAAGTTTCGATAAAAGCCCTATTTTTAGCGATTTCGAAATACTGTCCATTGCTTGATTTTGATACCTAACTATAATAATAATCATAAAAAAAAGTTTTTATTTTGATAATATAAAATCAAAAACCTTGTACCAATGAAAAACGTAAGTAGGTAATAATTAATGTCATTAACTTGTGACCTAAAATACATAAAGATTAATTTGCAAGCATCTTTTCTCAGAGAATGAGGAAAATAAAGTTATATGCCTAAATGTTTATCAGTGAAGCGAGCCAAACAATGTGCTATGTAGGCATGTGATTATTAATAATTAAACGTTTTATTTTCAATGCTTAGTAATGAGTGTGCCGTTCATCGAACTATGGAATCACGTTGTTCCTCGACTACTACGATTTATACATTTGCTTTGTCAGTCATAATTTAGAGGTTATCAAACCCTAAATAGAAAACGTAGGCTCGGTTTTTCAGTGTATGTAAAATAGGAAAGATGTAGGAAAGTTTCGAGACCATGTCACATTAATTGCGTTCGTTTATTATCCTATGTAATTCCTTAACATAGCAATGACCAAGAGTAACTATATATTTATTAAACTAAAGTGTAGTATAAATTATTTTCATACCCATTTCAAGGGAAACGAGATCTGCGTATTATAATTACTACTACATTTTAATGGATAGAAATATCTGTCACTGTCAATAGTACCTGTTTATTATATACATACGTATGTATGACAGGCTTCTATGTTCGATATCAAATTACATTTGAAATCCACTTCGCTGGACGTCAAAGGTCAGTGTTAATTAAGATTGGCGTATCATCTAAGCCGAAATTCATACACCAGACCCATGTTCGTGTCTATATTATGCGTTCGAAGTATTAAGCAATATCAAAAGTACCGTTGTACTCTATTATTAACTCCTAGTAACTATGTGCCTAAACGCGGGGTTTAATGACCGTTTCTCGCCACTTTTTGTAGTTGGCAGCCTTCGTGGCGTTTATTAAATTAGAAATACATCAAGGCAGTTTACATACGCAAGTTTAGTTGCTCGTGGCGTCTAAAGTCACGGTGCTGCCTCCTTTTATTCTGCCAACTCTCGTCCGACCACTTCGGTGTAGCAACAGCATGACATTGAAATGTATCCTGGTCCCTTGTAACCGCAGCCGGGATGAGTTCGTGCACCCAACCATGCAAGGACCCGTCCTGACGTCATTCGCGATGACCGTCATCAGCCCTTCAAAGCACGGGATCATTTTCACCTTTATTCAGTCCCTGATAGAGTCTTTGGGATCTGGAAGCTTCTGTGCATTTGCAACAAAAGCAATCCTCGAGGTTGAGGCGAAATGATGTGAATTATACCCTTATTAAATTTGCATTAAGGTTTTGTTTGAGTCCAGCCATCGCTGGATCTGGCGATGACATCAGTCTGTTTGTTATCTCCAACTGGTATCAGAGTGTTGTTTAGTATGGATTACATGGATGGCTATTATGAAGACGGCGATAATTTTTGATGGCCTGATGTTTAACTTAGTACTTAACACTTATCATGTTTTGCCACTTAACAAGTACCTGCTCGGTTTCGATGGGGAATAGGTATTGTTTATTTTTTCATCATCGATGGAATTGTTGTTTGTTTGTGGTTTTCGAATGTTTACCTCGGCTGTTTTTATATTCGATTCCAGTTTATGGTTGAGTAATAAAATGCGTGAAATGCGAATGCCTGATAAATGCAAGCTCGCTTTAATGAATGCCTAGTTAAATTTATATTGAGCACTTAAAACCTGCTATCTCATTTATTGACCTTGCTGTTTATAAATTAGATCTACTTTCGACATTTGTGTTACTGCTCTGCTATTCGTATTTTACTATATTTTATTCCTGCAATGATACATTATTCACAGTATTATAGTTTTAAGAACCACCAGTCTTTAGTTCTATTTGTCATCAAAAGAAAACTGATCATAGCAAGACTAAACATTGAATAAGTTACATGCTTAAATGGAAAGATATAATCCTTCTCTACCTAAGTATGTTTACTATTTGCTAAATAGACTAGAGATCTAGAACATTCTCGTAGCAACAGGTCGCCTTTTGAGTGTACCGAGGCAGTAGCCGCTTTGGTAACATATTGATAAGCAACGAGAAATTGGGTCAGCATGACTGCCAAAGGTGTTCGGATCTCGCTGCCAACTGCTCAACAGTGTAAGATATAAACTGTTGACAATACCAATTATATTGAGAGTAACTGTATCACATTCATACACCTCCGCTTGAATAAGAGGCAGTAACCTTTCTCTATATTGTAACCTATTTGTGCATATATGACCTACTAGGACTACCCTTACATGGGTGCTCTTCCACTTTATCAACTGTTCGACATTTTGCAGTCACTAGTCCACGTAACATTTCCAAACCATCAATGATACTTTTTTCAATCCTCTTACAGAATCCAAATATTTTTCTGGTTCGGGATAAATAGGGATGCGTAATTTCGGCCTATCCCTTTCGCGGGAAATGGGTGTGTATGTATGATATTGATTTTCTGTACTGCTGTAGACCAAAAAATGAAATACATCTTTATCCTAATGGGTATTGAATTACTTACTGCAAAATTAATGACTACATAAGATGAAATATTTTTATGACTCGTTTCATCATTGATTGTAATTAAAATGGGCACTTGTTATCTGCATTATTGTCAATAAAGTTTTTAGTAGTAAAAATTATTGTGAAAGTTGGAACACGAGTAAAACCTGCAGATTTACTTTATAGTTAGGTAAGTATAAAGAAAATTATGTATTCCAAATATTGCGGAAATATTAATATCTCATGAATAATAACTAACGGGACTTATCGCGTAAGTTTTATATCATAAAATTACCTTTATTAACCCGACGTTTCGGCTACGTTGCAGTAGCCATGGTCACGGGCAGACGGAAACGTTGGATTAATAAAGGTAATTTTATTATTTAAAACCTTACGCGATAAGTCCCGTTAGTTATTAATCATCTCTGTAATGTTGAACCATACAAAAGAAAAAAATTACTTATGAAATTTTATCTTTCTTCAGTGCTCGTCAAGACCAATGTCTTCCAACTTATAGATTGCTCTTGCCATATTATATATTGTTCAACTTAGATTATTTATCTACTGTTTTAAATACTGTAATAAAACGCTGCTCTGTGACTAGGCAACGAATATATATTCTTGTATGTGGTTCTATAAAACACCGTATTCTCTCGATAGCTAGCACCTAAGTATCGGCAAAGCCTCGAAGTCGTTACTCGTATCTAGAACTGAACAGCTTGCATAAGAAATGAAGTAGGTTCCCGTTACTGTGTCAGTTGTTATTATGCTATCAGATAAACGACGAAGAGAAATGTTTCGGTGCAACGGGTTGGACGTTTGCGACACAACCAATCAGATTGTCATCTGTGCTTTATAGACTATATTGGCATGCAATGATCTAGTTCTCTAGAAATTGTCCTGTTTGCTTCAGAACAAAGACGTTTGTTGACGTTAGGAGTACCTATAACCGCCGAGTGTGTATAAGATGTATGAGTGTCAATGAAGCGAAAGTGGTCTGTCAGGATCGGGACAAATGGGGATCCGTGATCTCTGCCTATGTATGTATGTACTGTAGCACTTAGATGTATGAGAAGGAATAATGATACATTACGCCTCGTTGACTAGTGCGATAGTTGTATAAAAACTGGTGCGTTTACAATTATGCAAGTTTCATAATCGAGTTATTTGACTGGAAAGCGTTCCATTGTTATTCATAAATTGTGCTCGCATCCACGTGTTCGCATTATTTCGAATGAAGCCGCACACTATTCACAATGGATGCTCTGATTCCGTTTTTAAATGATCTGCTGGATGGATGTTAATGTATTGTTGTTGTTATTGAAATTAATAGGCTTTTTCAATAAGAGAAGCCAGGTTTAAATAAACCAGTATGCGCAAAAATCCTGCCAGGTCTGCGTTTATTATACCGACCAATTATTATGATTTATACAATATTTTAAAACTAACAACTTGCTACAATATTTTACCTACTTGCCTTCAATCAACTGTGTTTATTTACATAAATAATGGAATCAGTGCTTGTTTATTAACGTGGTTATTATTTGTTTACGGTGATAATGAATCCAGTTTAACTAGACAGTTTTATCGTTATTATTTATTGCGTATTGCTATGTATTATACCTAGTTCCTCTAGTTGCCAAGGTGCTGCACAAATTGTCTCTTCGAGTCAGCCTTGCTTTGTATTCTAAATAGAATGCAATAATACATCAGAGATCATGCTGAAACAGCCAATTATTGTTACGACAGCATTCAGGAAGTATTATCCCATACATCTCAGTGCATTAACGACACCATGAGCAGAGATTATGTCATCGTATTCAGTTATTCAATTCAAGTACCACACTACTTGTAGTAGGGTTACAGATAAAGTCATAAAAAGATACTAATTACTGAAAAGAAAGGAATTAATTATAGGAAACACGCAGGATTATTCATAAAGCGGTATTCTTATGCAAATTTGTGGTATAGACTAAAATATTCCATAGGTAGTTTTCGTAATTGATTTACACATATAATTATTTATGAGCTAATCTGCAATATCTCATAAAAACATAAACAGAAAAAGACGCGTTTAGACTAACAATTCTCCCAAGATACACCTAATTATGAAAAACCACATTAGCGGCACGTGTCGGCGCATATAGAGTAGGAAAATGTTTTTCTCTCGCGAGTAACGAGCGCGCATGAACCAAAACGTGATCTATGCAATTTTCAATCATGTAAGAGGATGTGGTCACACGTCGTTTTCCTAATGCACGAATAGTAATTTGCTGTTTGTCTTTGAGGTTTTTGCTTACAATTGTGTAATTTGTATGTAGCGTAGATTGTGGTCACGAAATGAAATTGTACGCGTTGAATCTTTTGTCTATACGCTTACTAATGGTTGTCGTTTTGTTTCTTGCAGGTAAGAATATGTCGAAACGTCGAACGTATAGTTCGCCATCCAGGTAAGTATATATAGAGAAGCTTTAAGTATATAAATAAATATAGGAAGCACCTGCCATTAATCAATAAATAAATAATATGTTGCTTTGATAAGTTCAGCTCACTAATTGCTACAGATAATGGCAGACCTTACTGGAATAATTCCATGTAGATATCGGTTGCTTAAATACATATTTATCGCAAAGGCTGGGCATGTTGTATATTATAATATCCTATATCGAATATCTACAGAATGATTCATTTAAATGTATAGAAATGTCTGTAACTGATATGTCATAAACAGCATCCCCCATATGGGCTCGTCATGACTTCCCGGTGAGGCGAGCGGTTATTGTGCCAGATCTCTCACTTGAATGTTACGGCCAAACTACGTCAATATGCTTCCGAAATTTGCGCTTTAAATAAGTGAACTTGTCCTCGTATTTAACAAAACTAACTGGTCATCCACCTCGGCTTTTATTACTCAATCTTCTCTCGTTAGTTAGTCATGCTAGAGTAAATGTTTGACCGCGCTATCTTCGAACACGATCATCGGTAAGTGCTAAGAACCGATTGACGTCATTTATTAGTTCTGTGTAAGTTTTAAGAAGTAGCATCTGCTGTCATGCCTGTCACGTCTATCTATATTCGTGTTTGGATAGCTCTAAATGAATGTGAAATTAAAAATGATCTCACTCTTTTTTGTTGGGCACTAAAAACTTAATAAAAATACCAGGATTAGCAAAAAAGCAATTTTGTCAAAAATTTACAAAGGTGTTTTATTACAACTATAAAATACCTGAACACGATTCGATCAAGGGACTTAACCGTGATCAGAAATAAGTTGTTTACGCCTCCGTGCGGGCACTGGGCCAACAACCACCTGAGGCACTCCTAACCACTTGGCACGAGTCGTCATTTTTATGAAATGTCTCGCACGCATTCAGGCAAGTTTTCTCGGAACTATTTGGCATCTGCATTTGTTTTTCCCTAATGTGTACCGGGCATTGTCCATTAAATCTATTTTTCATCGTCTGCCGCAACGCAGACGGAGCGGCGAGCTTTGTCGAACGCCTAACGATCCATGACAATGGGCCGTTGTGACATTATCGGCAATTCATATTGGGTTGCGAATCATCTGAACGATCGTTTGTACAGTTTTATCGGCCATTTGGTTAAATGTTTTCATTTGTGCATGTACCGAACAAGGTATGTACATAAACGAAGGCATTTGGAAGCTGTTTCTTGATGTGTGTTAGTAACCATCGTCTTGCAACTTAACACTGAATCAGATAGTTTGCAAAAAGTCACGAAGAAATTTTTATATTTTTTATAGTATTGCCATTTAAAATGTTTATAAGTTGGTTGGAAACATGCCACTAATGTAGTTCAATGTAATGTACACAATATGTATTTAAAATTTCCACAGCCTCAAACGAATCACTTCTTAACTAGTAAAATAAATATTTTTCTCTTTTAAATTTGTGTACTGTTTAGCACAATATCTATAACTTGGTTTATTTAATATTTTAGCATCCGAAAAGAAATCAAAAATAGTTTGTTTAGTAAAGGTTTTCCCTAAAGGATTACTCAAACGTTCGATATTGATATTTATTTCTACATTTGACTGAATAGATAGAATTGGTGAGATTTTTGCGAGTGTGTTGGTTTAAGCAAATTAGTGATCATTTGTCAGTGTCGGATACTAGCCGGATAATAATCTCCTAAGAGGTTGTAGGTCAAAGTAATCCACGTGTCATATTGACGTCAGTGTCACAGTAATGCATATTAAATTATATGCATATATGTGTGGAAGATTATTAGTAACGTCATGACTTTAATCCCTTTTAAAATAGGTGAAGATTATCGCACTTAGAAGTGAAGCTCAATTTGCACGTAATAGTCAGCGTACATCCAAGTACATTACTCTCATTATATTCTGTCTCTTTAGTAGACACAAAATATTCCTTATCCAGGACAGAAAATGTATAGTTTAGCTCACATTGATTTCTCTCAATGACATATACGTACCACGAATATCCAACATGCACCTGGTGTATCAAGTGAATGCTCTAGACAGGAATAATAATGCATGTCCTAATTCCGTACGAATAGCAACCGATTTCTATGCACACAAAACAGGGCATCGTATTTGCTCTCGGTGCAAAATATTTACACCGGTTGGCCTCAAGACCCTAATGAGTTGGTACAGAAACACAACGCTATCATAGTCAGGGAGATAACCTACATTTTGGACGGCCGCCGATTGTTTACAATTCATCGCTCTAAATTGTCAAAGTTGTGTGTTTTTTATCACATATATACTATACCCTGCTTATGTATTAGTAGTTACTCATTATGTACATTAAGGTTTATACGTATGCTTTCTTTGTATATAGACCAAATAGCGTTCATAATACATAGTTACAATAATTACATATTGAATATTATTAATTCTGAACAAAATGGAGCCTACAAAAGTTTTCAACGTTTATTTTAGAAGTACCTTGTGTGACATTATAATTTCTAGGCAGGCTGATGCAACATGTAACATTGTATGTGTTTAAATATGATATCACCTTAGTGTGACGTCTCGTACTCTTCAAAGGTTTCAAGCCTACGCAAGATTAACCTCGCTGCATTGCGCAACTTTCTGGAAGCATTGCCTATTCATCGTACTCACACAACCTCGTCAACCACGCTG
Organism: Leucoptera coffeella; assembly: GCA_030578115.1. Classification (NCBI taxonomy): domain Eukaryota; kingdom Metazoa; phylum Arthropoda; class Insecta; order Lepidoptera; family Lyonetiidae; genus Leucoptera; species Leucoptera coffeella. The sequence goes on along the minus strand of JAMBLF010000653.1, from coordinate 143,724 downwards.
ATTCTAGGAATTATACACTATCTTATTTAAGGCAAGTTTTCAGCACATTTTTGGTGAGTTCATTTTGAATCTTTTCATTAGAGTTTGAAAGAGCGCGAAGTTGACATTCATAATTGAAGCGGCATTGCAGTAATTCATTGCAGGCATACAATGACAAACGTACACTGCAAATGTTTGCAACTTGAAAACCACTTTTCACTAGATTAAGGTGTTTTCCACTCGAAATCCTTTCTCCACGACATAGTAATTCCATGTTTATAGTTGATATCAAGTTTGCACTATCAAATGTCCATTAAATCAAATCTCTAACGTTATAACTCAAAACCGTTTTATATAAGTCGTTTAATGAAAGGCAATTGTCATTAAATTGCGTGGATAGTATCGTTCAAGGAAAACGCTAACTCAACTTTGGACTTAACTAATAATTAAGATAATTTGCCAGTCACTAAGAAACCGGGCACTGTAATTTTCTCGCTGTCTAATTGCGGCCGAGCAGGTCACTCCGAGTAGTCTAACAAGTTCTCAGAACCATGCGAGTGGTATAACTTAAAAGCGAATCATTTAGACCAAGCTTTAAAGAATATTAGTACCAAAAACCATAACTTAGGAGTAATCCTAACCTAAGCTGTAGCTCTGTGGTTTAATTTGGGGATAAAATAATATATGTTAGAGTAAACACGGAATTTATTATGAATGTGTCATTTATTTTATGAGCAGAAATCGGCATATAAACCTTTCAGTCTCATTTATTGATTTAAGTAAATTCGTAACATATTTTTCGTATCATCCGAATTCCAAGAAACCAATTTCGATACAATACATGTAATTTTACTTTTCACAGTATATTTGTGCCCAGTCATACTGCGGAGGTTTTGATGGTTGCGGAAGTCATTTGTGTAATGAAAAACCTATCAATCAAATATATTGATATGAAATTCGTAGAAATATAGAAAAATTGTCTACTCTATAATAAATATATGAATAAGTTTGTTGTAGCAGACTCTAACGGTGATTAAAATGTTGTGAAGATTGCGGTGATTTATAGCACATCGATAACCCTTCAGTATTTATATGTTTTACTTTGAAGTACCCTCTAGAACTAACCTCGATCCTTGATAGAGATAATAAAATAGCGAGTTTTCCTACAGACATTCGAAGGTGAATGTATGTAGTTAATATGGTATCACAGGAACGAAGAAATCGAGTTTTAGTAGGTGTGCCATCACCATGTTGATTTTATAAGGGTGCCTAGTAAGTTTTCTGTTAGTATTAATCCTACTTTTTTCGCATTGGCCACGTTCTGACTTCGAGTTTGAATGTCACGCTCAACAATAAACTTTTCTCTAAGATTACGTCACTCCCGCATCATCACTGTTTTTGTTTTGATGGAACGGCCGCGTGCTGTTTCCCTCGCTCCTGTGCGTGTCAGATATGTGCGTCTCGCTCGGAAGCCAGTGGCGACACACAGTCTGCCAGTCTACCGGCCGGCCGCTGTTCCGCATAAAGAACCCTCGGACGTCGCCATTGAGCACATTTTTCAACAAAGTTCACGTCCAAGGTTTTTCTAGTAAACAATTAGTTCGGCGGAGTTTCCATTTATGAAAATTGCCCTTTTCAATTAAATTACCCATAACACGCATATTCTAAACTGATACATGTCACTGTATTAAAAAGATGACGTGACTCTCAATGTCATGGAATTGCTATAGTTTTCGACTAAGTATATTAGTTTTCAACTAGTTTCGTTGTTCTAAATACTTTTGTATATACCTAGTTGCGAATACGATTTGTTTTCTTTGACCTTCAAAGTTTGGAGGACGCAAAGGTACCGTGAAAGTCGGCAGACATTAAATATTCGCCTGTTGTTGTATTACTCATCATAACTAATAATGTGTCCAGAAACTCGATCCGCCAAAGTCGCTGGCCGTTCGCCGTGCCAAGTATTACATTAACATCTAATTAGAGATAACATCAGGCCAAACTTGGCACGCATATCGCAAAGCTGCCTTAACCAAAACAATTTGCATCGATATAATGAACAGCTCGTTAATATTATTTGAATAAAGGAAAATGTTCTTGAATAATGTAAAGAGGATCGGTTTATGCCCCCCAAACAATGAAATTCTACAAAGATTTGAGAGTGTACTCTCTGCATATGTTTGTTTCCTTTTGTTCTCGGTATTTCCTTTCGGTCCACTTTTCGGAGCTAAATATAAATATGTAAGGTTTCCTGCTGAGATGCAACGTTGCTCAGAAGATGGAACGATATGCATATATTTATAGAATGAGGTACACAACGATTTTTGTGCCATAGCAGATTGAAGAGCCGATAATAATTACCTAAATGTATTAGGTATATTTTTATCACAAAAGTCTTACGATAAATAAGTAGTTGATAATGTAAATATTGATAATTCTATTTATTACTTACGGATCAGTGCAGATAAATGGTGATCGTGTTGATATATAAGTATTTATTTATCATATCGGACCACAGATTATGTAATCAGGGAAGACTGTATTTTTATCAAACTTAAATCTGATATTTTGATACGATGGGTTTAGATTATTTACCTCCGTTTTGCTGTATCGACGCAGTTAAGTGCATTCGTTGTTTTATTCGTTATGGTCAGAAATTGTGTATGAATATATCCTATGAAGACGATATTATTATGTTCAATTCGGTATATTATGTAGTTTGAAGGAGATTAATAATCTCATATTATATAGTTCAGTCCTTATTCCAGTTTCAGGCTTTATCCAACTTGTACAAATTGATAGTAGTCTTTTTCAACCTTATACGAATAATTTAAGATGAATCTTGTTTGTAAAGTTCCCTGTTTAGAAGTTCATCTCATTTGTGTGTCGAGTTATAGTCTTGTTGAGTGACGGATGTTTTCCTGTCGGTTTTTATTTAAATCTACAGCCCAGTCGCAATTTGGCCAAAGATGAGGTATGTGGGTGTCAAATCAGGTGACATCTCGCAGCCAAGTTAATGATGCATTGCTATGTGCTGTAAGCGAGACAAACGATCTTTTATCTCGGAGAGCACTAAATCTTTTAAATGAGTACTGCGAAATCAATTTACTTAATTTTCTTTAGATGAAGTTTAGTATTAAATGGTTAGCTACAAATACTTTCTAATACATAATTGTTGTAAAATGCATTAAGAGATTATCGTAAATGGTTATTTCTCATGAGTAGGCGAGCTAGTTTTATGAATGTTATAGAAATATTGAAAGGCTGCCCATAAATATTAATTATTATATTGAGGAAGGTATTTTCTTACTCTATTTCTACTTTATTGGTCTCATAACTTAAAGCTTGCATTTTATGTCTATTTCATGCTCGTATCGAAACTAGTTTTCTGCAGTATTTTAGAATATTATTTATTTATACATTGATATCTTTAGCAACGAATCGTTCACAGTTTCTTATCGCAATAATCTAAAAACTTACAGCTGAATAAACAATGTCCATGGAACAAACTGATTAGACATAAATGAAAATGGAAGTTTCTAGGCAGCCAATGAAATGAAGTGGTAAAGGCACAAAAACTTGGTTCGTCTTAATTTTGTTATTACGATGACAGCGCAGAAAAGCATGACATCATCGTCGGAGTAAGTGCGCAAAAAGTCGAGCCTTTTCAACCGGCTCTAGGCAACAGCGGTATTGCGTTTCACACTTTTGAAGTATGCAAATTTTTTAAGCATCTAAAGAGTTAAACTATCTGTGAGTTTTAATGTTCGTTTTTGAAAAATGTTGCTAGGAATTATGTAGTTTGGGATGTTTCTTTGATAGCTTTAATACTATGTAAATGTATATTTTGAATAAAATATTAATGAAGACACTATTTAATTTAACACAATGAATTTTTTTCTTACTATATTACTTTTAGTACTACATATATGTTTATTAACTTTAATCGCTTTGGTCATATCGAAGAAATGTTTAAATTAAACTATTTCCTAAGCCTCTCACCAACCATGTTGTTACATAATTTCATTTAAATAACTTACAAGAGAATCATAAATATGAATAATACATAAAAAGTATTTTCTATAAGTTAATGCGTAGTAAATCAATCATGTCAAATTAGGTATTTGTAATTCCTTGTGCAAACAGTAAACGGTAAATTTCTTTATATAGTTCTCGTAATTGAAAACGACACCTTCAGAAATATAAATCCGATACGTAGATTACTTTTTTAAATCACGTTTTCATGTAGGTGAATCCTCGTAGGTGTATATTTTGCATCGCAAGCTTTTCTGTCGTTAGCTTTTTGCGCATTATCATTCTAGCGGTAGTGTTTCTTTCTTTAATTTATTCAATAAAAACTAACCAGTAGAAAACTATCAAAACAACTTCTTATATTGAGTCCTTGACCTCTCCGATATAATGTTTGACGTTACTATCTTTTAGTGTGTTTAATTGAATTATAAAATATTTAATGTCCAATTTTATTGTTATATAATAAGTAACACTAAGTACTATGTAGTTTAATAAAACTCTTTTATCGTAAAAGTTCTCTTCATTAAATGTTTTAGTTGAAGGCCTAGTAAATAGGACGACCGATGTTTTAATCAGGATTATAGCAGCCCTGAATGGGTTATATACAAGGTGCTGCATACATAAAAGTAAATGAAAGTTTTTCATTGAACTTAATCACTGCATTACGCATAACATTATTAGATAACACCCCACCATAAGCTCTGTCCTTGGTCTACTAAAGCTACCATCTCAATTGAACAACAAAATGGTTGATCAACATTTAAAAGGCATCGTTTTGAGTGTAATTATTACGAAGCTTTCCACTCGTGTGGGTTCAACAAAACAACCCGAACAATGGCGTGGCTAAATTTGGCGGTGATGTCATATGTTGACTTGAATGACCGACGCAATGGTGCTTACCTGCATTCGACCCAACGAGCTTCACAATAAGCTCACATTTAAAACATTTGCTCACTTGGCCAGTGGAAAAGTAAGTCAATATTTGATGAACGCACACACGATCCTAAATACACGTAAAGACATGATATTTTTTCAAAGACCTTTTTTGTAACGTTAGCATAAGGTTTTTTGTGTTTTTACATAAGTCAAGTGGATTTTGACCTGCGTATTATTTATAAATCAACTCAGTTGCAGTAACAATAATGAAGGAAACAGTTAAATAACTTTTTAGCTTAATTATCCAGTTTAGTTGATCCTCCTCATCGCTAAGAAAACCTTAATCAGTATTCAAGGCGCATTCAAACATTAAGTTGTCAGGATTTCGCAGTTTTCGAGGTCATCTCCGCAAACAGATTGACGCAAAAACATCTTAAAAAGTAATAATGATCTTTTTAAATACTCTTCAAAACGTTTGAATTTAGGTTGCTTTTAAGTGAGCTCATGAGTACGTGTATCCTCCACTCGTTTTGTATAGAAAGGTAAGAGTTGTGAAGAAATTGTAAATGATTTACGATGATTCTCGGGTAAAAAAGCACTTAAAAGTTTCTTTTATTCGACAAAAAGCTGTTTTGAAGTTGTAAGAAGTCTTTTGTGAGCGCACAAAAGGATTGGGTAACCAAGAGGTCTTATAAACGTAATAAGTGAAACGAATGTTTACAACTGTATTGAGCGGAAGGCTAAGTACGATCGCTCTCCGTAGATAATAACGAAAGGGTCCTTACGCAATGCTCATTAGGCCCTAGGCCTGATTCAAGGGTGCGGCTTAACCGTTCATCAACGATTACCTTTTGTGAATGTTGATTCTAAAAATAACGCATTCATTGTTGATAATTATAATGAGCTTTATTCATTACTTCGTGCTTTGTAAGAGATGGAAATATGAGTAGTAAATGACAGTAAAACCTCTAAGGCAGTAATTGATGAGTAAGTTCTTGTCGTGTATAACTTATTATAACTTGTAATTATTAATATGGCCTAACCCTACATTATCCGGTTCATAGTCCCATCCATACCCAAGAGAATTAGATGCCTAATAATAACTTTCATGTCTATTATATGCCGAGAATGCAGCTAGTTCAATTATAAAGTCCTTGACGCTTTTCTCATGGAACTCATCAAATAGTCGTAAAAGTGCAGCTCTCGTTTCGTTGCCCGAATCGCGCCAGTGAGATGTAGTGAGCGATTGTGAAAGCCTGTGTGTAACAGCTGAGCGCAGTCTTAAGGCTGTTGCGATGCCTTTTCCCAATGTTATCTGCTCGCGAACACTCCATTGAAATTTGTTGTTGCAACTTTCATGTGCTTGTGGCTCGATTGTTATCGTGTTGTTTTGATTCGAGACCAATGCGCTAATAGAAAGGCTTAGGGCCTTATACAACTTTCCATTATTAATAAATAGTGTGGCCACTTTTATAGTTCATGAAATGAAACCTGTAGCTGGTTAAGTTAATGTTTTTGTTTAGTATTTCAATCTGAGTATGTGTCTTCCAAATAATGCGAATTTGAACTTCGGAATTATAGTGTCAACTCATTTAATTTTATTTTAATGTAAAAACATGTATAAGTACAGCTTAAGTACGTAACTTACTTTTATCATAAGGAAACCTCTCTAGTTACTTATATTGCCATATGATCTTACAATCTTGTATGTTTCTGTTTAGAGATAAAGGTGCCAGAGTTTACTAATCATTTGTTTACTTTAACATGCGACTGATAAATGCTCTGAATCATTTCCTATGTATAGTCTCGTACATTTTTTGCCCGGTTTCACGCGCTTTCACATACCTACGTACGTTCGCAGGAAAACTCGAAGATGCGTGGGAAAGCCGTAGCTTGTGCTCAGACTAGCTCGTGTTAGATCAGCACTCTTTTATAGAAACACTAAACAAACAACTATTGATTAACACACTGACTACCATTCAACCTTACAGGGAAGTTCGGGTGTCCATCTGGGCAAATACTTAGCGGAGGTAGTAATTCTATAGGTACCTCGAACCCTAGTTATTTGCAATAGTTAATACTCAATGTGACAAGCCATTGACAACCTCTGACCTGATATTTATTACCTGTTCCTGTTACAAGTAGGATTGACATACTTTTGTAATTTTTTTACTTACTCTAAAAGACTAACTACATAATCATTGAGAAATTATTATTAAAAAGCATCATAATTTGGGAATGAAATGCAGAAAACATTGTACTTCACTTTAAATCAGTTACGTATTGATCATAATTAAGCAATTATCCGGTTGATGTAATTTGGGAGTATGAGTTTAGTTGTATTGAGCAATTTGTTTATTTTGTGCTTCATCAGAGCCGAACGCGAGCTGCCTATTTCGTAATCGATTTTCATGTTTGCTCATTATAGCGATTCTTGTAAATAGACTGTACGAATGGTTTTGACTTTTTGAATACGTTATTTATTCCATAATATTACAATTGTAGCTAACAACAATAAGTTCACATTAATCACTCAATAATAACTCCATCAAATGATCAGTAACTTTCCAATATAAACCAAGCTAGTTGAAACTGAAAACAACAGAAATAGAATACTTAAGTGACAGATATTATTTCCGTCCCCATATCTCTCATACATACGGTCTTCGTGGCGCTGGCTGTCACTTTGATTCATCTGTATCAAATTCGCTAATGGTAATCCTAAATGAGGGCCCTCCGGCAGTTCGTTCCAAGACTTCCTAGTGCGTGTTGTTTTATTAATTTTCGTCTCGTTTATACATTGTGAGCTTTGAACTATTCTCGTTCTGATTTGCCTCCGGTCCTCCAGCGATCGATCATGTTGGTCACACTTTGAAGCATTAGTTCTGCACTAATCGAATTTGCAAACGGTCTCTGTGTGCAGGTTATAAAACTTTTTATAGGTGCTTAAAACAGGGACTCGTCTATATGAATAATAATGTTTATTGTTATTTTTATAGATTTTAACTTAGGTTTTGTCATATAATTGCAAATCTTTTCCAGGAGTGATGAATTCAATATGATCATTAAAACGAACAACAGAATATATGTATAATGTAAATTATAGCATTTTAATATAAAAACTCAGTAAATAGTAAATTTCCATATAGAAATGACTCACATAAAGTTTGTTTTTCGTTAGTCACATAAGTATAGTTCAAACACCTACTACGAATGCGACAAATCTGTGCTATTTTTAGTATAATAATAGTATACAGTTATTAATAATACGATTATTTATATAGTATTAATAATTAGTTATATTTATAAGCACCTCGTTGACCTAACATATTTTTTTTAAAGTACTACATAGAATATTTACTAATTTCACAAAAAAATACAATGTTTCCTGAATTGAAGTTCAAATATAAAATTTACTATCATAACGCTTTTCTCGAAACTTGACAAGCCTTAACATTAGCTTCGCTACAAATAATCTCAAACTGAATATTACATCATCTTGATAAAAACTAAATAGTTTATTTTATACGTAATATTACGTATCTAACGTAACCACCAAATTATGTCATGAATGATCAAAGGTACTTATTTAGTGAAGAACAGAAGTAACCAAAAGTGAAAAAGATATTTTTATAACAACATTCAAAGTAAATTTGTCTGATCTATTTCCCCTCGATTAAGCTTTAAGAAACGTTCATTTCATGTAAATCGTGTCAGCTATGGAGACTGCGATTTGTGTCTCATTAACCGCGAGAGAGATCTTCAAAGGCATTACGAATCGCTTTCATTACCCACATTTATTTTGAGTGAGTTTAATTTCTTCGGCCCGCATGTTATGTTATGTCTATTTTTGTGTTGTTTGTCAAGAATGAAAGCTCGTACGTTAATGTAGAGGCGGATCTTCGAGTTAATTGTTATTTACTTGTACCATTGCGCAATGTTTACATCATGTCCGGTTCATATAAATCGCAATGCAACCTATTACTTCTTGGAAGTGTGAGTGGAGATATAGTGAAAGAATGCTAGCCACGCGTTCGGCAGCCGTTTGTTTACGATATAGTAAATCCGAGCGTGAGAATTTTGCCTACGCGATGCCCGGTCGAAGTTCACACGGGCTGTTCCCCCGGACATCAAGTTACCAGATTAACAATATTGATAAACCTGTGTCTTAATTTCATTCCTGTGATCCCTTAGAAGGGTATATGGCTCGTAGAATGGTCTTCCAAAGTACAATATCTTGGGTAACTGCTTCGAGATACATACTTATACTTCAGGCTAATGAAATCCAAAATGTAGGATTTAATTAGATTGATAATACAATAATTATTAAAAGTATTTGTTACGTGTAAAGGCAATAAATTGAATAATATTCTCAGTCAATTATATGCTGACTGAGCTGAATAATGATATAGTTGAAGCACCGATTGTTTCATGATTAGTCTACGCAAATTAGTCTGATTTTGCAATTATTCTGTAATTATTAGCAAAGTTATTACGTTACGTTTTTAAATTGTATTACAATTTATTCTATACTTTCAATTAAGGGTGCTTTCCTAAATATTTAACAGGACTTGTAGCAATATTTATCCACATTAACGTCTAAAATATATTTGTTAAATTATCCACATATCAACCTATGTAGTGTATGTGTCATGACGAAATGTAGTACATAATCTAATAGTAGTTTGAACAACGTGCTTTTATATTAGTATCGCGGTAATGTTTCATGGAAATGGCAATTGGGTCATATTGCATCGATAGGACAATGCACGCGAGCGCGCCTTTTGAAAACTTCATCGCGCCGCTTGTTTTATCACAATAATTCCCTCTTGTCACGACATCTACATGTCATAATAGTCTAGCCGTGACTGCATAGTGGATGAACAATGGTACTAGTGAACAACCCTTAGGAATTGTAACCTATTTGATAATACTCTAATATTTAAATGATAGACAAGGATACTTTTTATAACATATTTATATACTTATTGTATGTATTATATTGCAAGAGAGCATAAGAGAGTGACAAGTACCTATATGATAGTACATTTCAGTAGCCTGGTTATGGTTTTTGCAGCTCGTTTACGAGTTAGGCGGTTAGTTATGTACGGTGTTATTTCAACAAATTAAACTGCATATATGTAGTCTCGCCAATTATATCAGTTGATGCATGACTAGTAAGTCGGTCACGCTAGCATACCAATAGTTCTGAGAACGATTAATCGGGCAGCCATAGGGAAGTATTTTCTTCATTCTGGGAACGAAAGACTTTTGATTCCAATCAATCCATAGTCCCGATGCAGCTGAAGTGAATTTCCGTGATTAAAATAGTATTATTAATTACCGATTGATTCGTGAGATCCTAATAGCTGATGATAATCCATTGACCTTCTTGTGCGATTGCCAAATTCTTGTGTCGCGTGTCCTCGCCTTTGCTACGAAATCTTCGTCAATGTAAAATTACGAGTATGATCTACTGCTCGAGATATGCTTCGGATATTTCGAATAGTTTGTCTTTGTTGTCGAGAAGAAACAGCTTTGTGTCAGTCATGAAAATCTGTAGTTTCTGACATCTCACTATCAAAGTGGCACATTGAGTCCATTCAACTTTTTTGTTTCTCACCTACTTATTATGTATTACATTGTGTTAACGTTCGTTTATTATTCACATATTTTGTTTTTGCGAGGAATTGATTCATACCACTAAAAACAAATACATATGTTCGTATTATCGTATCGTTGAACCTGGTTGTGGATTACTTCCTAAATTCTATGGGTTTACTCATTGCGTCGTTTTTTATTTAAGTGATGCTATCCCGAGTAATTTGGAAAATGGTTTTATCCGTATGAGTATTGAAGCAACATGGCAGTGGTGTAGTCTGAGTGGCTCATCCAGGTGCGCAAGATAAGGTTCGCGAGGTGGGCTCGGAGTGGCGGAGTGGAGGCGGCGTGTGCGGTGCACGCGGTCGCTCCTCGTGCCCAGTCAGAGTGCCGCCGCGCAGCCAGCCGCACGCGCCACCTGGCAACACGCGCACACGCCGCCCCCGGGACCACTCGCTCGCTACCATGCCCATCTGCATGTACCTCTTCTGTCCGTGGTTCTTTCTCGTCGTGTACCTAGCGTTCCTCATGTTGGATGTGTGAACTATCTGCCCTGCGCAACTTGAACCTGTCTCTGAGTGCTCGCGAAGAGCGCATGCGCTCGCCCGTATCGAGCGGCCCTCGGCGCCTCGAAGGCTGCCTCTCTGAGCGAGCGGAGAGCTTGGGCGCGCGCTCGTGTGATGCCGGGCGGCTGCGGGTGATCGCTCCGCACCCGCCGGCCGCGACCATGAGCGCCGCCACGGGCCGCCCGCCCCAGGAGGGCAGCGGGCCCCCGGTCGCCCTGCCGCCCATCAAGCCCGACGCCGCCCTCAACGACGCCACGCTCTTCGCCCTCTACTGCTTCATCAAGAACTTCATCGGGTAAGTCTCTCGCCCAGGACGAACCCACCCGACTATTCATCGCAGTGTTGCTCTACACGATGGCAATTAGTTCACCTTATTCGGCGGCATTTTTAAAATACCAATCTGTTAATTGGCGTTCTTACCTTATACTTTAACGAGCACCTTGACATTAGGTCGAATTATGAATATTTAAGGACAACGATTCCTTCAATAATATATGTCGAAATAATGAGTCTCATGTACTCGGTGTTATTGGTTAATTGTAAAAGTCGATCGCAACGTCTCAATCGAAGCCATGAACGAAGTGGCACGGTTGAACTCTAATCCAACTGGTTATCTGCACTGCGATAACCGTGACTTAGATAATTGTTACGACACGGAGCCCAATTTAGAATTGAAGAAGGTAGGTGCAGCAGAAAAAGTTATTGAGTCGAGTTATCGATCCTAATAGTAACCATAGTTGTATACAGTAATAATTTAATCTCCTTTAACCGAAGTAAACAAAATAATATGTGATATGCCCATAAGATTTGAACTTTAACCGTACATTAAACCACAATAGGATACCAATAGAACAATCGCTTGCTAAATTGCTCAGCCACGTATACGTGATAGATCCTAAAGGGTAGTGGAAGGCCGCCTTCGAGAGAAAGTGACCGTAGAAAGTGCGCATTGTTTTCGTTGGTAACAGCAACAATTTTTGCCCTAACCTTGTTGCAAGACCTAAACCAGAATTTAAAATTTTACGACCATACTTGAAGTTTAAATACGTATTCCGAAGTAGTTAAAAAACTTTGTAGTAAACACTTTCTTTTCAAGAAAATAATAAAAAAACTACTCTTTAATTATTGCTTTAAAATGCAAATATTCACATTTTACGAGTTAGTAATGATTAGGAGTATGACATTTCAAATAAGATGCTATCATGCAAGCATAAGTATAAGTAGTACGTTGATAGGCAACGAAGTGATGATCTCGGGTTTCTAGCTCACAATTAAATTGACCTTAGATATGAGTGGAAGAAAATTATTATTCCAATTTTAACCTGGAAGAAAGAAATGTATTTAAATTTTATGATCGTATTAGATAATGATGTGTGTTTGTTTTTTTATGTTCATTTATTCAATTATGATTATTATTGTTTATTGATAATAAACACTGGGTTGTGTGTATCCAGAACCTCTGAAAACTCCAAAAATATTAATGTCGTGACGCTGGTATCGAGATTGCACTTATATCGTACTCGTATCAGATAAGATTTGCTACTGAAATTGGCTTAATTTTATTACTAAGTACTGACTGCTTTCCTATCTCGCTAACACCAATTATTATTGTATTTTTATGTATGTGCAATGAACTGCTGATGATAGCTAAATTGGTTAGCAACAACAATATCGTACTGTACTATTGAAAAGGCTATAAAGATTAATTATGCACTTTTGAAAATTACTACAAATTTTATGACTTCCCTATTGTAACAACTACATCATGTTTACTGTTGTGTATGTAAGTATATTCAGAATTGTGTTTTAATATTATGTGATAAGTATATGGATAATTTGTTAACTGAGTAGGTAATAGAAATTTATCCGTTCAAAGACATGTGAAACACCTTGTACCTAACAGTAGAATAAGCCAAAAAAAATTACCTCATTCTAATAACAGATAATAATGCTTAGGTAAAAGCTAGTATCGTCTTAAATTTTTTCTTAGTTTTGCTATACCTGGCGAAACGAAAACAATCCGTTTATTGTTTAAAACATAAAAGAGCAAGAGTATAATTGTATATTTTTTATAAAATAAGTAAATATTTGCTACATACACATTGATGTATGAAATTATTATTTCCGATTCATTTTTAACTTTAACCTTCAAACAAATACTGTGTTTGCAAATAAAATATGAATTGTATTTTATATTATAATCTTTTTACCTACATAGAGTTAACATTATGTATAACAACATTCACATTGTTACAATTCAATCGGTACACCATAGCACATTCCTTTGCTAATCTTTCCGTACCAATCAAACCAAACAAAAACAGAAAGAGTGCAGGCAAACGCTATCGATGGCAATCTAAGAACGTCTATCACCTGTCCGATAGAGCGCTCGTCCGACTCGATATGGCGAGAGATATGGCCAAGCACTAGAGACCGACTATAGCACCTGCTGGAGGCGTTACCACATGCGTTGTTACGCAAGGTCCCCGCACGCACTCTGTTTACTGTTCCTATCGCTACGTAAGGTTGGGCAACGCGAATGATGCGATGCCTGCTTGAAAACGAACGCATGCATCGCACAAACGTATTTTCTAGACGAAAACTATACGTTGAAACCGCACCGAGATCCTTGGCGTGCAATTAGCGAGTAGAGCGGATGCCATAATTGTAAACAAGCGTTGTTGTCGAGTTGGTTGATGATAATGCATTGTTTGTTTTGGAAATGATAAGGCGGGATGATCTCGCCTATTGATTGAGGCGTTACCTTGACGCTGCCATGGCGCCAACCGCCCTCCGCCCCTACGCAAGGACGCCGACGGGAATCGGGACGCGCGCACCGTTCAGTGAACGACAACCCCTCGGGCCGAGAAGCCGCGGCCCGCCGCCGCCCGATGGAAGCGCGCCACGAGACCCAAAAGCTCCTGAATGAAGTGCTCCTGGACGAAGCCCGCCAGCATCGACTCCACCGTGGCCCAGGTGCTCAGCAATAAGTGAGTGATCCCTCCCGCGATACGGCCTGACCTCAGCACCCCTCGAACTAGGTCAAGCTCTACTATGGCCTCTAATGCAGAGTTATTTATCTTTTCATGTTTTGTTTCGGTTTTGGACAGTGTTTCATGCGAAAACCTACTTTTGAGAAGGATTTAGTAGGACTTTTAGTCAGTAGTCAATTAATATTTTTGTAACTGTGCTAACCTTTATTCTATTTTGTATTATCTACTCTTTATTTGCCTCCCCAAACATGGATTTGGTCGATGACTGAAAAATCGATAAAATGAAAAGAATTGGTGAAACGTTAGTTAAGCTTTTTAAGAATAGTTTATGACTTAAGTAAACACCTAAGCTACACTAGCTAAATTTTAACAAGTTATTTATCGGTCAGCTTAACTAATTTTCTGTCTTACTGTAGTACATTCAATATAATTCACCTAATATTTACGAAAATGATTTATATTCCATTGGAATATATTTGAAATTATACTAAACATTTTAGTTGTCTTGACTTTGACATTTTACCTTTGGTTGTTTAACTGTGTACAAGTATAGGCTGGAAGTGGATATTTTTTAGGGAATGGGCGCAGCTGTGGCGCGTCGCCCCATCCTAAAATAAAATTTATGCCCAGGCCTCTGGAGAACGAGTCGTAAAAAGAGTTGCGAACGACCGCTTTCGACGAAAGGGAAGCGCCGTGTATGTTTATTGGCCAAAACCTGATTTCGTTGTTATGATTCTTTATTTTGAAAGTGTATGGCTCAATATTGACTCGCCTCGCGCCCCGTCCTCGGTCTGATCTTACGTAGTTCTTGTACAAAATTGTGTAAGTTCTGACTTCACGATGCATTTTATGTAACCAACTACCATACGTATTATTTAACTTTAGTGTTCTCATTCGTTCCTAGACATAAAACATGCTCTTATGGGATAATTTGAATTACCAAAACTAGTTTTGCTAGTTTACTTCAGCCGTTTATGATTGCATGCTTGACTTGATTGTCATTGAATAGTGTGGAGCGTGTAAACGTATTTCACACACTCGTTCGATGGAATCGTTACGCATCGTGCAGAGAGTACTTATAAAAAGCGCGAGGCCATCGGCGGCCGCTCGGCAGCAGTGGTGCGGCCGCGGGCGATTCGCGTCGACGCCTCGGCCGTTGATAGCGCACTCATTGATAAAGGCGCATCGGATGCACGCCAACGGCCGCCTCTTGGCACCCGCTCGGTCGGTGGCTCATTCGCGCGCTTGCCCCCCGCCGAGCGCCCGTCCGCATGGTGCAAGCCCTCATGGCGGAGCTCAGGGTGCTGATCGGGAAGCGGCCCCCGCCTCAGCACCACCCGCAGCCGCAGTACTCGAGGCGCGACCTCAAGGCCAACCTGCACCGCCACATGAGTATCGTGCTCGACAGGTACCGTACCACCCCAGAGCCACGGCGCACGCCAACCACCACACCACATCGCATCGATTCAAGATCCATCAATGATTCTCATACGTGACCTACATTGGCTGGCGGACGGGGTCACGCGTTGCTTGGGCCAAATCTACTCTACTTGCCTTCACGCACTACATGCTTAACAATACTGCCTGCGTATTTACATCACACAACATTGAGAAATGACAAATATTGTCAATATCTTGTATGGTCTGGTCTGTATTCAAGTAAACGACCTTATTCTGAACTCACGGATTGGTAGTTATATGTTACCATCAAACATTTCATTCGTAATAAAACTTTTCAATGATACGTAGATCCGGTGATATTCCTGGTTCTGAAAAGATAAAGTCATCAAATGAAACAATGACGTCGTAAATCGGTCTCGTGATGTATCCATTCGCTGTAGACTGACTGTTTGTCTCCTAAACTTCAAACAACTTCTGGCACTTGTCTAAATGTCGTAGCCATTGACACGTGACAGTGTTATTGAATTCATTGTTCAGATTTGTATGAACAGATATGTCGATCATTGAGATATAAAAAATCTATTTGAAGGTGAACTGGGGACATTGTATACTTACATATCTAAGAGTATATTTTCTTGTTCATAGATCTTCATAAGACACGTTTCTGTTCAGTTTTTTTTATATTTAGTTAACACCATAAGCAAATGATTTGCATAATATGTGATTTATTATGATTCTTATTTAAACATCCTCCAAATTGATGTGCCTCGATAATATTTGCTCAGTGTGAAATAAATTTAATGTTTTTGATTTCAAAATAATGTCGGACACGATTAAATTATGAGGAGAATTAATGTTCTATCCGGAGCTATTTAAAATAATAAAAATATATTTCTCTCCGCAGTACGTCGTTAATGTGCACGAAATATGTGTCCTTCTTTTTTAAATAAATGCGTGACACAGCTCACGGTGATCGAATTTTTCTAATAGGCGTCCCACCTGGACTACTTCCAATGGAGTTTAGTCACTCTCTAGTGTCAGACTGGAACGGCACATTTTATCTTAATTGGCGTAATATTCAATAAGCACCACCGTCATTAAACCTGCTTAGATATATCGTTAATTGTCATGTGCACGCCGCTATGTTTGGCCGCAGTCGCTCGCGCCGCACCGTGAGACAGGGCAGCGAATAGGTGGCACCGAGCACTCTGTAACGCCTTATCGCTATCCCATTATCGCATTAGGCTGTGTTTCGGCCGCGGATCGATCGATATTTACCTAGTAGTAGAGTGGACGCCTGCCGATTCGTATCGGCCAGCAGAGGAGCCGCGTGCCACTCGGATGACATCAGTTAACGACAATATCCGTCAGTCATAGAGCGAGCTCAGTGTCCGCGTCGGGGCCGCAACGACTACACGAGGAACATGGAGGAGGCCCAGTGCGCGACTTGCGAAGCCCTGGAGCGGCGGGGGCTCTCGGGCAAGCTGCTGCAGGTGGCCACGGCGCAGGCGCACATGACGACGTGCCCCAGGGCCGCCTCGCCCCCCGACAGCCACCACGACCGGGACCTCGCCATGAGGGCGCTGGCAGCCAAGCGCCGGAAGTCCCTCGCCAACCCCAGCCTCAGTCTGCCTCCAGAGGTGCCGCCGCCCAAGCCCATAGCCCTGGAGGTGCCCAACGCTGCCCTCGGGCGGAGGAACACCTGGTGCTCGTAAGTCCCCGACAGCGCTTGTCACTCATTTCATCATTTCCTCCTGCTACTGTGTTGCTCATTCAAACTTATCGTACGAATTTTATCGTAATCGCCTCACAAAAAGCACTTCTATCTGCTCAACATATCCGTCAGTATCGATCATTATAAAGATTAAACTTATTTTTTGTTTATATATCTGTCACTATCGAGTGTTTTCATGTAATATGACTGAATATGAACAAAGCAATGTATTAAGATAACATCATTAGCTGAATGCGTGGGCCTAACAAACAGGTATCTCATGAATAACGATGACAAACGTCACAGTCGTCATTATTGTTAGTTTCCAACAAACAGACATAATGTTGTATTAAATAAATCGATATGACCTTCAATGAAGTTCTGCTATCTGAAAAGTTGTATTATCTAGTGACAATGCAGCTGCATAGCATTGTATTCTAACGCAAAGCAATGCAATGTAGTAGCAAATTGTATTATTGTATATTACTCTACTTGAGCGAATTGAAAATCGTTATCATCGCAATCTCTAGGCAATCTCATCCAAATTCGCGAATCATTCTCAGTAATGTCGCAATGCAGTAATGGCCAATTTTTCCTATTTGTATTGTTACACCTCTTCGAATTATTCCCTTCATATAGATAAACCAAGTTTAATCTGATTCGTAAGTACTCCTAAGCGGATATTTAATAATGCCTCATTGTAGCAGTTAATTTAATAGAGTTCAAGAGGATGGGATGAATTTGAACCAGGATTCAAAAGAAACATCTCATAGTATAAATTGGTACCATATACTCTTCATATAGAACAGATTGGTCTAATCTGTTTATAATGATCGTTTGATGCAGTTTGTCATTACTATGCAAGTCTTGTGATCTAAGATTGATGCGTTGTAATTGCTGGTTATTTCTGTATCGTATGACCGCTCCGACTATTGCATGATTAGAATTAATCAAGCAATAAAATGGAGTATGCACTTTAAAAATATCTCATGAATATAAAACCTTCCGGGGTGGATTTTAGCTTGGGTTCTAGATATTTTGCTTAACTTATCTGTAAATTAAGCTTCATGGTAGTCGAAGTTGAATTTTATTTATGTGTTTGTTTACATAGAGATCTCCTTATTGAAGTTGTGAGGCAACCTATTAAGTAATTATCTGCTTACGAGAAACTCCTTGTACATATATTACCTAAGGGTATCATTTAAGCTATCACCAATTTAATTAGTTTTGTGTTTCTTAAATAATAGGGTTTGTCCTCAAAATAGTAGATCTGTCACCAAAATGTAGTCACCAAACAATGCAAAATCAGTTCCACAATAAATCACCTAAAATCCTGAGATATAAGGTCTCGTACCAAATAAATGTTTTTGTATGTATTATAATAGGTGTGTCCTAATAAGTATTTAAGCAAACTAATTTAAAGAGATCACCAATAAATCATATTATGTTACTAGAAAATTGCATTAAGTGCAAATAAAAACTTAACCTTACCTGACCAGTTAAGTGATTAATAATATATAATCGTAGAAATATAATAATATATAAAAGAATTAAATAATTATATGTATAAAGGATCATAATAATGATTTCATGTATAATGTAAGAAATTTATTAATTAGTAAATAGTAATTAAGTATTAATTTGGTAGTATAATAAAACTGGACTATATGAGTATTCATGTTTAAAAAAAAAAACCTACCTAACCTACTACCCATCGTTGAGGCCGGATTGGTCAATTTTTAAAGCACGGCAATTTGTCTTCGCCGCTTTGATCATTTTTTCATTAAAATTATAAATTGATGTATTAAATTGGTAACGAATACTATTAATTTAATATCTGAACGAAATAAAATGTTACTACTGTATTGGTGACAAAATATCAAATAAAATGGAGTAGCAGTCAGGGATCGATAATCGATTTATTTGGTGACAGATCTACCATTCTGAGCACAGAGCTATTTTTTAAGCAACAAAACTGTTATTATAAGAACGAAGTTTATATTCATGTAATGCAATATAATTTTATTGGTTATCGATCTCTTATTTTACACATATATTAACATTAATTTGATAATCCATACCTGGGAACAATTTTTGTTTATCTGAGAACGAAAATATTTCGTGGCGATAGATCTATTTATTAGGTGATACAACTTGATGACAAATATAAATTTTGGTGATAGAAAATATAGTTCCCATTACCTAATAATACATTAATCAAAAGTCACGCTAATGAGGCCGTTGTATATTTTAAGTTGGTCAACATACTTTTGATCTCTTGTGGAGAGTTTTACAAAATGCTTGTTTGGATTTGGCAAATATTACATTTGTTTACGGAGTATAATTCCCAAATAACAAAATATAAAATACTTTGTAGACATATATTTTCATCTATTAGTTTTAATTTGATTTGAATTGGCTACTGATAAGATGTTATTTCGGTCAATAGGGTCAACTTCATATGAACTCTTCCGCGACATCCAAACTTATATATAATAAACACTATTGAAGCTAATATTGAATTAAGGGATAGAAATCCGATCTCCGTAAACAACCCTTTAAGGTCTTTTAGAATATAATGACATAATTGTAAAAAGTATTCGAGTTTGTGTATTGTATTTCGATTGATAGCCGTAGTAATAGTACGTAGGCATGTCGAGAAGTGTGGCAAGGTGTCTCGGAGGTGTGTCCGCTGCAGCGCGGTTGTTTTGCAAGCGTTGCCTAGGTGCGGGGCCCGTGGCGGTGGGCCTCGGCGGATGGTGCGCGCGCCGCACTCCCCCCGCCCCCCACTCCGCCGCGGCGGCCAGTCGCCTGCAACGCGCCGCCACAGCCGCCCGCCTCACGCACGTGTCCATGCACCCACTACTAAAATAAACCGCAGTCGAAAACACGAGGCCTTGTCACACTTAGCGCCACGGTGACCGAAAACGCCGCTCCGTCGGACGACATGCAAGCTAAACTGACCGCGGCCAGCTACGCCTCCATCATGAACAAACAGGATCTGTTGCGAGAGGTCGTCGTCAAATACATTGACTACTTCTACCCGGTGTGAGTACCTTGCTATATCCTAGTTTCTGTTAGTTCTATCGCAATTGCTTCCCGAGGGCGTTCCTTTACTTTCGGCTTTCACAGTTTCGGCAACGCAAATCCGCGCTATTCTATTTCGGTCTGTGTAAGCGAGGATTCGGAATTCTCACGGGCTGCGTAAAGCCGCTCGCCGATGCAGTAACTCGGTGAAGGTCCTCTGAGCCGGCAAGCGCTGCACTCGCCGCGATGGCCCCTTGCCATTGGCTGACGTCACTAGCGCCGGCTCTGCCCTAGACGAGCGTATCGATCTGAAGCATCCAGATGATGTGCCTCTGTTGCCCTCTCTAGCATCGAGCCTGCTCTCAGTCATAACAAAGCCGCTTCCGATGCAACCAGCACGCATGGGCTTTGGTTGCAGCTACTATTTTCAATAATACTGATTGTTGCCTTACATCAACTTTAAAGCAAACAATCCATTTGAAATGCGTTAGTGCTATATTGCAAATCTACCAATACTTTACATTTCTAATTCGAATACAATCTTACAAATTGTTACTGAAGATTTTTATAGGAGCTTGTCAATGAACTACGCGTACTTAGCATGAGAATGGTTATGGAACAACGCCATGATAACGGTTTCTATGGCACTCTATTTGCCAACGGTTCAATGTATAAACCGGCATTAATAAACGCTACACACTCTAAGCAATGTGTCGTCACTTTTCTGCTTCTCAGTTTATGGTAAACCTTGCTTCCGTGTTTCAAGAAATAGTTGATCAGAGATTTGCAATGGTGTGTAGCCATTTCATAATATTATTGGAGTGGTAATTATTTAGGCAATCCAACCAGCTTGTTCAGTATTATTGCGATACAAGAATTTATCCCTCATAAGGTTGAAGAAAGAGCGGGCTTAAATCTAATTTTAAATGAAAGGTCACTAGGTACTAAACCTGGATGCACTGAATGAGTCACTTTTATTTTTCACGTGGCACGTATTCATTGTTTTTTCCTGACCTCTTCTTTTATTGTTCGGTTAAATACAAGCTCATTAATGCACCAAAATGCGCATTTTAAAATAAAGGATGATTAAGCATGAATAAAAAGTAGATACTATTTTGTCACTAGTGACTAATTGCGTTTCAATCTTTGCTATCCCCTATTATGTGGCGCTAAAGTTTGAATTTTTAACCATCACGTTTGAAAACCTTGATTGAATCAATGCGCAGTTTTTTATGTGCCATGTTTTAGCCAATTCTGCTTGTCCACAAAACAGCTCGTAAAAAGACCGGTTTTTATTTTTAATACAATCCTCTGTTTTGTGCAGACATAAAACGCTTCTATTTTCGGATGCTGATGATCTCAACGTCAGCAGATAAAGAAGGAGACAAAAGACCTTTGGTATTTTCGTGTACTTCTTAGGATTTCAGCACATTGTTAAAAACTCTTTTGTGTCGTCTTTTCATTTAGTAAAATATCTCGCAGTTACTTAAACTTTTATTCCTGATAACGAAACTTTCTTGCAGCGACATTGTCAAACTACTTTCTCTGCTCTATGTGCATGCTCTTACACACTATGTACGATATTTTGCGTACTCTACGTGAGTCCGTCCACCTTCGGAGAGCCTTGCGCAATGCGACGTGAAATAAAACCAGTTTTTATTTCACGACTATCGCGTTGACAAAATTTCACTTCATTTCTTATTGGGCTATCTGTGAAATTTGGCTGGCATACGCTAGCTATCTGATCAGGTGTTGAGCTGCCTGGCGAATGATGGATGGTCATGGAACTGGTCCGAATGGATACTTTGGTGGTTAGCAAACTCACTTTGAACGCTCGAATGGGTTCAAGTTTAGCGGTTGTGAGCTCACCTCACGGACGCTGAGAGAAAGTCAAGTACGACGCTCCACATAGTGGCAGTCGGGTGGCAAACAGTTCCTACGTCGAGATAAGATCATAATCGGTAATGATAGGAAGAGATTATCATGGAATGCAACCGTTGCACCTTTCATGTGCTTTAGAAATCACTCGTGATGGAGTTCATCGATCCAGAGTTCCGTGTTATCGAGCCGCGAGCGAGTGCTTTCAATTGAACAGTATCGGGGCCTATGTTTTTATTGCCGTGACCCAAAAATGTGTGTAATGTTAAGTGGCCAAGTTATTATCGACTACCTTTTTCGATTCGGGTCTATGAGGTCTTAGTATCATTCCATATCAAACAATGATCAGTTATGAATGCAGTTTAAGTACGGTGTTGTGCCTAAGCAAACAAACTACTATTTATTTGTTGGTTATCCATCTACTAGTCTTACATTTTGAGGCATCGATCGCATGAATTGTTATATGTGTTGGCCAAGAAATTTTTATAATAATTATACGCATACACATGAAGTTGCAAATGCATCCTGGAAATTATACAGTACAATTACAAGTTTGGTACGCAACGTAACGCAATTGCGTTTGGTTTCCACACTTTCTTGTTTCGCTACAATGTGTATTATGTTATGAAAACTTGTTACTTTCTTAAATGGAACCAAAATTTATTACAAATAAGCAGTTGTCTGCATTCGCTTCGAACTTTTCGAAAGAGTTTACCTTTAATTATATACTTAAGTTAAGATTACTTTTAAGACTAATTAGGGGAAGAGTGTCTCTCCCGAGATACAGTCTCTGACTAGTTCGGGAGAGCACTGTCCAATGTTTGTACCTAGCTTAAGTTTTGTTGTGCCCAATAAACTTTATTAAACTTTATAGTTAATGTCATTTGCGTGATAAAATCAAAGGTAGATTTTGTAGGATTCTCAGATTGAATCTTAAATTAATATTAGGACCAGCATTATTGCTTACTTTAAAAACAATAGCTGTGTTGTTTTCTAATCTGTTGTTTGTATAATACTTTATTCCAAATGTTTTTTTTGTTTATCAATGACATACAGTGATGTGCCTCTTTAACTTCTGTTTGTAAGACATTGTTTGTAATGTGACTTTTTTCTTTGTTGTAGCGCGTCGGGTACAAGCGCAGTGGCCATCGACAACAAGATCGAGCAAGCCATGGTGAGTACTATAAATTCAGTATTAAACAGATATCCTACCCTGTATCTAGCCCTAGAATATAACCTGATAGAATAACATTAGATGATTTTCTATTCAGTATGGAAAACCTTCAAAGAATTGGACACACCTTCGTATTGATAAATTATAATAACTCATATGAATGTTATACATATGTATTATACCTCATGTTTATTCAGCAGTGTGCTCTTAAAGTTTCATGGCCAAAAGTTAATGTTTCAAACATCTGCTTCTATAATGATTGTAAACAGTGTTTGCCTGGTATACTTAATCAACGTAGTTGTGTGATTTCGTTATTACGTTTATTAGCCCCAGCTGTGATGTTCACGCTTCATGTCCGACTATATTTTCGTCCCCATTTTATTCGAAGGAACAGCTCTTGTGTTGTTTTGAAAGGTTTATTTCATTGTTATTAATATACTGGAGGCATTCAGCATTTGCACAAATGCATCATACTAATGTAGCATAAAGAAAATTTCCGTCTGCTGCTACGTAAGGCAAAAAACGTCGCGTGGTTGCAAATTGCTCTCTGATTATGTTTATAAATGCAATTTTATTCAGAAACGATGTGAGTGACATACGCTATCAGGCGGTTGTTTGAATAACAACTCTTTGATTCCTGAACCGGCTCTTGCTTGACTTTGTTTACTTGTGGTGTTCATAGTAAACGCAGAAACCAAATAATGTTTTATTCGTGGACGGTCGTTATGTAAACCCATTTACACGCGGTCTTTGGGAAACTTGGACTCGACTTTTTTCACTACATTCGTGTTATCAACATTCATTGCGGCGTTCTGTGTCGTGACGTATCGCGCATATTAATAAAATATAGATTGAAATGCTCTTTGTCCAATGACGTTTCACGGAAGACACTAGCGGCTCGTAAGCGACAACCGCCTTCGAGTCTTTTTATCAATTACATGTTTACTGACGTCGGATTAGTTATGTCTATCAACGTTTTTGTTACGAGAAAACAATGGAATATTTAGTACAAAGATGTTTAGAGGAATAAATTGTACGCCGCTCGTACAATCGGTCGTCAAGCCCAACTAGAGCGGTTGTAAATCTAATCTGAATGTAAACTGTGCTGGCATCAAAGAGCATTTTTGTGTCAAGAGGTCCGGTTGATCTCATTGCTAGACGCTTCGGGGAACAACTAACTGGCTGAATAGGTTGTTGCAGCTGGTTTGGCT
This sequence comes from Leucoptera coffeella, assembly GCA_030578115.1. Taxonomy (NCBI): domain Eukaryota; kingdom Metazoa; phylum Arthropoda; class Insecta; order Lepidoptera; family Lyonetiidae; genus Leucoptera; species Leucoptera coffeella. The sequence goes on along the minus strand of JAMBLF010000653.1, from coordinate 119,272 downwards.
TTACTCGTGCATCAAAACATCCACAACAAATGCACTGTTGTGAAGTGGGTAACGTTACACCTACGATTAAATCAGTTAATGCGATGCAAATGCTACATAATATTAATGTTAGATTGCTCATTATTATGAAGCTAATTAGCATATTATTTAATAATATTGTATGTATTCTACTAAAAGAAGTATCATAGGTTCAAGATCTTAAATAATTAAGTAACATTTTTCTTAAGTAGGTAGGTGTAGTAAATTTTGTTAACCCGACATGGGCAAAAAAATTTTTTATTATGTAACTAGTTATTATAAAGTGCGTAGTAACATTCTCATTAGGCCTGTAATGCATAATCAGAAGTCATTGACGCCGGTAATCTCTAATACAGGTAATCGTTGGATGTGGAAACGAAACTAGATGTGGCAGTTGCCATGAAAGATAGATCCGCCTCTAAATCACGTTGCGGTTATGCAAACGCACATAATGCGCTCCCGGTGTTTTCTCTATGGCTAATAACAATGCGCGCCCCGTTATTAGATCGATGGTTCTACGGCTGGAATTAATGACTTCCCCACTTCAATTGCGGAAACACGTCCTGCGACTATGTTTGAAGCGAGTTGGGCCGACGCGGTTTCTATGAATGGGTCCTTGGTCACGAGAGATCAGTGGAAATCAGTAGATCAGTAGAAAGGAAGTTACATTACATATATCTTGTGTTAGGGGTATTCCATGAGATATCACGAGTAATGCTGTTTCCTGTATCTCGAGATAAAGCCATAAAGACAGATAAATCGCTCGTAAGATAAGAAATGACTTGACTCCATTAGTTGGAATAAGTTTTCAATATAGCTCAAGCGGTTGCTCAGTAATAATCCCTCGGCTATATGGAGCGCACATGGCCTATAATTATTCCGCGTTATGTGTACTCACACGATTAACCCGGTTCCCCTACGGTGCATGCAGGCGTAAGAAGCGATCTCGACGGCCTATAGCTCTATCTGTTATCTTTAGACATCACTATCAAGGAGTTAATGTTGTGTAAAACATAATGGCTGGACTTAGATTAGAAGCCACGGCAGATAGAGCTTATCGTGCTATTTTTAATGGAACCTGCATAAATGGATGGCAAGCTTTTATTGAAAACTGAGTCCGTTTTATAGGTTTTAGTTTTCATAGAATGCAAATATGTATAGCCTCGTACCCTCGTAGTATTAATTCGGTTCACGCAATGCAAGCGTAACGTTGGTTCGCAGCGCACATGTTGCATAACGGACCTGCTGTAGGAGATTAAATTTCCATTCGTTTCCAATTAAACGTTTATTGCCAATCCTACACATTCCTCCCTTTGTCCTTATAACTAAAACATTTTTCTATGTTAAGCCATTAGGTATTTTTATTCACTAAGAAGTAAAGGCTCGCATTACTAAGCTACTTTGAAACCGCGTTATGTGCATAATGTTTTCCTAATGCTTCAGATCGTTTGCCGACCGTGTCATAATGCGCGGTTGGGAAACTGAACATGTTGTTGTGCTGATGTCGACCTAATTCCGCAGCTCTCCACATATAGGTTGCAGCGGTGCGCACCACACTGTCATTTCAATATTTTTTGCTTGTGCACAGTGTGTCGCAACCGGCTTCGGCCGATTCATTTCTTCAGATGAGTTATGAAACGGCCAGGCGGCTGCCCCGTGTGATCTATCCGCGAGCGAGCACTACGCTCTGTCGACCTAGTTTTTCTCGCATCTGTTCAAACATAAACAGTTTCGCCTCTCGAGTACCAAACCCAATGGAAGATTTCCACGCTGAATTTTTACACTCGTAAACGAGTTGTTTGTTTGTGGAAAGCGCACGTGGCGAGCACCGAAATAGGCACCGCATGCTAATCGGGCATTTGCATAAGACTCGCACGGCCATCGGGCGGAACGAACTCTCTTGAGCGCCGCTCGATATGACGCGGAAGGAAAGCTGACCCCGAGCACCAAACCCTCAATTACGACCAAAGATCGGTTCAAGGGTCAGTTGGCAGCGCACCAACTAGATCCGAATCGCGGCGCGGAATAGGAAACGGAGCCCGGAGCAACGCTCTCGCCCAGCGGCCGCGCAGCTTAGCATTAAGTAATGAACTCGTCACGTTGCCGGGGAAAAGTCACGATTGCCTACGAAAGCATTTTAATGCTGCTGCTGCAATTCTTGGCGATCGCCGTCCGTCGAGTCAAGCGGCGTTCCAACTGTTACCTCCGGAACACAAATATTTGATAAGACACCGCGTATCTGCTTGTGCCGAGGTGAAACTGCGCGTTACAATTTGTTGTTTGTTTTCTAAGTGATAAAGGCCTATCAGACATGTTTGAAAAGTGACTGATAACACTATGCGCTATCTAGATTCAGACACTAAAATTGATGTAGGTAAGTGTGATCAAGGTACAAGTTGTAGGCCTTGAAAAGCGTATATACGTACATGTAGGTATAATTATTATTCAGGATCTCAAAATTGACAAATCATCGGATCACCGTCGATTAGAAACTAAGGCCAAGAGCTAAATTAGACGAATATCCAGTTTTTTGACGTCAAACCCAAAAGTTTCTTATTGTAATCAAGGTTTACGATAAAATATTAGCATCACAAACCATCTAAATTCACCATACGGGTTTGACTGGTTAGGCATGGTTTCGATTTTAAATGTTTTGTTGTTATGCGGTCACGTGCAAGAGTTTTACCTACAGCTGACGTTTTCAATAATTTATTTGCCCACTTTGCTTAAAGAGTTAATTATGTATATCTGGTTTGGTCGGTCAGCAGGTAAAATTAGATCAAAAATTTTCCTTTCAAACTACCAGCATTTCGAGAGTTTAAAAATTTTCCATTTTTATTATTTAATTGTTTGCAAACGTATATAATTCTGAAATCAATGAAAGGTGTCTCATTGAATTAAATCGACTCGCGCAGACTGATATGACCCAATTCATTTGACTGATTATTTCAATTTGTTTGTCGTGTTTTATCTCGCCAAAACGTCATGCGATGTCTTTTATCCTTGTTTTTTTTTTCATTTAATATCTTATTTGTTAACTAATTGAGTGTAGTAAATAAAAAATAATAATGTTATTTGCAACAGACTTGAGTGAATATTACACTGCTCTTAGTCATCTATTGGAAGCATAGCTCTTATGAGACAATAAAAACCAAAAAACTATACCATACCATGCACAAATATATACCTTACTTACTATATGCTAGTCTCTGAATTGTATAGATCGTGAAATGGATTTGTTATCCACGTTGAATCTCCGTTTACAGAGAGCTTTAAAAATGACACAGATTCAAAATAGAATGCAGGATTGCTACATGCCGTTACTCGGTGCCCAACGGCCATCAATATCTCTTAAGGAACTAGATCCACGTCAATAAAACCCGATAATGGCTCATTTTCGTCGATAATAATAGACACCGTCAAATATCAATGGCCATTATTATTATCTACGAGCGTAAAGTTTTCCATTGCCAATAATAGGACACAAGTAGATAATCTCACGTGTCTCTACGGATACGATACGGTTAGATACACCGTCAAGGAAAATTATCATATGTTTATTCAAATACCTGTATTGTAGCAAGCTGGTTTTATGTTATTAGCGCTTGTTGTCGTTCGTCCATTTTAATAAGGCCATTTGTATACAATCGAAGATTAGAAGTTAAAAATAAATCTAAACACTTCAACAGGTTTCGTAAAGTGATGATTTTGATAAGATATTACGTCTTATTTATTGATAGGTATCTATCTATATTCGCATGTGACTTTCTTGTTGTATTATTATTTTACACATGTGATTTTGCTTTACGGCTCTTGTCGATGATATCATCGCCCAAAACGTAAACAGACAGTTAACAGTAGCTTAATTGCGATTTGATTGTTTTTATAGACAATCGTCATCTCAGAAAAGTTATGGATGATGGTGTCTTATAAATATTTACAAAGACTTTTGCGCTATATCGGTTTCTTTTCTCATGAATTTTCTCCTCAAATATCTTCACACATGATTTCTATTTATATAATGTTATATTTTTAGATACATTATAATATATAGATTTATAATCAGTACATTAGCTTCCCAGCTGACTTTAATCACACCGGCGATTACTGTTCAATGAAATAAATAAGGATCAAAACATCATAATTACAATGTTCAAAGGAAAGCATTCAGTATCATTGAAATGGTTCATAATAATTAGTTTAATGAGCTTTTAAATCGCCTCCATATCAGTTCAACGTCTGTCAATAACAATAGCCATTTAAGCAACTGCGTATGTACGCTGAACGTTTCAGGTGATGATCTCATCGTAGTACAAACACTGTATACAATGTTGTTTGTAACTTAACTTGTACATTTAAATAGTTAAGTTCGAGTCTCGTCTATTTCTAATCCTTTCCCCAGACACAGTAAGAACATTGTAAATATGTGATAACTAGATTAACGAGTAAATATTTGATTGTCAGTCTTCTGTGTTTGAGTCTTTATTGTTCAAATGATAATAATAATATGCTAAATGAGTGTAATGCCTAAGTAATTGAAATTAGCTCTAATTGTACCAGATTTATTTCAATATTTATTTGGTTTGACACCATCTGATTGACAGTCACTAGAAGAAACCTTTTGTCCACAAATAATTCGGAAACATCACTTTGATCCAAACGATTTTGTCCCAAGCAAATAGAACCTGATTATTGTCCATTTTGAAATGCTATAATATCGGTCACTAATCACGATTGTTTCGTATTGTTTGTTGTTTGAGAGGTGCCCTTGATTCTAGTTGCGTAACTGTTCTTACACTGTGTCCAAATGTGAGTTGCGTGCCATCTATCGGAATGCGTTGATCTCGACCTACGACGCCCGTGACCAACTGAGCGGCTTAGCGGCTAATCGAATTTCGTCTAATATCATTGCAATGGCCAGTTGGTGAAGCAGAGAGAATAATATCCAATTCGTAATTATGCTACAGGCCCGTTGATAGTTATGAATAACTGACAGTAAATAATAATATAAAAACGTTAAATCGTTTATTTTTAAACAAATTTCATGCGTTCTGATATTAAATGGTAAATTAAAATGAAATAAATCTATTTTTTTTATTGTAAATCCTTTAAAAAATATATTAAATCGATATAAGTGTTGTTCGTTGTCTTTTTGATCGTGGATCATACACATTGGTGTTATTAAAAGTCCTTTGTATAAGTTTCTTCGAGTCCAGTAATGGAAAAATTAACATAGTTACATGCAAACACTATCCGTATGTAATCAGTAGTCTAGTCGTTATCTTCGCCTGTTGACATGTATTATTGCGATTAGCAATTCACCCACTGACATGGAATTGTACTAGGTATCATTACAATGATAGTTTAACTAGCTCGATATGGTTGCTAGGTAATCGGAGCGACTGCAAGAACTATGTGGATAATTGTGTTTCTAGCAATGCATTAAATGTAGGGTTTTTTCCCCAATGAAGTAAAGAGCAAAATGTGTGGCACGCAAAGCTTCTTAGTATCACGGCTTTAATGTATGATCGCCGACAATTGATCAGGATTCATTGCTGTTTATTGCAATTCATACATTTTTAATAATATGTAGCAGAGGATTCTGGTGAAAACCGGCTCTAATAAATGGGAATAACACTCGTCTAGGTGGCAGAACCCACGCGTGACATTGACTATTAAGAGTTTATTTAATTGAGCCTGATTGCAGATGTAATTAGAACTGGATTTTTGCTGCTTGTAATTGGCATGAACTCAGTTTGTTTTTTCAGGATCATTTAAAATTTTGTTTGTAATTTAAACCCTGTCTAAGGAGTTACCAAATTACACGAGCCATCTTAATCGGTGCCCTTTTGCGTTCAATACAGCAAGTATATACAAGGATTGATGATGTCTGAACATTCCATACTCTATCCAGAATTCACGTGAACGTAATTAGGCAAATTAATGTGATGTGCGACGCCTGTTCTATGTCCGCAACAGTGTGCAGTGTGTTGGCGCTTTTCACGCCTCTTTGACGCACGAAATATTTGGAATCGTTCCTTCTTCCCACATTGCCAAGTGACAAGGGGATTTAGCAAACCTAGAGTTTACATGCTTCCGCATTTCTGTTACTCAATCTTAATAATGTTGACTTATTATGTCAATCTATAACATTAACGAAGTACGTGTAAAGTAATTATTTAATTCCTTACGTATTGAGGATCGTGTAACCTAGTCGTAGTACTTTTCGCAAGTATGATGCCTCGAAGAAACGTCACATCAATTGAGTCTAATGGTTCTGTTGTTATTTTTAATACGCACAACTGCTTTGTTTCATTTAGCGTTATTGGGTACGAAAATAGACCTCAATCAAGCCTAATTAAAGCGAGCCTGATGCTCGTCGTAAACAGTATTGCTCACACATCTCGTATGAAGGAAATCTCGTTTCTTACTTGCAATTTTCTTTAAAATGCGAATTCATGAGCTTCTTGTATGAACAGGAGAAATTATGATGTTTTAGTAATAAAAATGTTTTTATATTTTAGTGCTGTTTCTTACACATTTAATGTTGCGTACAATAATACTAACGATTTATCCGAAAGTACACAATTTGCACGCGCATTCCTGGTGGTCTTATCAGCAATTCAAGGCTATATCTCGCATTTGATTCGCGACAAACAAGCTAACGAATGGCTGTCGCCGCGATATTTGTTTTCGTTTCGGCGAGTGCTGGAAGGATCGAAACTTCCGCGCCTATCGGTTTATTAGCTCAGGCGGAGCTTTGCGATATTCTGTGTTTACGGGTTTTGTTTACTCGGTGCCTGTTCGAGTACTATGAATGTAGGCGAGTTCAGGGTGCACGGCGGAGACGCGTGTCGCTGTACGAGTGTGTGACGTGTAGCGCACTTTTAAATAGGAGTGCGGCGCGCGCAGACCATCAGTCGCCGTCCGGCAGGCATCGCAACCGCTTCTCTCGACACTCGCGCGCTTTGCACGTAATCTGCTTCGGCCGGTATCAGTTAGTGGCCGCAGTCGACGCCGACCGGTGCCTTATCACGCTCGTGACCGTGAATCGGAATAAATCGTAACATGATCGACGTTGTGCAACCCAGAGATGGCTGCCTCTACGAGATCAGACAGAAGGGACAAAAGGACCCCTGTTATGTGGTCGTGCCTAATACAAAAGTACGTTCTTTGACTTTCAATGCGGAAAAGGCTATGCCGATTTATAATTCTGTTTTTTTATTATGTATATTATTTAAATTTTACTTTCAAATACAAAGCTTAAATTGTTCGTGAAAATTTTATGGTTGATAAAAATATATACGTGCATTAAGTGTAATCATCTAGTTCCTGCCTCGCGAGGCGCCGGCAGTATGATATTTGTGCAAAATACTGCAATGCTACTGTTTACTGTCCCAGTTTTTGTGTATTACTTGGCTTTTTTCTTATTTACAACTTTTCAATTACGTTTTAACTATTAGTTTAACCTAGATAAATATAGTTATTTAAATTCTGCGTAGCTTGTCTTTGGTGGCTTGACTCTGTACTAGTGGATTCGGGGTCTCAATCCCGGACGAATATTCCAATAGTTTTTTTATTATCATTTGCGAATTATTTCGTTTATATTATATAGTATTTAATATAAGCTGACCTATTCCTCGGAATAACTAAAAGTGCTTGAACATTACGACACATCTGTCACATGTAGAACTATATGGTTAATAATACGTGGTTTTCCAAATGGCCATAGAATGACAACCTCCGGAAATGTGGAGAATAAAGAACCTCTGACTTCTCCGTATAGGTTAATGCTTTTATGTTAAGTTAATAAAATGTACGTAGCCTGTGCTAATGTGTATGTTTTGTGGATTGCAGGATCTGGTTAAGAGCCACCTGATGTTCGCGGTGCGCGAGGAGGTGGAGGTGCTGAAGGAGCGCATCGCGGAGCTCATGGAGCGCATCAACCAGCTGGAGGTGGAGAACTCGTACCTGCGCGCGCACGCCACGCAGGACACGCTGGCGCAGCTGCCCAGCGGCGGGGCCAAGGCACAGGGCGCGCAGGGGCCGCCGCCGCCCGCCTCGTAGGCGCGCCCCCGCCCCGCCAGGTTCCGTCGCAGCGCCGCGGGGCGCCTGGACCGCGCCCCCCGCGCCGAGCCCCGCGCTCATCGCCACCACGCCATACGTACATACATGTTCACCGCATCGAGTGTATTCCAATCGTCAATAAGAAGCTTCGTTCTGTCTCTGCTTTAGTTTGAACGCTGACCGTGTGCTGTACTGCATCTAATTTATGTTTCGTTAATTGTAACCCTTACGGTGTAAGCTCTGTGAGTCTGCTGTGAATTTTCCTATTTTTAGTTTTAGTTACGGATACAATCTGTATGGATGCTTTCAAAGGATATAATTTCTGAATACGTGCTATTGAATATAATGTAATGGTCGGTCGCGTGTAGGAAGCGCCGACGGTGGCGCCCTCGACCGCCGCCGTCGCGCACAGTGTGGACTGAACAGAATATGATTATAAATGTAATTGTAATGCTATTCTATTCCAGCCTAGATAGAATTAATAGAGATTATGATGTTGAATTCACGTGTATGTCATTGTGAATGGTATGTGTATCGTGTATATAGTACAAGAGCGCGCGGCCTGTACATAGGCGGCGCAATGGGCCCCCCTCGCCGCGCGCCGCACCTACTCCTTTGTACAAGAGAGCGCTATTTTATGTGTATAGATGAGTTAGTCTCTTATTATTGTGAATACCGTAATCTACTCGTAACGCTATTCAACTAGTTAAAGAGGAAATATATTGTACTATACGAGGAAATTGTAAATATACTGTAAACAGAATGTCCAATTACAGCTTATGCCAATATAAAGAAAGCATACCCAATAAATAAAGCAAAATAATATAACAACCTTATTTATTTTTTTCCTTGACACGTTTATCTTATTTTATGGTCTCAGTAACATTTAACACTTGCATCAATTCATGAACTACATATATATTCACTCAAACGTATTGCAGAAACAATGTTGTATCTAGTCATCTGGTAGATGGCAAATTCTTCTCATCCTAAGCCTTAGTCACGTTAACTATAATGGGGTTACATTGATGACCCGGACACTACTTTCTACTAAAGAGGCTTCTAGGCGAGCTACATTTTTTAATACAGACATACACATAACTTTCGAAGGGTGACATTAACAACCGACAAGTGTGCATGTAATATGATATTACATATATTAACATCAATAGACTTGCGGAGTAGCCAGAGGTTCAGATGTCCATTTGCACAATTGCGAAGGTAGTAATTCTGTGGCTAACTCGAACCCACGCGTTGACAAGATAGTCAGTACTCAATGTAACAATGGTGGTAAGCCCAGATAGTCAGTGCTCAATGTGACAGGTGGTCAGCCATGTCGCCATTTACAAGCACTGATTATAATTACCCGTCGGGGAAGAAGTACATAAGTTTCCTTACGATGTTTTCTCTCACCATAGTATTCGGTACATTTCGCAAATGTATATATATATTGTGAAAATTACTAAACATGACTTATAATAATGCTGTTCTTGCTTGTCCTAACGTAATGACTGAGGGACGTGGCCACTGCGAGCAGTTCTGAACACCACTTGTCTCCAGGGTGCTTGATCCTGTACCAGATGCATGGCCTGTATACTACCCAAGTCCAAATTCAGCACTTGTTCTTATCTCTTACCCTCCATACAAACATCCTTCAAGAACTTTTCCAAGATGCCAGAATCCTTCTCGACTACTGAAGAACTTGAGGATCCGTTATGTACAGATGAAAAGAAGTCTTTGTACTTATGGATTGTAATTTTAACTCCTTCAGGATTGAAGCTTTTCTGCCGCGGTTTAATAATTTTTTTAAATTATTTTTACATAATATATAGAAATAACAAAGTAGTTAAGAATTTGACGACCTTCGTGGCGCGATTGGTCCAGTACCCTTAACACAAGTCTTAAATGAACTTACCAAGGGGCTAGTTTAATTGGTGTAATAATGTCCTAATTATTATTATTATAAGGGTAATAGAATATATTGGGCGATGGTCTAGCAACCTGTCACCAATGTTCCATTATGACATCGCAACCCTAATATTCAAGATACAAATTGACCTAGGAGATTATATCGTCGTTTTTCTGTCCACCCCAAATGATTAAAGAACATGAATCTAGACAAAGACAAAGCCAGTACACAACGTAGCAGGTGAGGAAAATCATCAGTGATAAACATTGAGTATTAATTATATTGAAATAAACCTTACTTGCCCTGAGCTCATACACAAATTGAAACAAAAGGTCTATCAAAAGTTGTAATCTACTCTGGCTCTTGCTTTCTATGGTTCCGGGTTCGAAACTCGGCTAGTGCATTCATCTCAAGATGTATCTAAAGGTTGCAATGAGGAGTGAAAGTAAGAAAGTAAAACACCATAATTATGAATAACTCGTACATGCAAAGTATGTATGTCTATGTGGCCATATTCTTTCAAGGGGTAAGCAGTACAATAAGGATCTTATTAATCTTTCAACGTATCTAGCCTGTATAATATGTATGTATGATATATTAAGAATTTCCAGTCGTCTATGGTGCGTCAACAAAGTCAGCAGCTCAGTGAAAGTTGTAAATAGAAATAAATATTTTCGGCTGAATATTTAGTCAATTATGATGCCAAACTGGCTAAATATGTTTGCTTTGGGATTATATTGGGATCATCAACTGGAACAAACCGAAGAACAAGGAAGAGGAGAAGAATTGGACGTTGACTTCGTTTTTCTTCGGTTGTAGCGGCTGGCGGCGTTGGTGTAACCATGGCAACCGAATAACAAGAAGTGCAAACGCTATGGCATTAGTGTTTGTACTTCAGCCGACATAACCTTAGTGGTGAATGACTTCATGAAGAAATAAAAATAAAAAAAGTATTTAAAAATATTTGTGATACCTATTGGCATAAGCATCTAATAGTAAACAACACCCTTAGCTATTTAGAGATCTCTTCGATCGATCTTTGCATTAAGTTATGCTGCAATCGCTTAATTATAAACTGATTCCTTTATCGCCTCTTACAACATACCGGTTAGATACTCGGCTACTAACATTTTATTGAAAATCCAATATTTCAGAATTACGAGTACACATGCTTTTATTATTATTTATTAAATACACTAGCAGCTCTTCAAACTGATGCATGTATATCATTGCACTTCAGTTTGTTAAGTCTTAAAATGTTTATCAATCCTATTATCACTACATAGTGTAAAACAAAGTCGCTTTCTTTGTCCCTATGTCCCTTTGTATGCTTAAATCTTTGAAAGTACGCAATGGATTTTGATGCGGAGCGGGTCACTAGTTGAGTATAATTCAAACCTTTTTAATTCTCTAACAAACCTTTTAAAATTTAATATATCAATGATTTTATAAATTCATAATAACTAATAAACATCTTTATACTCTACCAAAACGTCAATAATTTCCTTAGGAGTGGATATTACTGGTGGTATTAACTACCCTATTTCACAAATAACATCTAAGAAAGTCTATTCCTACTAGTGTTGTAAAGAACTCGAGTCTTTGAGTCCTAAATTTAGAGCTCGACTCTGCATTACACGACTCGACTCATAACAATAAGACTCTTAAGAATAAAGAACTCAAGTCTATATGAGCTCTTGAACGCGAGACTCGAGACTCGAGTCTTCTTTAGCGCTCGAGTCCTTTTTACGCGCCGAGTCGCGCTCGAGTTCTTTTCCGCTTTGAGTCATTCTTTTTAAAGCAGCCAATAAAAGGCCTCTCGTAGAAGTTGAAAATTACACTATTTGTCATAGCGTGATATTATATACCCTATAGGCTTCCCCAATAAAAGGGCTATTTAACACTGAAACAATTTCCAAATTGGACCAGTAATTCCTGAGATTAGCGCGTTCTACCAAACAAATAAACTCTTCAGCTTTATTATATAAGTATAGACATTTATTCTAAATAAATCACTGTCAGCATTTCGAAGACCAGTTTGAAGAAAACTCGAGCTCTTTTAAGACTCGAGCTCTTTTAAGACTCAAGCTCTTTATAAGACTCGAGTCACTCGAGTTCTATTTAAGGTTTCGAGTTCAATAATGGCGCTCGAGTCTTCATGATAGGACTCAGACTCGGCTCGAATCAAGACTCCGAGTTCAGTTAGTTCACTGAGTCTTAGAAAATTGAGTCGAGTCTATCGAATAAGACTAAAAGACTCGAGTTCTTTACAACACTAATTCCTACAATGTCCATATTTTGACCTTCAAAGTCTGTGCTTATAAAAATCTGTCTTTGAAACTTTATCAGTCAGTTTCAGACCACAACCACAAGGACCAGGCAAGCATGTATTAAAAAAGGTCGGACACTACGTTTAACCCGGAAACTTAAGGCTTGGTTCAACTGGCAAAAATAAGCGTAAAGTCGCTCGCATTGACCCACATTTGATAAGGTTCGTTGCGGAGTCAGCTCACTGCACCTAGATAGTGATCTGCTAGATATTGAATCTAGAACCTTCACTTCGACTGCAGTCTAACCAAAAACTTAATACTCATGGCCGTTTCCCATCTAAGCTAAAATATGTGCAAAGCAATTTCCAAGCTTTATTTGCTTTCAAGTACAGAAATAATAAATTTATGTATTTCCATAATCATAAGCTTATACATTGGATGTTTATAAGAAAGACATTAAAACATAAATTAAATGTTGTGCGTTCCTTTAACATATCTACGATACCAGGGGCAGCTTGTATTTGTGCCAGATAGTAGGTACATAAGGGTTGTCTAAGGAACTAAGAATTTATTGAGGACGTTTATTGGACCTTAAAAAGAAGTCCCGTAGTAAGTCCTCTAATAAGAATCATGAAAGCAGAATTAATGCGGTAGAGATGAGATTCATAAATTTATGACGTCTATATAATCAACGACCAAAGCTGAAAAGCAGAAGAAAAGCGTAGTTCTTAACTCTGCCTCCACCGGGAATCGAACCCCTCGCAATCAGCGTTCAGGTGGTTAACCGATCGCGCCACGGAGGTCGTCAAATCATCAATAATGTTACGGTCAAACAATGTGCAGCTATTATCCAAAAGTTCAATATCTTTGAAAACGTACAAATATAAAACAAAGGTTTCTTTGTTGTCCCATTAGAAGTAAAGCCCTGACTGTGTAGCCCATAATTTTAATTCCTGACCGATAATTGTGACAAAAGACTTATTCCCTATCTTATTTTACATTATCTTCGAGATCCGTTTACAGACCTAATCAGGGCCATAATCCTAAACACGATTAAAAAAGTTTATTAATAAACAAGCGATAGAACGATAAAAAATATGATCTATCCATATCACAAAATAAATTTATTTTTATTCAAGCTGTTAATCCTGTACATTTCCCCTTTTTATCGTATTTTTATGAAAACAACACATCGGAAATTTCCTACAATTATTTTTATCTACTTTAAACAATATCATTGTTATCTCTATTTAACATTTGTTTTATTGAAACTTTTCATTGATGGAAATACGTTGATAAAAAATATCCAGTCATTTTGCGATTTGCAGTTTCGTTGATGATTTTATAAAATCACTGCTCCTACTGCTTTTATTTTTCCAGAACTCTTTCAACATCCAAATTAAACCAATGATATTTATTATTATATTTCTGGGATATTAAGAGTAACCTTGAATTTATTAACAACATTATCCATTATGTACATATTATTGGGTGTTTTACAATTAACAAGCAAATAAGTCATTAAAGAATTGTTTTACCGAAGATTTTTTAACTCAAATTACCACATTGTATATCTTCGTGATTTCCAATTTGGGGATAAATCGAGGATTCGAAATAATATACTATTTAAGGCAACAGCAAAATATAAGAGTGTGTTGTAACCTTTATGTTTATATAATGACACTTTAATATGTCAGCCGTCAACCGCATCTGTCATTTTACAACCAATGGTTGACGTCGATATGTTGAAGATGGTGCATAATTTTACGTAAACACAGATATTTGTAAATATTAGTTAAATAAAATGGACAATATGACGTTAAAAGAAATTCAGACTAGATTACTTCAATGGGAGGCCCATGAAAATCCTTTAGCACCTCTTACAGCGGCTCAAAAAGAAGCTATATTTGATTTAGAAGCATTGTTATCCGGCACAACTATTACCGTAAATGTTTTATGTATTATTTCTTTTTATTGTATACATTTAACTTTCAATTAGTTATTAACAATAAGGATTAATGTTTCAGGATTCCTCAAACAGTGAATTAAATTCAATCGCACCGGATAGTAGAAGTTCTCCTGTTTTAGATAACACACATAATTTTCTTGAATGGTACGAGACTGTTAGTGAAAATGAACTTAAAACTTATGATGGCCCTTATGAAGCTTACTACAAACAGTTAGAAGAAAGGAAAGATGAATGTGTGTCCTTAATGAACCAGGTATTGAGTTCTATCAGTGTTAATTTTTAATTTATACTTCTACTTTCAACAAACTTTGCAGATTACTGATCTCTCATTTGTATGTGTTTTGTGAGTATACGGAATATACATTGGAACTGTTAAACGCACACAAGCCCATGTTTTAATGATACATAAATAGATGCACACGCCTGGGCCCTTACTCCACTAATTCATTTTAGCCACAATATTACTTCAGTATCGATACTGTGGCACTTCAGTAATCTATAATTTGACACTTTTCGCACTCCACTAACAAATTTTGGCCACTGAGGCGCTTTCAAACTACTTCTGCGTCTGAAGTACAAAAAAAGCTCCACTAACCAAACGTCAGTCAATGTCAGTTCAATATCCTTATATTTGGTACTCCACTATTGACATTTCCATACTTGAGTGGCCATTGAAGTGCCACTGACTCGCTATTGAGGCACAAGTGTGGCTGTCAAAATATTAGCAGATTGCCACTTTTACAGCCGAGATGCAGAAGTAACGCAATAGCGACGCAGTTGAGTGGCTGTCAAAGTTAATTAGTGGAGTAAGGGCCCTGATTCCTTGAAGAGGGGTAGCAGAGATCCCCATTTGTTTTAATGATGCAAATCAGGTCTCCATAAGGGAGCCGTTCATAACAATATTGCTCTCATTTCCTTACAATTATTGGTTTTATACACTGTAATAAATTTCACATTATATAGAAGCTATATTATCTTTAGAAACATAGAAAGAGTACTAGGATAGTTGTAGTTCAACAAACTATGAACTGACACACAAGATCAATACACATATTGCAGAATCAATAGTTAATAAAAAGTATTTAAATATAATATCTATATTAAATTCCAGATTGATGCTACAATGGGAGATCTCAATAAACTGACTGAGGAGTACAATTTAGTCTCAGATAAAACAAATGCACTCCACACAATGAGTGAGCAGTTGTTAGCGGACCAAACTAAACTGTCCAATATTGGTAAGCTTTATTATCACACACACATAAACTATTCACGACTTCTGTACACACACTACTTTTTTTATTAAAAAGGTAGTCAGAGGCTTCAGTGCTCATTTCCAAAATTTTGGTATTTCCAAAGGCATGTTGAGTATGAGCCTTTCAAAGCTCTCATTTCACTAGATAGACAGCACCCAAAGTAATAGGTAGTGAACAGTATCGCTGTATAGAGACTCTGGCTATTACCTATCCCAAGGGGTTTCGAGACAGGTTTCCCCACAATGATTTCCCTCACCATCAGCAACTATAAATTATGTACTTAAATGAATATCATATTAAATTTAATTTATTGGCACATGCTAGAGCTGAGATTCAAACCTAAGATCTTTCTCATAAGAAGTCATAGGTCTTACCCAGTTGGCTACAGCCGCAATAGTAAAAATTTAATTCTTGCACAACCTACTCTAACATTTGTCCATATTATATTTTCAGGTGATGAAATAAAACAAAAGCTCCAGTATTTCACCCAAATAGACCATCTTTCACAGCGCCTTAGCAGCCCCACACTGTCAGTGAACAGTGAGGCTTTCTTTACAATCCTCGCAAAGATTGACGAGTGTCTGCAATATATTATAGATCATGTAAGTTATACCATTGTAACTTGATAAATATCAGGAATCTTAAACTGAATTGTTAATGTTTATAGTGTCTATTAGAATAGAGCTCTAAAATTATATATTATGTATATCTGCATTGGGTCTCTTCAGCTTTTGGGGCAATCAGAGGCTTAATCATCCCTTTTGGATATAATGAGCTTTGGCTTATCAAATTACAAGCTACTTCATCCGATAGCCAGTACCCGATGTTGCAGCTCTAATAACATTAACAGATAAAGCTTCATTATAAATATTAAGAATACAGTTTATAGAGCAAAACATTAACAGTAGCCATCTCCGACTTAGGCGACAATAGGACTCTAGTATATGAAATCAATTAGTTGTTACAAACATTCTATATAACATCCCAACTCCAATATTCATGGCACAGTGACCTGGGAGATATTATCGTATCTCCAAGGTTTTGTCCACCCTAAAAGTGATAACGTGAACTTATACGTATATACATTAACATTCTTACGTTATTACCGAAATTCCAGAGCAACTACAAAGAATCACACGCCTACCAGATCAAGTATCGTCATTTACTAGCACGAGCTATATCCCTCATTCGCTCCTACGTCATACATGTGCTGGACCACGCCACCGAACAAGTGCTGGCTCCGAACGAACAGGACAGCGAAGAGATGGCCACTGCCTACGCTATATACTTTGGGAAATTCCAAGCCGCAGCACCTAAGTTGCAAATGGTTATAAAGGAGATTGAGAAAAGGGTGGAAACGTGGCCTGAGTGAGTATATGTATTTGTATGATATGTTTTCTAAATTAAAATGTATATTTCAGAATATAAACATACGTATCATGACTTGTGTACACAGTCCCTTTTGTAATTATGCTGTGCTAGTCAGAGCCTTGAGTGCCTATTTCCGAAATTTCCAAGGCTTTTATGAGTCCCTCAAAGCCCTCGTTTCACTAGATAGACAGCACGTAATGTGATATGTTGATATTGATATTTCAGGATATAAATTGTGAAAAATCACTTCGGAAAATCTGCTTGTTTTTAAAATAGGTAATAAATAGCCAGCACCTTGATACATCGACATTGAACACCAACTATCACACATGTTGTGTGCTATCTAGTAAAAATGGGACTTAAGGCCATAATTATCGCCATGCTAACTTCTGACTACTCCACTCGCTTTACCATACCTGTTAAATAACAACAATATAAGCAACAAATTTCAAAATTTTATTGTTTTATGTAAGGAATTTATACATTTTTTAAGTTAAACATTAAACGTATCAAAATATATTTTCTGTTGCACAGAGGACGACTTCAAAAGCGGTAAGTTTCGTCAAACGAATGATAAAAAACTTCTATATTTAGATATGATATGTTAGACGTTTGTAGGTGTTAAGTACTTAGCTTTATTTTGTGATGTAATTTACTCTTATTGTTTTTGCTGCCAAAAATTTACAGAGTGGATATTTTATAACTTTTTATGTATATTTTATGATGTTTATTTTATACTTATGTTTATTAGATGTAGGTTTTGAAGATCTAGATTGGCATTGCATAAAGTTAATAATTCACGTAAAATTATAGATGATGTAAACGTTATTTTAATTTGCTTTTTATTGCGTTTGTATTTTGTATGATTTGACGTCTTTATGTTGCCAAACGCATGTTTAACGTAGTTGTACGAGGTAATTTTTTATTGATACTTTAATGTATTTGTGTATACGTAAGTTGTGTAAACGTTAACGTCTTACAAGTAGGAAAGTAATAGAAATCATGAACATGAATGACTACAAATTGATATGTTGGTATTATAATACTCTACAAGTTATACAATACTTCAAACATAATAAATGGAGCATCTTAACCTAGGCATCATACATATGCGATAACATACGTATTATTTATTACATGATAAAACCATAATATAAAACCATAATAATTTAGCATACGTACCTATATTCGGATTATTATATGTTTACATACATAAATTAACTGCTCTACTTTTCCCAAAAGATCTCTAGGCTACAACAGGGCAGTGACTATAGATAGCCACAGTATTAACACCCAAACATCTCCCTTCACAGATACGATGCCTTACTATCGGACCTGACGTCCGAGTACTGCAAAAGGCGCTCTCGAGCAGCCGGCGGGCCCACGGCAGCAGCCCTTAACAATGCGGCGAAGAAATTCGCAAAAGACCACTGTACGCTATTGCGGACGGCCTGTTCCCTGCTAGCTCATGCCTGTAGGGATGAGTGCACGTTGTATGGACACTTCTTTGAGAAGCCATCGCCTGCTTTTGAGTGAGTTTTTGTTAGAGTTGTTTATATATGTGACAAGCTTTCCCATTATAGCGTGTACCAATTTTATGTGTATTTTTGACTAGTGCATAGGCGTTTTAAAGAGCTAACCTATCACCAATATTTGATATCATCAGTCCCCACTAACTTAAACAAAGGTGACCGAAGGGATGTTGTGCTTCGGAGATACTGTCTACCAAATGATTAATGAACTTGACGTATATACGTTCTATACATAAATATACTCATATATACGCTGTAGAAAGAACACGCTGTAAGAAATTCGAGTAATCAATAGAACAAGTCAATATGTAAGGAACCCTTACATCCATTTGCAGCGACTACCTGCAGTCTTTATGCAACGGGCTGTACGAGACGCTGCGTCCGCACATCATCCACATCAACCACCTGGAGACGCTGGCCGAGCTCTGCGTCATCCTCCGCGTGGAGGTGCTCGAGGAACAGGTCAGCGGGGACCGTGAGTATACCTTGGACTATAGTATGCTACAAAGTCATGTAATTTTTTTTTTATTTATTAATTCTTTATTAAGCCATTCACCACTAAGGTTAAGTCGGCTGAAGTACAAACACTGATGCCACGGCATTTGAACTTCTTGTTATTTCATCGCCATTGTTACACCAACGCCGCCTGCCGCTACAACCGACGAAAAACGAAATCGATGCTCCAATTCCTTGCTCTCTTCCTTGTTCTTCGGTTCGTTCCAGTTGAGGATCCAAATCTTATCCCAAAGCAACATATTTAGCCCGTTTGGCATCACAATTGACTAAATATTCAGCCGAAAATAATTATTTGTATTTTAAACTTTCACTGAGCTGCTGACTTTGTTGACGCACCATAGACGACTGCATGTAATATTTATAAAATACTGTAATAATGAGATGCAGCTTACAATCCCTCAAGTCAGCGGCTGATATAAAAAAAATATCCTCCCTTTTCTGGTAGTAAAGTGTGGTCAATCTTAGCTACTGGTGGCTTAGCATGGAATTGCTTACTATTCTTTCTACTTGTTCCCCGATAATAGCGACATAGCTTACCGTTTGTCCTATTGAGTACTAAGTATTTTGTCAACACATAGGTTAGACAAAACAACGACAAATGCTTTCACGAACATTAACCCTTGAGAACTAGTCAGACGTTTGGGTAACTCTAACTAAGTGTTGACCAAACAGTTAGTATTCAATGTTAGTAGGGGTGGTCAGTCGTGATGTCATATACAAGCACAGACTATAACAGGTTTCCTCACAGTAGTATTTCACAAAGATGTTTTTTCCTCATATTCACCCCTCCACAATATTTTTAAATAAAGAGAAAGAAAAGACTTTATTCACTACAAAAACACAAACTTAAAGAAAAGAAATAATGAAAACCATTGATGCAGTTACAAGGTGCTGCCTCAGTATACGATGCACCTAGGCTGCAGCACTGGGGCCTTATTCCACTAATCCATTGTAGGCACAATATTACTTCAGTCTCGATACAGTAATACTTCAGTGGCCGGAATTTAATACTTTGGTACACAGTGGAGTGCCATAAGTATCAAATTACGACCACTGAATTCATCATCATTACTGTTTCGATACTGAAGCGCTTCAGTGGCCTAAATTTGTTAGTGGAGTGCCAAAAATTTTTATTTTACATAAATACGGCCGATACTGAAGTAATATTGTCCCTACAATGGATTAGTGGAGTAAGGGCCCTGGTCCTTCGTACGCATGTACAAATACAAGTCCTTTGTCTCCTACACCAGCGTTCCGCCTGCGCGCGCTGGGGGCGTCGGCGAAGGCGCTGCTGGAGGACGCGCAGGAGCGGCTGGTGTTCCGCGCGCACGTGCACCTCAGGGCTGACGTGCTGCGCTACCGGCCGGCGCCCGGGGACCTCGCCTACCCCGACAAGCTGCTCATGATGGAGGTGGGTCACTGGGGTATATACTTGTATGTTGTTTTACATGTACATTGACGTCCTTTAATCTCTTTTGGGATGGACAAAATCTGGGAGACATAATATGTTCCAGGTGACTTTTTAGCTTTTTATATTGGTTTTTTTTTTAATTCTTTATTATGCCATTCACCACTAAGGTTATGTCGGCTGAAGTACAAACATATTGGTTTATATTGGTTTAGAAACGACAAATAAAGACAAACGCGTCAACGACCATTGACCCTTAGTCAAAGGTTCAGGAGCCTTACTCCACTAATGCATTGGCACAATTTTACTTCAGTAGCGATACAGTAATACTTCAGTGCCCGTAATTTGACACTTTTGGCACTCCACTATGTGCCGCAATATTGTGCCTAAAATGCATTAGTGGAGTTTTAGCCCCTGGTGTCCATCTCCGCAATTACAAAGGTACTAATTATATGGCCACCGCGAACCTACCTGTTGACCAGATAGTCAGAACTCAATGTGACAGGTGGTAAGCCTTGTCGCCATTTACAAGCACTGACTATTTTATTACTTGTTAGGGGAACAGGTACAGATAACATACGAGATATATAAAATAAAAAACGTACTTTTGTAATATTTACGTACGTTTTTGAAAGGGCAGAAGGTGCCAAAGAAAAAACCCTCATTTATGATATATCGGACAAGTATCAAAATGTAAGAATATTAGTGACTCACAGACTTTCAAAATTTCTTCTTCTTTTATACATGTGCCTTTGATAATTATTTCGTTTTCGTCGCCGACGACGATTCAAAAAGCAACCAGAGCATTCTATTTACGTACTCTATAACAGCAAGTATCACAGAACATAATAAACTATTACCCTATTCTATTCCCAGCAAATAGCCCAATCGATTCACGAGCAGAGTCTAAAACGTAGCGACTCCCGCACCTCAATAGTATCGGACATGTCCGCTACGTCACAAGAAGTGGCAAACCTCACGGAGGCACAAAAGAGGCCGCAGTCCTCACCTGCCGACCTCCATGGCATGTGGTATCCCGCTGTTAGGAGGACCCTGGCTGCTCTGTCGAGGCTGTATAGGTAGGTGGTAAGGTAGATGGTTTTTGTGAATAGATTACAGGGTCAATAAGACATGATAGTCAGATAGACGCCATATTGAAAAAGGGTGATGTTAGATGTACATAAGCGCTGAGTGTGTATGAGTGGCGAAAGTGTTTGTGTGGATCAGGACAGATAGGGATCCGTGATCTCTACCTACTCCACTACAGGGAATCGGGCGTGATGTGTATGCATGCATAGTGAAGATAATATCTAGTTAGTGAGGATAATAGCTAGTTGTTGAAATAGGCGAAATTTCATGTCTGTACATACTTACCTAGTTGTACGTTACCTAGTAGTAAGTAGGTTTATTTTATAAAGTTGTCAGTTAACTATTGCTAACCCTGATCCCAACAGATTCTTTAAATATGTCCGTTCCTACATTGCTTCCTACAACATTCCAGGAAGTGAAGCTGCTAGTAACCATTATACTTAATTTTTGCTCCAGATTCAAATAGCAGGTAATACGTAGGTAATTCATTAAAATGACCTCTTGTAATGTTTACAGATGTCTAGAAAAGCGCGTGTTCCAAGGCCTAGCTCAAGAAGCCATTTCCTTATGCGTGCAAAGCGTAGACAGTGCTGCCACCCAGATAACTGCAACCAAAACGAACATCGACGGGGAGTTATTCGAAATCAAACACCTTCTCATACTTAGAGAACAAATAGCTCCGTTCCAAGTTGATTTCGTCATAAAGGAAACCACGATAGACTTTAGTAATATGAAAAACGCGGCTTACGGCCTTATACAGAAACCTAAGCAAATTTTCTCACTGAACAGTAACAATGCGTTGTTAGAGTTCTTGTTAGAAGGGACTATGGTGAAGGAACATCTTCTGGATTCGAGGAAAGAGGTGGATAGGCAGTTGAAGAGTTGCTGTGAGACGTTCATCAAAGATGCCACGGAGATATTGGCAGGGCCGCTTATTGAGTTTTTAAAAAAGGTAAGGTTTATAAAAGGGGTTACGAAAGAATGTAAGAAAAGATAACCGTATACAAACATATACAATTTACGCGTCTACGTAGGCACATAGGCAGGTGATTATCGATCGCCACCTGGAACGATCCTGACAAATCTCTCTTGCCTCTCTCACATTCATTAACACTATTTAGAACAGAAGAGCAAGTATGAGAAGTAAGTAAGATTGGTGATAAAATATATGCATTGTGGATGAGTGAGCTCTCGCAAATATGCAAATGAATTATATAATTAGTATTCTCGCTACTAGATTAATTCTTTAATACTTAAACTGATTCTATTTTATTAATACACATGATCCATACATTAAAGTGGGAGATTCTTAATAAGTTCAATGTCATAATGGGTTTGTTCCCTATCAAACTAACATAATGACTATTACCAATGTCAAGAAATAATACTTGTCTTTCAATATTAACATAATAATAAAATAATAACCATATTTCCTATATACATTAAAATTTCAGGCTCAATCATTCCAACCAGTAGACCAGTTGAAGCTGCAACCGTTTGGCTCACCAGACCAGATGTCCACCGCAGTGAAGGAAACTCAGAAGCGAATCAAAGCTCACTTGGCACCGTTGCAACGGTCCATGCAACTGTACTTGGCCAATAAGGAGACGGAGTTCATTCTGTTCCGACCTATCAGAGTGAGTCATTTGTGTTTTGTATCTGTTAGGGATAAGGGTATTTTATATAATGGATGAAGTATCATAAATAGGTAGTCATAATTCAAAAGGAATTATAATTATTTTCAGAGCAATAATAATCATCTTTACATGGCCATCCTTTAGCTATAAGACATACAGGTAGAAGAAACATTAATGTATAAACGATTTGACGACCTCCGTGACGCGATCGGTTAGACACCTGAACGCTAATCGTGCGGTCCCGGGTTCGATTCCCGGTGGAGGCAGAGTTAAGAACTACGCTTTTCTGCAGCTTTCTAGTCTGGTCGTTGATTATATATGCTATATATGTTTTTATCTATAATATTCACATTTCTTAAATATACGTTGACTAGTACCCTTAACACAAGTCTTAAATGTACTTACCAAGGGGCTAGTTCAATTGGTGTAATAATGTCCAAATATTATTATTATAAACATAGCAACATACTAATATAAACTATAAAAAAAATGAATATATTAACCTGCACCAATTAAGCTCTGGTAATTCTAGTAATAATATTAATTTATTTTCCACAGAACAATGTAGTGGGATACTTTGTTCAGATTGAACAACTGCAAGAAAGTGCTGGATACACTTATGAAGAACGCCTCTTAGTAGCCTGCCCTACCCCTGAGCAAGTGTCCGTCTTCATCTCATCAGCCAGTCTAGTGAGCCATCCAGAAGCAGTGCTCCCATATGGCAAGAAAAGGAAGCTTAGTGCTATTCAGAAACCAGCCGTCACTAGCGTACAAGAAAGCTCACAAGAACCTAGTGTTTCATCTAGTACATAGATATATTTAAGGAAATTAAGTTATTCAAATGAAAGTGTTATTATTATAAAACAATGTTTATTTACATTTAGTCAAATACTGCCTACAAATAAATACATATGTGTAAACCAAAGGACACTGTGTTTTATTACAATAAAACAAGATACATTGGCAAAACTGCAATATTTTATTACTTAACTGATTTAAATAATGACTCTAAAACCTAGAAACACATTTATACAACAAGAGAGTACATGTTGGAGCGGATCCTCGTGTACTCAGGCAGGCCTTCCACTGGGCCAACGCCCGCAACGGCTGGGTCCTTGTCGTACAGGTACTTGTAGCACACGTCGCGGACGGTCTTGGCGGTCACAGCGTTGATGCGGGCGTCAAGCTCATGCAGCGGGATGCGTCTGTTGTAGCAGAGCATTTGGCGGCCAATGTCCTCGCAGATGGGGGTGGTGCCGTCCAGCTGCAGAAGCATGTTGGTCTTGAGGAGGTTCTTTGCCCTCTCCACTTCACCTTCAGACACGGTGGTGCACAGCTTCTTCCATTCCTTCTGCAGGTTGTAGACCATGTCTTCAATTTGCACAGATTCAGCCACAAAGTAGATGCCCCACAGACCGGTGTCCTTGTAGCAAGTGTTGAAGGACTGGAAGCTGTGGCAGAAGCCGCCAACGGAGGCAGCGCGGGCCAAGAAGGAAGCGTTGTTCATGCCACCACCCTGGGACCTGTCCCAGGCTCCGATAAGTGTGTTGGCGACCATAAGGGGAATGTTGTCAGCATCGCACCAACCAGCGCCTTCCACAGCAATGGCAATGTGAGCCAAGGGCATGCTGTCATCACGCACTCTGATCTCGGAACCGGTGAAACGGCATGGAGACAATCCAGGACCAGCTGAAGTGTTCTTCAAGTTTTTGAAATGTTTGTCAGCCAACTCAGCCAGCTTCTCATGTTGAACACCGCCAGCGGCAGACAGCACAATGCGGCTGGGCTGGTAGTGGGTGTTGATGTACTCTTTCAGGTCAGCTTTGGAGATTTTCTTGATGTTCTTGGTGGGTCCCAGGATAGTCTGACCAAGGGGTGTTCCTTGGAAGGCAATAGCGTGCAAGTGGTCAAACACTACTTCTTGAAGGTTGCTTTCGACGTCCTGCATTTCACGGAGAATGACACCCCTTTCACGTTCGATTTCGGGTTCGGCGAGGGATGAGTTCTGGATGATGTCAGCTAGGATTTCAATGGCAACGGGGACGTCATTGGCGAGACATTTAGCGTAAAAGACGGTCTGCTCCCTTGATGTGTAGGCGTTCAAATGGGCACCCATGTTTTCCACGAGCAGCTCAAGATCGGTCTGTGATCTTTTGCTAGTACCTTTGAATGCCATATGTTCAAGGAAATGAGCAACACCATTGTTTTTCGATGTTTCGTACCTTGATCCGGCGTCAATCCATAATCCAACAGTGGCTGTGGGTGCACCAGAGTCTTCAGAGGCGATCCTCATCCCATTGTCGAGGACTGTTAGTTTGGTTGGTGGAACATTTACAAGGGCCTCGTATGCTGGTGCAGGGGTTGCAAAAAACCTAACTTGGCCACTCTGCTTCGAGAGGGCTCTTAAAGTTGTAGCCACTTTGAGCATGGTTATACTTTTAATGCCCTTGTAAATTCAGTTATTTAAGGTTCGGTCGATTTACGTAATAAAATGAAAGAATGAAAATGCCTTGAGATGATGGCTGACCGATAAATTATGACATTGAATACTGTCACTTAACAATCAAAATTTTCTTATAAACGTCAACATTCAACAACAACCAATCACCTTGGGCATGGCATGATTTTTATTATTATCAGTTGTAATTAAAGTTAAGAATATACATGCAATGGATAATAGAGTATATCTAAATTCACACATTTTAATAAAATGTTTTCTAAAATAACTTTATCCTTTGTTGCATGTTATCGCTTCAAATTTTGAATACTTTAAACAAAATACAACTAAATATGTACAAATGAAAACAAAAAAAAAAAAAAAACTTAAATCTAACAAACAGTAAAAATTTACACAGCGCTACTAGAGATCCCGCCACATAAGGTGGCAGTTGGAGGCGTCGCCACAGTCGCGTAATTCAGTGTTACCAGTAAACACGCCAAAACTAGCACTCACTGTGCCATACGGCTCGATAAATTATAGGTTTCATTTGTAACGGTCTTTGGTTGCAGAGCTATAAACTCAAATAAAACAAATTAATATATCAAAGTCAAAATATGTTTATTAAACTATTTCAAACATGATTAATAATTAACGGGACTTATTCTTCTTATTATATATTACATATATTATGTGTTCCTTCACTCTGTCCGCAATAGACCGTTTAGTGTGTCCGACGTAGGATTTCCCACAGCTGCAATCAATCTTATACACACCCTTATATCTTATATCATGAGTATAAATCGCGAATCTCTTAAAACTATTATTTCAAACATGGCACTGAGCATTGTCTTTACATATTTTTTACCGAGGTTAGATCAGCGGAGACCCTAGCTTGGAGAAGAACTAACAAGAAACTCCGGAAATCAATTTATTATAATCACCCTTAACAAACATAAAAATTACAAAGAGTGGGCAAAAAACACAACGCTGGTAATACTAAATTTACCTTTCATACAAAATAACACGCAATTGCGGAAACGTCAAATTTAGTTCCAAGTTTGGCTACTGCCAGCTTATGTGGCGGGATCTCTAGTGTGCCGAATTTAGCACCCAGAAGCAAAAGCCCCCAGCACACTAGCAGCGTTACCCCGCTGGATTGCCAACGACAACCTCTGGGCCAAAAATTCCCCGGAGCGTCTATCCAAACCACGATCCCTAAGCCTTTTGCCTATGCTAGCCACAAAAGAAACCGCCTCCTCCCCCCAAACCCCAGACGTTTCAAAAGCCACTGGCACAAACAAATAGGCAGATTTTAGAGCCGCGTATTTTACATGTTTTTGGCGTGCTGCCGCCTCAGCAGCCGAACCAGCAGAACTAACCGTAGTTGGTAAGTGAGACGCAGCATACGTGTCTACACACGTTGCGTCCCACAAAAGGCACCGACCCTTCTCCCAGGGCACCAACGTCAAGCCATCAGGCCGCTTACCATCGGTCCGACTGAGGCCAGGCGGCTCCAAAACACACGGCACATTTGCCGAAACAAGTGCTCTCCGGATAATGTCATTTAACGCATGATGGCGAGGAAAACGACCGACACACCTAGAACATTTTAGAGGATGAAGTCCTCTCACATCCACCTGCTCACCACAAATGCAAGGATGTGGCTCACACACCGCCGAGCCCAACCTCAGAGCCACCGCCACCCTGAGAGAACTGTCGTCAAGCAGCGTCCCCATGTGTGGTGACGGCAGAGCGTGCAACCACGCCCCCGACTCTGACCTTGTAGCCGCCCTTAAACGTGCTAGATCCACACCCTCGCTGGCCTCAATCAAACAAGCAACTCTCTTCCTACAAAGCACATCATCCCAACTGCGCTGAAGCTCAGGACGTTCCGGACAATCCAAAGAGCCACTGGACCTCGTCCACTCCTCCAATGCCTCCCCCACAAAGGGCACGCGGCACTCGTTACCATAACTAGGTAAAATACGAGCAACAAGTTCCGCAACCCCGTAGGCAGAAGACAAAAAAGCCGGCAATCCAATGTCCAACATCCTGCGCACCCCGAGACCTCCATGACGGACCGGCAAAGAGGCCTGCGTCCACTGAACATCCCCGAGGTCCACATTCAAAACTTCTTCCAATTTTGAATTGAAATAATGTTGCTGCAGTTTTTATAATTGTGAAGTTCACTTAACATAGAAAAATACCTACCCGGTTTATTTATAAAATAATGCGATTAATCAGTATTTTAGATCGGTGGTAAACCATTAAGTCCAACATAATTGTAATTATTATGATTTGCTTTTCTAGTAATGTTTTTCGTAGTAGTGTAGTTATACCACTAGTTAACAAAAGTCGTTGAGTCAACGATCTGTCACTAAACTGTCAAATGAAATAGTCATACCTTTCGTAGAATTTCGTAGAATTCATTCATTTCATTACGAAAGCTAGGAAATATGTTTAGTGGAGCTTCTTTGTCTTTAAATTTTAATGAAGACATTAGAGAAAGCGTCTTCCGGTAGATATAAGCTAGAAGGAGTCGTCGCAAGATGCTCATTGTGTTTCTAAATATCTGTGATCTAGTAAATTCAGTATGTCTGCTATGAAGAACTCTAACTCATCATCATCCAAGATCGCTCCTCTGCTCAGCCATATCAAGTACGAGCACCTGGTAGCTGGTATATCAGGTGGCGTCACTTCCACGTTGATCTTACACCCTTTGGACCTGATTAAAATTAGATTTGCAGGTGGGTACAGTGCATGATAGTTTCCTGATTTCACTCGAGGTTATATGTTCATTTCATGATTACTTAGTAGATAGAACTGTCAATATTTATTAATTATATACCATTCATGATGTTGGGATTGAATTTATGCAATGCTGTAGATTTCAGACCTCAATTTAGTATTATGTTACCTCCATGCTGTATTTCATCATGCATTTGGTGTCTTTTGACCTTTAAGAATTGATTTTATTGTATAAATATATATGCTCTGGTTATCAGATAGTTCAGTGACATAACTGGTTTATACCTATCAAGGTGATAAGAAAACGAATGTAATGGATGTTTGTTTAGGACTTGAATTTGGTCAGCTATCAAATGTATTGTCAGTCATCATGAGTAAATACTTGAAATTGAGTTATATACTTAATCTTGTTTTATATTAGAGGTACAAATGTATTTATTATTATGTTTTATTAGTATTGAACAGGCCAGTAAATTTTAACAATATTACTTACTTTTAAGTTTACTAATGTCCACATGGTTATCAGAATTGCAGTTCTATTTATTATAGTTAACTATCTCATTACAGCTAATGCTTATATTATTTTCATTATGACAACATATAAACAGACATGTTATTGCTTGCGTTGCATCATAAACAGACTTTACAACTTAAGATACTGATAAGGCATGCAAAAAAACCTTTCTATTTTCATATAAATGCATAAATGAATCTCTTTCAATGCATTGATATTTAATTTCATATCACTAAATATATTGTACTTCAAATATTTTTGTCTTGTCCATAAAATAACACTAACAATAGTTTTAGTTAGTATAGTTCTTTTAATATCATCCTTGTCTATTTAATAGTTATATTTCACATGTGACCATTTTTTAACACTACAACCTCAGTAACACATTTTTTATTTAACAGTAAATGACGGCAGAACAGCTACGGTACCACGCTACGATGGCTTGAGCAGCGCATTTATCACCATAGTGAAGAAGGAGGGGTTCAGAGGCCTTTACAAGGGGGTTACACCTAATGTATGGGGTTCAGGATCTGCCTGGGGATTCTATTTCTTATTGTAAGTTGCTTATATTGTTAATAAAACCTATACACATACATACACATCACGCCTGAATCCCTGTAGAGGGGTAGGCAGAGATCACGGATCCCCATTTGTCCCGATCCTGACAGACCACTTTCGCTTCATTGACACTCATACATCTTCTCATACACTCTTGGTGGTTATAGGTACACCTAATGTCATCTTTTTTAGTACAACCTCTTTATTAGAATTTAAAGTCACTCTGTGCATTGCCTAGCAATGAGTGCTGTGTGAAATACATGGTGGTTGTAGTGTTTAGTGGGTTTTGAGTGGTTTAAGACTATAACAATGTCTAGCTGACATTGTTATGAATTATGGTTCATTTTACTTAGTCTATTTTTAGGTATTCTTTTTTATATGATAGTAGTGGTTTGTTTATAAAGGATTTAAAAGTTAAGTTTAAAACAGATATTCAGACATGAACGACATCAGTATTTGAATGCTTTATTTACATCTGTAAATAGCTCCTTTTATGTGTTTTTCAATTGAAGAAATGGCAGTTAAGTGAAATATTTATTACTTAGTAGTAAACATAAACATTATGGAAAATTTTTAAATACTCTCTGGTATATAATAACTATATTTATATTTAGGTAATGATTGTTTATTGAAAATTATGGGTAAATTAGTGTGTAAATAATTAATTACATAATGAATGTCTTATTTATTATACCTGATGTTATACAGTTCCAAATATGTAATAAAAATCAAACATACATTATTGTTCATCAAAATAATACAGTCCCACCCAACCCAAACCTAAACTTGACATACATTCTTACATATTTTTGGTACACATTTATGCAATTTTGATGTACATTTAATTATTCCCTTTAAATATGTAACCATTTTAAAGTGCCAAGTCATCCTTGTACAGATTATATTCCCCCTTACATCCTAAGTAAACCTATATTCAAAGACTCTAACACCCAACATCTTTCCAGTTACAATGCAATCAAGACCTGGATACAAGGTGGCAATGCGCACACACCCATCGGCCCTGGTCTTCATATGCTGGCTGCGGCAGAAGCTGGGGTCCTCTCCCTGCTCATGACAAACCCCATTTGGGTGGTGAAAACTCGACTCTGCTTGCAGTACAGCGATGAGAATGTGGCGGAGAGCAAGAGATATAAGGGAATGCTGGATGGCTTGTCGAAGATATATAAAAATGAAGGTGTCCGAGGATTGTACAGGGTGAGTAGTGTTTTGTGTTTAAGATAGGGGTTATCATTGTACATACATGAATATACATTCACGTCCTGTATTGACAGAATTTTGGAGACATTCTAATATTACCTAGATCATTTTTTAGCATGAATATTGCGGTGTTGTTGTCATATGGAACATTGATAGAGATATCATTCCAAGGTTATTTTTACCCCGAAAGGGATTAAAGGATGTGAATCTATATGTATGAGTAATATTTCCTAAATTGCTTGTGGTAAGATTGTGTGCCGTTATAGTGTTTATGCTTACGATTATTATGCTTATGCTCATATTAATATTATTATATACACATGCACAATAACAGCAAATAATATTGGTATAATATAATAATAATAAAGCATAATAGTAATACAATAGGTAAGCTGTTTAATAATTGTTCTTTTATTTTTAGATAAGAATAAACAATCATCATGTATCTGAGCATTCATATAAATTAAAGAATAGAGTGATCTTAAACTCAACCAGCCGCATAAAACTAGTAAACTAATTGGCTTAAACCACTTTACAATGATGACAGTGGTCACTTAAGCCTCTGAGTAATGTTTTATGTGTCTATAGCAGTACACAAAATTCTTAATCTGCATAGCATTTATCTCAGTTAATATTTTGATAAGTAATTATTGCAATAAGTTTTTTATTTCATCTTGTTTTATGACATAACATTAGGCATAAAAACGTAAAGATAATAGCAATAAGTGTAATAAAATGAAATGGGTGTGGCATAGATGATTGGACAAAATAATTGTTGCTAGGACAAAAGGTTGTTTCCCATTTTAATTAGGGACTTAAAGAATGCTGATTAGATACTGTTCGTCCCAGCGCGAATCTTTTAAGCAATGGGCTACCAATCTGTCACCAATGTTCCTTATAAATGTCAGTATAACACCAATATGAATACTTTAAGTGACCCCAGAGATTTTATACTTCCCTCCAAAAGGGATTATAGGATGTTTGTAAATGTATATAGATTTCGTGTGTTGTTTGTACACATCTAATGCATACATGTGCTAACTAACTAACTGGGTTGTTTGGAATAAGGTCAGAGTGTCTGTGACAGGTCCAAAGTACGGTCAGATAGTTTAATAGGTTAGCGTGGTCGACTCTATTTCACTTTCGTAAATATTTCCGTCAATAACAAACACATGTTCTTTGTTAGATAAGCGGCTGCTGCATAGATATGTTGGAATCTAATCGCGTGACATACATTTGTTGATTCAATGAAATTTGATACGCATTTCTTGATTATTTACTCCTATTAGGTGCTGTTACTAATTGTGTTTTATTTGACCACCTCCGTGGCGCGATCGGTTAATTGCTTGATCGCTACTCGTGAGGTCCCGGCTTCGATTCCCGGTGGAAACATAGTTAAAAACTACATTTTTCTCTGCTTTCCAGTCTGGTTGTTGATTATATATGACATATATTTCTTAAATATACGTTGACTAGTACCCTTAACACAATCCTTAAAATGAACTTACCACGGGACTAGTTCATTTACTATAATAATGTCCTAAATATTATTATTTGTCACACTCCTAGGCTAGTTTTCTTCAAGCTTGTTATACATTTTCTACATACATACATGCACATACATACGCTTCACGACTTGTGTATACAAACTTTATTTTAATGTGGTGGGGTAGTCAGAGGCTTGAGTGCCCATCTCCGAAATTTCGAAGGCATATTAGGTATGGGTCACTCGAAGACCTTTTCTCATTTGTACATTTTCTCTTCTTATGCACCTCCTCATACACACGGCGGCAATAGGTACATCTAACGTCACTAATTCAGTACATATATTACTTTTATCTCGTCATACGTCGTATTAGGTGTATTCGTTATGGGTATTAACTTTATTTACAATACATCGAAAATGGTTATTTTGAAGTTTGTTTTTGTATTAAGTGTTTGTCATTGATGCACTAAAACGAATTGGTAATAATGCATTATTTTGTTTAATAATTTGCGTTATTGTATGCTACAAAGATATTACAATTTATTTTGCTTTATATATCAGTATAATAATAGTGCTTACGTTAACATAACGTTACGATATCTTTTATATGAGTCATTTAAAGTAATGTTAGTCTTCTCAAGTGATTAATCATTCAATAGTATCATGAGATCTCTATCTATTTTAAAATAAACATAAGTGTTCATGAACATAATATCATAAATATTACAATAAATTTAAATAAAAATAAAGATAGTCAAATATTACGTAAATATATTGTATGCATATATGAATGGTTTAAGATATTTTCGCAATTGTATTTGTTTGATTTCAAATAATTTTAAGAATAGACTGCAGTAGTTAAGTAATGATCAATAAAACAAAGGGTAATTGTTTTTGCGCTAATGTCTTATAGAATGTAATTGTCTATTTAGGACACACTATGCCGCGCCTTTTCTTTACAGGGGTGGAAAGATATCAAATAATATTTAATTTAAAATAACTGTAGATTTTTATTACGAATCTTTTAGGATTCAAACAATCATTAAGTTGATGAAGCTAGAAAAGAGATAAAAACGTGTCAATTAAGTTTGATCCTTAAATCGTTATGTTGTGAACAATCGAAAATAGGAAACAGAACTATTGTAATATATATATATATATATGTAAGTATATTAGCATATACTTACATATACATTCACGTTCCCTAATCTCTTTCGGGTGGACAGAATCTCGGAGATACGATCTCTTAGGTCATTTATTGGCATAGTATTCATTAGATTGGGTTGCGATGTTAAATAAAGTATTGGTGACAGGTTGCCTAGCCCATCGCCCTATTGATTACAGTTACCTCTTAGTCCCTTAGTCGCCTCCTACAACATGCCGGGAAGAACGTTAGCTAATTACCATCCTTTTTTCGGCCTAGAACATTCTAGATAATAGGACATTACAAATGTATCACTACACTTTCACTTTCTCTGTCCCTATGTCCCTTTGTATGCTTAAATCTTTGAAACTACGTAACTGATTTTGATGCGGTTGTTTTTAATAGATAGTGATTCAAGAGGACGGTTTATATGTATAATACCATCCATTAAATAGCCAGAAGTGCGAAGCCGGAGCAGGTCGCTAGTATTATTATTCATTCATAATTCATTAAGGTGCTATGTCTCCTAGATGGGGCAGAGGGCATCCACAGTGCTGCGCCATCTCGATCGGTCTTGGGCTTCGCGCTTGACTTCACTCCACGTCTTTCCAATGGCCGCCGCTTCTGCGATGATCGACATCCGCCACGATTGCTTATTATAATTAGTATAAATTATTTGTTTATTATGTATTCTTGTTATTCCAGGGTTTAGTGCCAGGTCTATTCGGCGTTTCTCACGGAGCACTGCAGTTTATGACTTACGAAGAGATGAAGAATCGATACAACCAGTACCGCAACCTCCCTATTGACGTGAAACTCGTGAGTATTAACTAGCTGCCGTTCTTCCTATGTCGTGACTAAGGGGTAAGGGGTAGGTGGAATATCAAAGATCAACGCATTCACGACCATTAACCCTCGCGGGGTAGTCAGAGGTTCAGGTTTCCATCTCCGCAACTGCGAAGGTAGTAATTCTATGGACACCTCGGAGCCACGTGTTGACCAGATAGTCAGTACTCAATGTGACAGGTGGTCAGACATGTCGCCATTTAGAAGCACTAACTATTACCCGTTTGACGAACAGGTAGGTTTCCTCACGATGTTTTCCTTCACCGTATAATTCGATGCATTTCGTAAATGTGTTTTTATTACTACTATTTAGGTGGAATATATTGGGCGATTAGCTAGCAACCTGACAGTGAGGTTCTATATAAATATCGTTGCAAGCCAAATATAAATGCTAAAAGTGACTGAGGAGATATTAGGTTTCTGAGGTTCTGTCCACTCCAAAAGGGATAAAGCACGTGAATTTATATGTATGAACTACTCTGTATAGTATAATTTGTTGTATTGGATGTTCTGGGAACTTAAAATTTAATATTTTTACATAGATTTGGTTAACAAAACATTTTGTATCTATTCTCGTAGTATTTTCTTGTACAAGTCTAAATACATTATTATGTATGTTTCCACATATGTACGTCAACGAATTGACCGTGAGATCAAGGTGTAATTTGAATGAGCTATTATCATTGAAATTCATTAAAACTATATCAATTTAGTACAACGCGTATGACCCTGTATTTTAATCGTTCAAAAGTGTCATTTTTATTCTAATTAGTGGAAAAAGCCCAAGTAGAAAGCAAACGTCGAAAGTTATCGTTTTTATATGACCTGACACACTTTAAGACCATTACCATTACGGGGTATTCAGAGGTTCACGTGTAATTTTTTTCAAATAATATAGTGATTCTAAGTCATATCCAACTAATTTTCTCTCATATTTAGGGCCTAAGATAAAATTAATATGTTCCGTGTGTTGCCGATTCATCGAAGTAGTCAAGTTTTAATCTGATATTCTCTCACTGTGTTATATGCTTTTCTCTCTCTCTCTCTAGCCTTTTTCAACCCCTTTTTTGGGTGTAGGCCTCCTTTAGCAAACGCCAACTCTGTCGATCTTGTTATATGCTTATATAATCGTAATTAGTATCTGCAAGTTGGCAGCATATACTACTTGCCGCAAAGAAAACAGATTATTTCGTAAAAAAGTTGTTTTGAGTAGCTAAAGCATACATACATACGCTTCACGAGTTGTTGTTGTTATACACACTCCCTTTTTTATTATGGTGGGGTAGTCAGAGGCTTGAGTACCCATCTCCGAAATTTCGAAGGCATGTTAGGTATGGGTCATTTGAAGCCCGCGTATCACTAGATAGACAGCACCCAACGTGATAGGTAGTAGAGATTGCAAATTCGGATATCCGAAATCCGAAAAATCCGAATAAATTCGAATTTCAAATCCGTTTTTCAAATTCGAATTTAAAACGGATATTCGAATTTTACTGACTTTCATTATTTTCTAGGTTTTATCTTTATATGAAAGTAATTTATCGTTTATGAAGCGACTTAAAGTAATGAATTTTACATTTTGTAGCATGAGTCGTTGTTAGACAAAACTCTCTCTTTGACAAAACTATTAATTTTATTATTTACATTTAATATTAATATAGTAGACTGCGAGCTGACAGCCCTAAGCCTGTAAAAGCATGAAGGAAAATTTTCAATCAATTTATAAAACCTCATGAAATATTATGTAAAACTATGTTTAATATGTACTATACTCACTAAAGTTTTTTTTTTAATATGCTCTATCAAACTAAAACATACAATTAAACAATAAAAACGAAGTTTTCATTCTGTCATAAAAATTCGAATAAATTCGAATAATCCGTTTTTGAAAAACGGATTTTTTCTAAATCCTGACTTGGAAGAAATTCGAATTTTTGCTGAATCTCTTTGTTCTCTTTGTTGAATCTCTAATAGGTAGTGAACCGTATCGCCGTATATAGGCACTAACTATTACTTATCCTGAGAGACAGGCAGGTTTCATCACGATGTTTTCCCTCACCGTTAGCGACTGTAAATTATGTACGTAAATGAAAACCACATTTAAATTTCATTCATTGGTACATGTCAGAGTCGGGATTCGAAGCTAGGACCTTTCTCATAAAAAAAACCGATTTCTTACCCACTGGGCTACAGCCGCTTAAAACTATAACTAGATTAAATCCACAGATGTTCAAAAGCAGTGTGCATAGGCATTTTTTGGGCAAGCTCGCTAAATCTTAGACTCTGTCTGTCGCCACCTTCGAGGTGCAAACAGGGTCAAGAATGAACCCATTTCAGTTAAAAAAAAATAGAGTTTTTATTTTATTGAACGTATCAATTACAGACTTCGATGGAATATCTGACGTTCGCGGCCATCTCGAAGCTGATCGCAGCTGGCGCCACCTATCCGTACCAGGTGGTGCGAGCTCGGCTGCAAGACCATCATCGCCACTATGACGGGGCCTGGCACTGCATCAGGGACACGTGGAGGTATGAGAGGGTCAGAGGCTTCTACAAAGGACTCACGCCGTACCTACTACATGTAACGCCTAACATATGCCTCGTGATGCTCATTTGGGAGAAATTTACGAATAAAGACTAACTAGTCTGTTCTTGTCTGATGGGAATGTACACTTGGTTTTGTTTGTGTCAAGGTTAATGGATGTTGAGTTACTAAGTTTTGGATATATTTTGAAAGTTTGTTTTTTTGGTTATTTTTTAGTTGGAATGAATAATTGAATTGTATACAGATAAAAGAAAATGAAATCGTTAATAACTTAGTTTATTTACAGCGTGGTGCGTTGTTTAAATAATTAAGTAAGTTAGAGATATCTACTCCTATTACACAATTTAATTTTGATTTAAAAAATATTGACTAATTGTTGTGGAGTTTCTAAGTGTCTACTTATGTTCATACGAGTATCGTAATTTAGTTTTGATTTGTATATAGAAATTATATTCTATTCTTCAACTTAGGAATCACAGCCGTTAGTAACTCAATATCTGTTAGTTATATCGTAACATCGAAGTTGCTATTGTTTAATATTTAGCCTGAAAAATTGATAAGTTAAGTTTCTAAGCAACCACTTATATAAGTATAATATATTTTGTGAAACTAACCTGCATTTCAGTGTTAAAAATTATATTTGTGTTTTAAATTTAAGTCAACTGTGACGTTAAGTTCTCAACTATTACAATACACACAAGTCACTAAAGTAATATAAGTATTTATATAGATTTGTTTATTTTAGTTCAGAATTGGCAACATATCAAGACACTTAAATCACAAATTTAATCGACGATATCCGTTTAATAGCCACTTCAATGATTATGAATCATCGATCATTACGTTACTATATTTGAAAGAAGAAATCAGTTATAGTATTAGACCAAATCATCTTTTAAATGGATACATTAATTTCATCTTCAAACTATAAAATGGTGACTATATGTAAAGATATTGATTCACCTTTTAGTTGATTTTTTTCATTGTACTTGACACTTGTAGAAGAGTTAAAATAATTATTTATACGAATGCCCAAGTTTGGTTTTGTGTTAAAAAAATCGTAAAATATTGTTATAAAAATATAATTGAATTGATTTGAATTATGGAATGAGTCAGAGGTGCGAGTGTATTGCAATTGTGTATGTACTTATAATGTTTAAGTCAAATAATCTTATTTTATTCACTGTATTGTAAACGGTCTCACAACATATGTCCTCTAGTGTTTAGTACCTTGTAAAAATAGTTTTTGTACATTTTTCCCATCAGATAGTAAAACAGCCTTAACATGGCAACAATGACATTAGTGTTGCCAGCACAATTTATTTGTAGATTTTTCCTTATAATCTTGTGATACTAGTTACTTGAATTGACAAAAATGGTGAAAGACATTTTTTACAACGTTACATGTGTGGTGAGACGATGGTTCTTTGTGTAGATATTAATAGTTAATGATTTAGTAAATACGTTTACCGTTCGTTTGTTTTCTTTTACCAAAAAGCTGTTTTGAGATGGTACCACGGATTAGTTTCGAGTGATTTCGGACTTAGTACAATTCTAACCTACGTAGCGTTCTACTAATAAGTTTATTACGTTTGTATTGTTTGATAAAGGATGTGATATAAGTATAAATGTAATAGAAATATAAAGCATTATTTAATTTATAATTATTAAGGTTTGACTAATGATTGAGTTATTCGTTCTTGTCTTAGAAAACTGACTCGTGGCTGGCCACTGACTTTAGATGAGTATATTTTTGTAACCAAATCAATGTTCAATCACAGTTCGACATCACGCGTTGCTTTCGATTTGTGTATTTTAATAAATTGTAGCAAATTGAAGCTATTCGTTGTGGCTCTTTCATTTCTCACCTCGAGACTAAAACAGCTGGGTAAGTATCCACCACCTTACGTACTATGCTTTTAAAATGACATTAGACCTGTTATAGCGCCAAGATTATTAGATGACATGATTATGATTTCTTTGTTCTAAAATACACATTAAATTCCTATTTTAAAATTATTAAATTACTTTAAAATTGACTACACTTTTAAAATTTCTTTTTTAACCTGAAAAAAGTCAGGTCAACTGTTATTTTATTGGCATAGTATCTGTGTATGAAGTTTATATTAATTTTACCTCTACTTAACTCATTCGGAGCCGACGACACGCCTCGCGTGTCCATTAGAATTCTACTCGCCACGCCGCGGACACGCCTTGCGTGTCCATTAGTTTTCGTTTATATCTCGAAAAGTACATGAAAAAATTTTATAAGAATTTGTGTACATGGTATTTACCACACGAATAACCATATATTCACGTGGTTTCTACTTTGAAAGAAGTTATGTTTATACTAAAAACGAACCCCTTGTGGGATGCCAAGAACACGCGACGCGTGTCCACTTTGAGTATGCGACCAGAGGTTCTTAAAGTTTGTGTAACTTTCCATCAAACTCACTACGTTAGCTTGTTAATTATAATATTAGTACTTACACAATAATATGTTTCTGGGTGATTTTAGTCGATAGATGAGTAAATTATTTATATACTATACAAACAAGATTTTTTTTTATAAATTTGATAATATATAAGTAAGTTTGAGAATCACATCATATTTAATTTACCTATTTACCTAAATATCCATATTCCGCCATAATTCCTGGTTTAAAATCACTATACTGTTGCCAAAACCTTATCTCTTTCGTTGCACAAACAGAACTAAGGAAATAAACTACCACAATGTATTATTAACGTATTTAGAAACATTAAACTTGCCGCGGAGCCAGTGGACACGCGTGGCGTGTCCATTTTTTCTTAGGGCCGAAACTGCGTTAAGCGGGCGCCCGCGCGGGTACCCGACGCGTCACACCGCGCGTGGACCCGCGCATCGACCCGCCGGCGGGCCCCGCGGGCACGTGACGGGAAACCGTCGCGGGGACCGCATATCGCAGCGTCGCTAGTTCAATTTTAAGGGTTTGCAAGTACAGTCGTGTAGATGGAGAGCTTAATATATTATTTCATAGCAAAACGACGATCAATGGCAAAAAAGAAACGGCAGCCAGTAAGCCCGTTTATTGAATCGAGGTTGTTATGTGGGGAATTTGTTGTAAAGTTCGGTAAATTAAGAGAAAATGAAAACATATTTTACAAATATTTTAAAGTTTCGACACAGGTCTACGACGAATTATTTTCGAAACTGGAACCGTACTTGAAGATCAGCAATATTAAAGTTAAACGTTGTAGGAGATGAAGCATTTGGATTGTCTAGTCATGTCATGCGGCCATATGCTCGAGCTCTCAATTTAAACCAAAGAAAAAAATATTTTTTTTCATTTCATTTCATTTCATAAATTCACGCCATATTCGTGATGTCGAATATGGGTTTCAGAACACTCAAAGAGACGCGTATACAATACGCGACAAATTATCTGATTACTTCGTCGCAGGTGGTAAAGTATCGTGGCAAGATCGTAGTATTTTTTAAAACATCCTCAAAAGTAAAGTCATCCATCCTTCAGATACCCTCTTGTATTAGTAGACTAAAAAAAAACTTTTTAAAAATCAAATATCTCTGAAAATATTTAAGCAACACCGCACTACTTTGCTTACTAAAAGATACATTAACCTATCTTCCAATACACAAAATAGGACGAAATTATCTTAAAAAGATATTTGACTTTTAAAAAATGGGTATGTATACATGTTTATGATTTGACTGTATCGGTACACGGCCCAATACGCTAGTTGACCCTTTTTTTTCTATGCATTAAATGATTTCTTACCATCATACAGCACTATAAAAAATATTGAATATTTTTTTATAGGCATTTATCATAACAAATTTTTAATTTTAAAATACGTTTTGACAAGACGGCCAAAAATCGGTGTAAACAAAGAGAATACAAATACGATCATCACTCTTTCTGTGTCGAAAGACATTTTTCTTCTTGCCTTTCTCCGTGCGTGCTACCCGTATCACACAGCGTTACTGACTGAACAAGCCCGCGCGTGGGAGTACTGCCGAGTTCCCGCGCGTACCCCCGTGCGGACGCGTCGCCTGGATACGGGCCACGCTGCGCGGGCGCGGGGCCATACTCTCCGCAACGGACGCCCGCGCGTGTCTACGCGACGTAGCAATTTTGTATGAACCCGCGCGGGCGCCCGCTTAACGCAGTTTCGGCCCTTAGTCGCGGAGCCGCGGACACGCCTCGCGTGTTCATGACCGTTTGTATGGCGGCTCCGCTAGTAAGACGCTGAAAAATGGCGCGGCGTCGAATGAGTTAACTGAAATTTATTTCGTATGATAAAATTTTAATTCGCAGAAATTTTCAATGCATTAGAAATGACAATAGACTAATAACTAACGGCACTTATCCCGTAAGTTTTTATATAATAAAGTTACCTTTATTAACCATAGCTGCTGAAACGTAGCCGAAACGTCGGATTAATAAAGGTTACTTTATTATATAAAAACTTACGCGATAAGTCCCGTTAGTTATTAATCATGAGTAAATCGCGACTCTCTTAAAACCATAATGATATAGACGTTAAAAGTATTATGTATTGGCGTCATAAGCATCGTATAATTCAAATCTAATTTTATTTAAAGTACCCATTGCTTTTTGTTATACATTTCTCTATGAACTAATTATTGAATTCCTAAATATCAATCGATATTTGCCAATATATAGAGGTAAAATAAATATCAATGTACCAAATACGGGCAACAAGTAGAGATCGTGGTATGTAATGGTAGTGGTGAATATTAAAGTTTGAGAAGCTAGTTCACCGAAGTAATTACATGCCACGAAGTATACATATTTTGAGAAAAAAATATTTATGAACGGGTAAAAGTATTTTACTTGATTTTCAAAGATTTGTGTTTGAAGCCATGAGATTTGACTCAAGTTGTACTACGATGGAAATTTCTGACCGAAATTTCGTGCCGCGTGATTCCTTGTAAGTGTTATTATATACACATATTCGTACTTTCAAATATGATTCCTTTTATAAACGACAAAAGAAACACAAACCTTAAACATGTTTAAACAGCTGAATTACGTTCACTCGTATTCTTTTGTTTCGTCCCAATAACCTCATGAAATTAATATAAAGAACTTGTTTTATTTAGTGGTTCCCAAAGCTTGAATATTGACCCCGTACTCGGTTGCAGGAACGAAGGCGCGCTAGGCTTCTACAAGGGTCTGAAGCCCAACCTCCTACGGGTGGTGCCGGCAACCATGATCACGTTCCTCACCTACGAGAACGTATCGGCTTACATGCTCAACAAGAACAAGGATATTAAGAATGTTGCTTAACTTTCACTTGCTATAGGAAGCTAAAAGTAGAGAAATAAGATTCTTAGATAGGTATATGTTATAGTTATTTTTAAACACTCGCGATTTATACTCATTTTATTAACTATGTGAGACCGGGTCATATCAACTTCAAGAAGTCTTCCCGCGACCACGGCCTATGCAACTGGGTCGAAACGTCGGGCAAAATAAAGGTAATCAGATATCGTTATAAATTTATCGTGATATGACCCGGTCTCACATAGTTAATAAAATAGGTATATGTTAGACATCACAATTGGTTGGTTGGAAAAGTTTTTATGTTGAAGTTAATAGTTGTGTCCATTTCACAGTGTTAAGCAATGTTATTTTGACATATGTTAAAGCAATATTGCTTTAAATCTCGTGATACCAGGTGGCATGGAACTATTTCATATATGTATGAAAAAAACCTTTGTGAATATACTACTCAGTCGGTGTTCTTGATGCTTCAACGATGGACCATATGTATTAGGAATACAAGACAAACTACGAGTTTTACAAATATGTATCATGTTTGAGATAAGAAAAAATATCTGCTATTGCGCATTAGGTAAAATACAACGCGCCTACACAACTAATATATCTTTTGCAAACCTCTACATCTTATACGAGCATTGGTCATTTTCAGTAAGTATGTATAATCTTTTGATTAATATATCGCACATGATTGTACGATTTTCTTTTAATAATAAGTTCTAGTTTCATGTTTTACCATATTATAGGTTATTAGGATTAGGTTTATTTTTGTTAATGAATTGTTTTTCAAAGGACAATTTATTTAGTTTTTTCGGCTGTAGTAGTAGCTAACTTTAGATCATATGATGATTAGGGACACTTTGTTGTTTTAATTAAGGGTTTCACTTTTAGTTTAGTTATAATTTGTTTTCTAATTTTAAGTGTTTTTTTCAATA
The DNA here is from genome assembly GCA_030578115.1 of Leucoptera coffeella. Classification (NCBI taxonomy): domain Eukaryota; kingdom Metazoa; phylum Arthropoda; class Insecta; order Lepidoptera; family Lyonetiidae; genus Leucoptera; species Leucoptera coffeella. The sequence continues at coordinate 76,487 of JAMBLF010000653.1, read as the reverse complement.
GGAGTAACTTAATAAGGATTGATACAAATAATATAAGATTCAATAGAAACATCACATTTTGAAGTCAATTTATATTCATATTTTAATGTAGTACAAAACAATAGTAATTGATTAATTATTTCTTGCACAAACCATATATTTTATTCTAACATGTACTAGAATAACAATCGATAATAAAGTTAAGATTTTGTTTGGATTCAGTGCTTAGATACCCTCCGATATGTTCCTAAGTAGTAAAATATTTTTGGGGCTGTGTTTAGTTTATCCAAAGATACAGGCTTATGAATATAAATATATGTCACTTAGGTCATTTTAGGTGGCGCGTTATTGTAGAAGTGTGAACATATCTATGTTTGTATGTGCTTATGGTGTCTTTCATGTAAAAAAGAGGAATTTAAGAACACTGCTTTTATTCATACGGAGAGTTGGTTTCAATTATTATCCTGTGAATGAATAAATTGTTATCCACCTTTTTGTCAACTAGGTGGTATAATTTGATACAATGAATAAAAGCGGTACTTTGATAGGAAAATAATTTAATCTAAAAAGTACATTGTTTTTAAACCGATGTTTTAAAAGTAGTTTAGTAGCATTAATTAGTAGTTTTTTGAGGTTAATTTAGACAAAATTAAGAAACCAATAGCAAAATGAGTTTCTACGAAAAAGTATCCTAATAAAACAAACTAGGGTCTTTTAATATGAAGCTATGATGAGTGCATTTGTGTAATTTTGTTTCAAACATAAGTTATAGCTAAAACCTTAGGAGGCTGTATATTGTATGTGCTTTTAAATATGCCCTTTTCATTGAGTTCTAACAAATTGTTTTGTGTAAAGGAATCGGTTTCTTGTTGATTAAATGTGTTGATACCCAACTGTTGTTTTATTTGTCACTAATCATCTCAATTGAACCTAGTCATTGCTTGTATAAGATACTAACGTGTCACTGTGTTACTAGCGTCACCATGTGGTGGTATTTGGAGATTCCCGTGTCTATTTCACACATAGAGTATTCGAACCCATATATATTGACGTCATATTGGAAAAGTATGCCGCTAGAAGTACCTATAACCTTCGTGTGTGTATGAGTGTCAATGAAGGTAAGGTTTTTCAGGATCAGGACAAATGTGCATCCGTATTCTCTGCCTGCTCTCTTAATATAGAAACAGGTGTGAAGTTAATCTATATCTGTACGCGAACCCACTCATAGATCACCACATTTGTTTTATACTTATTCAATTTGACTAAAACGAGCTTAATTAACTAATTGCCCTAAGTAACTAATATATTTTTTCGTACCAAACTGCTGCATCTAAATCCAGGATCTAATTTAAAGCATCATCTACATAATTTATGACCCTACACAAATATTATTTTAAGCTTGAATCACTGACCCGATTTCTTATTTACTCAAACATACATTACAGATACTCATTCATTCTAATCCGTCATTGCGTACAATAATGAGCAAACCCAACTTTGTTTTGCGTCTTCCAATAACTTTAAATGATAAGTTAAGTTATACATATGATCCTAATTACGCATTTGTCGTTACAATTTATCCCGTTGACTTGGCAATGTGAACGTTGACCACAATTTGACAAATACCTAATTATAAATGCAAGAGATAACGGGTCTATTATTACATAAAATTATCTTTTACGATTGTATTTACTACTATTTAATACTTGCGATTTACTCCGTCTTGTAATTCGCGAAAGAATACACGCTTTTCAATTGTTATATTGTAATTTAATTAAATAAAAACCAATCATTTTTTTATTTCTCTTGTTTGAGATTCCTTTCGGGTGTGAACACATTGGAAAATTGTTTCTTTTTTTGAAAAATATGTAGATTTATTAATATTGTATAATAATTGAAATCTGTGTGGGAATGTTAGAAGAGTTTGAGAAGCAGTCAGTTCAAGATTACTTGAATTACCAAGAGGATTTCTTCACCAAAAACAGCCACGACAACGGAGTTATGCCGAAAGCCACCAATGGAGTCATTTTTAAGAGGGTAAGTTGTTTAATTTATATTTTATTACCTTATTAATTATTTTTCTATAAATAACTTTTGGCCTTTCTACAGCAGTCACGACTCGACAATTTAATATATACTTTACTACTCTGCAATTGATGGTGTACATTAAATGTAACTTTAACGATAAATTAAAAAAGTCATCTGCAAATAGACTGCAGTTTTCATGAAATTATTGGGTAGCTAACGAATAAACTAGAGATTATATGAAATTATTTAGTAGCTAAGTACTTGTCTTAACTCATTATATAACTCGCTCAGATAACGCCAAGTGAGATTAAATAAGGTTCATTCACTTTATAATACTCTACAGTTCACGGAGGTTGAGGTTACTTTGACAATAAGAATGTTACTAAGTAATGTGTTCTGAATATAAAAAATATTTACACCTTTCTTAACAATTACCTTTTAAGGTTACGAATAAAAAAATAATTAACACAATAGTAACATTACGATTTTGTCTAAATACCCTTTTAAGGAGTCAAGAGATAAAAATAAAAACGATATAACTTTGTTTTGTTAACATAAGTGCTCTCATTTTTTAATATATTATGGTTTAGGTATATCAAATACATAATAACCACTACCTAAATGTTTTATGTAACGCCTAATAAAATACTCTTCAGAACAAAACTGAAAACATTGTGTAAGCCGATTTCACGATCTGAAATTAAAAGAAGAATTATTTTATTACTGTATTTAAATTTGAAAATTTAGGTAACGTTAATTGACAGTATCTACGTCTTAAATCAATCACTACATAAAATATAATTTATATAATTTTTTTTTATGTGGTCGTAGTTAGAGTAAATTATAAGATAGTACTTACCGTGACATAAGCTGAATGAGTTAATTGAATAATACCCAAGGCTTTTATCTGTACTGGCATCTGAAATATCATCATACAAACATTAGTTAGTTTAACTCTTTTGCACTTATTGAATTATTAAGTAATAAATGCGTAAATTGTTAAGTAAAAAGTTAAAAATACGTTTTTTGGTCAATAATTTAATGATAATGAACTTGTGCTATATAAATCACATCCTTACTAACCGATATTTTATCAAACGCCTAAGTTACAGGGCTACAACGTCATTATTTATTATTGTTTTATTCTAAATTACCTGTACTGAAACACGACACATATAATTGGATTAGATTTCTACCAACCTGACCCACTATCATGGAAATTACGAGTAGTTTCCTTATCCTGCCTACAGAATCATGTTCGCAGTTTTCCCACCCGGATGAAAACATCGCCAAAGGCACTCGATTCGCCTGAAAGAGTAAATTATAAAGTATAACAGAAAGAACAACAGTTAAAAAACACATACACTACACACACTATGCAACGTAAAGCCATAAAAACCTTAGTTAATTTGAAGACTACAGTATCGTAAATTAGTGCTCTGGTAGCAATTGAATAGGATTAATACTAAATATACGTATTTGTTTAAAGCTGTTACTTTTAATACATGCAGAGAAGAAAGGCAGTTGTGTAGTGTTTTAAGTACCAGGGTAGCATATTACCTCAATAGTAATATCGCTTGCACTCCACATAAAGAGTCCAGTTAAATACAGCAGAGAGGGAAATGACATCAGAATGGTTACTCCTTCTAAACTTTGGTTGAACTTCTGCAAGAATTACGGTATAATTAATAGACAGGGTAAAAACAGAGGTAATATAAGATTCGGCTAGTCATCAACATACACGTACATCAAAATATATGGAATTGCACACCAAAATATTAATTTTGAAATACCAATTTACATTTTTTTACTTAACCTTAAAGTTTATATTTTTCGAGTACTTTTCACAATTTTAGATGTTCATTAAATGATTATCCATAAGATATTCGCAAAAACGTAGTGTAGGACGCTCCCTGCCAAGACTAATGGAATGACTTAAAGAAAATAGTTGGTAGTAGATAAGGGCCACGAGTGATAATGTTTTGCAACATTCCCTTAGGGAGTCCTATGTCTAACAATGGACAGTTACAGGCTAATCAATTGAAGCAAAAACTGTTGATGTCCACTTTGAACAATTATGAAAAAGCTTACTTACAAGGAAAATAAACATGTGTGAGTAACATGAAATAATTTTAACTTTAATTTTCAACTGTCATATATGATCGTAATTTATGCACATTAAAAAAATATTTTAACAATATTGTTCACTTACGGTTGTTTGTATCAACAGAAGTATCAGCACAGTGACGTTGAATATTACTTGACCGCTGAACAACATACTGAATATGTCTTGCAATTCTCTCGCACACCTATGAAAAATAATTAATCGACTATTTTGTAAAGAAATTTTGTACTTAATTTTTGTCAATACTGTTTGAAATTAAAGGATATAATATATCTAGTCTTGCGTAAATATGACTAAGTGAACTATTCACAGATATAATAAGAGTAAGATTATGTTTAAATGAATTCAAAGTTTTATATTACGAGTGAAATACTACTACTTACACAAGAATTAACACTTCTAGGTAGTGGAAAACCAACAGGTGTCTCTGAATTAAAACTATAATGTACATATACATTCACGTCCTTTAATTATTTTCGGGTTAGACAGAACTTCGGAGATAGAATATCCCTAGTCCCTTAGTCGCCTCCTACGACATGCTGGGAAGATCGGCAGCTAGTTAGCATTCTTTTTACGTCCCAGCTAACAGGACAATGTAACAGTATTAAATATTATTTAACTAGCTCTTACCACAACACCTTATAATGCAGTTGAGCCCCAGTGATCAGCCCATTTTCATACTTATCCTCTTTTTGTTTCTGACTAAGGTTTTCATCTTTAAATATATCGTTGAGATTATAGTAATAATTCTGCAAGCTCTCGTACAGATGACTCGTGCCGATTGCCATAGAGAGTGCTACTGCGTAAATAGCTACAGTTCTTGCTATCATCAGGAACCAGATTAGGTAGACGATGATCCTTACTATGCCTGCTAAGGTGCTTCTGTCGTCTACGTATGGCCAAACGAGGATTGAAGTGACGAAAGTGCCTCCTGAAATAATGTTTTGTTTAGTTTTTTAATCTATGCAATTGCGGGGATGATCACACAAACCTCTGACCAGTCAGGTCAAACCCTGTCAGGGTTTAAAGTAATGAAATGAAAATAAAGTTATGAAAAGGAGTGTTTGCCTTTGTTACTCCTTGTTTATAGAAATTGTTGCAGTTTGATTAAAACATGCATTATTTATCCCTACAACATACCTATTAGTATTCTTTTCCGAAAATAAATGCAAAATTTTAACGACTTCTGCCCATGTTGTAATTTAAGCAAAACCTGGATTAATTATTTGGTCCAGGAAAAATACTATGGTTCTCGGTAGTGAAAAATGTTACTGGATCATGCTTAGTGAAATTATATATTATTTACCTGACAAATACGACATCAATCCCTCAAACCCAAAGCTCAGAACCGACAGATAGACGTTTACTGAATACCCAAAGATATATCTCTTACAAGTCTTTATCATTTTCTGGTCCACTGCCTCGTCATAATGGATTTTCCTTATCCATACACAATGCACATATATAAGCTCTCTAATCCTCTTCTTATTCATGGTCACAACAAGATAATGTATATATATCTGCGAGTGTCCAACAGAAATCATATACACATTCGAATTTTGCTTCTCTGTCAAGTTTTGTTCCGTGAACAGGGATCCTATTTCCATAAGTATTAACGTGACGGTCATTAAGCTGTTAAAGTACATGAATTTGTCTAAAAAAGTGGTCAGAGTTGACGATAATGCTAATTCTTCGAACCAAAAGTTGGGAGTGTTGCACAGATAAGCATATTTGCAAAGAGATTGGAAATATTGTGCTGCTATGTTGTTGTAAGATTTAGAACCCATGTTTTTTTTGCATTAAGAGAATAAAATTTGTAACTTGTACAACGTCTGCTAAGGTTCTCTTTAGTTGAATTATCTATAATCGGGCGCTTCACTCAATAATTGTTCTGTTTAAATATTCAATGCGGAAGAAACCCGTAATTTCTCTAATGAAATCAGCTACTTTAGTTTTCGAATCTTATTACATATTAAAATGCAACCCGATCTTGTAATTGTCCAGTGCATTTGAATAATTGAAGTATTAACTACCCTTTGTCTAAATGCACAGTAATTAAATGTCAGAATCAAAATTAATTGAAGTCACTTTAATTTAAATTCAATTAATTCTTCTGATCATTCATTTATGAATTATAGAAAAGAATCAAATGTTCCAATATATTATGAATGATTAAATTTTTTTCAACTATTTTCTACTACTAATAAGTCTTCGTACTGTGACATTGACAAAATATGTACTACCACATATCTGTCGTATAATAACAATACAATCAGATTAGTAATATGTAACAAGCAGATTATTGTTGTTAACATTTGTGTTATCTTATTAATTGATAGTACAGTTAAATGATCTACTAAGTAAACGCAGATATTATGAAAGTTTATATGTTTAAAAAGAAAAGTTTATATTAATATTGTTATTCTAATGCAAAATGAAGCATAGCTAGTAATTATACATACTTTCACATACACATTCACGTCCTTTAACCTCCTTTAGTCGCATCCTACGATATGCCAGGAAGAACGGCAGCTAGTTAAATATATTTTTAAGTTCCAACTAGCACAGAACATGCATACTTTAACTCACATTATTATATGCTTATTACATATAAATACATGTACTTGATCCTTGCAATAATTATAGTTATTTTTACTTACATTATATCCCTTCCGTGAACCTGTTTTGACACGCGATCGGTGTCAAATTATATCTAACACCTAATAAATTAATTCACAGTATATTATTCTTTAAATGGCATTCTGGAAAGAAGGGCATTCAATTTTCGCCCCAAACAAACACGAGGCATTATTTTAGTGGTAATATAATAGTCTATTTATAATCCAGGTATATTTTGTGAAGCAATTAAACATTTATCTATTATTTATTGATGCTACTATTTTTTATCTCTGTATCTGTAGCGTTTAAGTAATAAACTCAAAACTAAGGTTTTTTGTGAGTGTTTGTTTGGACAGTAAATTAGTGTTTTTCTAATGACGTTAATTATCAACATAACCAGAACAAAGAATTTAACAACTGTGGAATTAAGTGAGATAAAACTTACATACATAAACATCACACCTGATTCCCTATAGAGCGGTAGGCAGAGATCACAGATTCATATTTGTCCCGATCCTGACAGACCACTTTCGCTTCATTGACTCATACACTTTACACACTCATACACCTCATACACACTCGGCGGTTAAAGGTACCTCCAAAAAAACTTGTAATATCAATTAATTCACATGGCCTTAGACACTTTGTTATATTCATTACTTATTATCTGTTAAAATGGGTTTTGGTTTCGTGTGGCATAACATTTAAATACTGACCTATTTATTACTCAAACTCTAATTAAACTGACTTGAATTACAATCATGTAACTTAACTCAATTACAAATATTACTATTATTATATTAAAATTAAAAACATTGCTGTACTAAATACTAAGTTGTATTTCCTATTTTTATCAATGGCCCTCAATTAACCAACCAACTTGCCATATACTCAGAAATTCCGACATGATTTTTTTTGCGGTGCGTTCATTGTTATCAAACGTAAGAATAGTCATATAGGCGCATCTTGCATGGCCTGGTCACCTATCAAGCGAATGATTGAGACTTCCTGAGCCGACGTTCTCATAGGCACAATTACTTTTAATGGCTCTCAATAACCAACGTATAAGTCGTCAGCGAACCAATAGATAGGTGTTGCACCATGATATTGATATGGGTAAGGAAATGTGGAAGAATAATATGGATGAGATATAATATGGATATTATACATACATTCTGTGTTTAGTAGTATGTAGATACATTCATACATACACATCACGCCAGTTTACCTGTAGAGGTATAGGCAGAGATCTTGGATCCCCATCATCATCTTTGCAAACCTCAGTCGTTCTCGTTTCATTAACACTCATATACCTCATTATACGCACTCGGCAGTTATAGGTACTTCTAACGCCCTTTTATATGTTATAAAATACTGGCTCTTAGGAGACGACTAAGGAAGTGCAAGTCTATGCAATTGAGATATTGGACCGTGTGTTTAATCTTAAGGGTATTGTATTCCAAAAATAAATTCACGAACTGTCAAAAATCCGACATTTCTAGCGCAGCGGCGCTGAGTACCGCTTGGGTCAGGGCTGTTTTTAGTGGCTGGACAGAATATGAAATATAAAAAGGCGCGAATTTCAAAACATCGCGACACGTTTACGGGGGTTTTATATTAATAATAATAGATGATTTTTAAACTAAATAGTGTGCCGATTGCAAGTAATTTTTTTAATAGCTAATTAAAACGTACATTATCTATCTAGCATAAAATAAACATTGTGATGATTTTTCGACACTCCAGACCGACTTCTTAACAGATATTTTCTGTCGAATGTAACAGATAGTTTTGATCATGACGACGCGCTGCCGCGGCGTGTAAATTGCAGACAGTTATATCAAGAAATACATACCGTTTCCATATGATGCAACGTATAAACTGATATTCTAAACCAAATCCAGATTGTAATCAATCCAAAACGAAATAAATTCAAGCTTTCCAGTGTTTGTAATGATGCTAGTACAGATTACATTATGTATCTATGTAGGTATGCAACTACCTAACCAATTATTTACTGACTCCGAAAGGTTAACGAATTTGTAAAACTATGTATTTAGATTATAATGCTTTTGAAATAAAATATGTTCTTCACCGAAAGATCGGCTGTAGTATTTTTTTAAATGCGTAAGTATTATTCATTCATGATAAAATTATATATTTTACAATACTTTTTACCAAATTGTAGATATAGTAGGTAGTCATACAGTTAATTAGTTACATTTATCTACACTTTTATAGGTAAGCAGTCGTACGAAAAATGTAAATGTCTCGATTCCACTACAGATTTATTTTGTTCCTGATAAACTACCATTATACGGCCAAATATTAGTTTATGTGTTATGTAATGTCAATAATGTTTTTGTTAAAATATTGGGTAGGTATTTGAATCGCGCTTATGAGAAATTATGTTGTGTAGTTGTGATCGTGAATAATAGGATTTTACGGTTGTGATTTATATATACACCGGTTCTCGTTCTATCACCGAAGCTAAGCAACGCGGGCGTGGGAAGTAATTGGATGGGTGACCATTTAAATTATTCACGAGCTGTTGTTTTGGTGAGGGAACCTGGTTTGGTTATGTAAGGACTTAGTTATTCACCTATTACATTGGCTATTGATAATCAGGTAACGATGGGGTTTCGATTGACGAAAGATTGCAAAAAAACTTAGTTGCCACTCAACGTCTGACTACCCCGAAAGGGATGTGAATGCATATTTTGTATATAAGTTTTTTGTCTTCGTCTGTCGGGCAACGACACGACGCGACTTAGCCATATCAATCGGGGTCGGCGGCAGCGACGTAATGTGAGCACAGTATTTTGTACCTATTCAGGATTATAAAACTATAAACAGAGATCCCGCGCACTCGTAGATAGTTTTCAGTTAGTTTAGTAACTACGATTTAATTATATGCATTGATTTATTGATTGTCTTGTTGCTTGTTGTTTTGTCACGATGATGTATCTTCTCGGCATACTCAAAACACATACACCTGACCTCACAAAGCGTACCTACCTATTTTATTAGTATAAGTATAGTATAACCTATATATAAGTATAGTATAACCTTTGTCTACTAATACGGATACCTCTAGTTGCCCAATCATAGAATGCTCCTTTGCCTGCTATTTTAAAAGTCTTTGGTTTAAAAAATTTCTGATAATCAGAATCAACAAGGTCGAAAAATGAGGCATATATGTTATTTGGTGTATCTCCTCTTAAGTGTGTAGGGAAACGCCCCAAAATAGTTTGTCTGAACTTATTTAAGAAGGCCTCTGTCACAGGAACACAAGTAACATTCCTTGGTTGGACCCCCAGGCAAGAACTAAACCTGATCAACTGACCTTGGTGGTCAGAATTAATATTAGAAATTAGTTCTGTATGTGATACACTAAAATCACTAAAAATGTTGTCAATACAAGTAGAGGATGTGCTTGTAACTCTAGTTGGTTGATTAAAATTGTGCCTCAGATTATAACTTAAAAGTAATGTTAAAAAGTGCACACAAATTGTAGTGTCCTCAAGTATATTAACATTGAAGTCACCACACACTACTAGACGTTTAGATTTCTGAACAAGTTTAATAAGCACCTCCTCCATACATTTTGCAAACTTTATAAAGTCAGAATTGGGCGGCCTGTAAACACACAAAATGATTACATTTTCCATCTCAATACAAGACATTTCAATTACTCGCTCAACTGAAAGGCTAACTACATCTCTGCGTTCTTTAAATTTAATATTATTATGAACTAGTATTAAGGAGCCCCCACGAAGGGCACTGTTCCTGCAAAATGAACTTCCCACCTTGTGGGCTCCAAAGCCAAATATTAATTGAAATGACCTCGCCCAATGTTCAGTCACACAAAGAATCCCTACTCTGAAGGAGGCCAAAAAAAGTTCAACCTCCAACTCTTTACCTAACAAACCTTGCATGTTCTGATGCACCAAAGCGATGTCAGGTGCTACTACCACTTTGTTTAAAATGCCAGAGTCTAACTCTTTTGTCTGTCTTAATAATTTAAATTATTTCCTGGATTCAATTTCAATGGATATTCACCAGGGAAAAGTCACAATTACCCAATTGGGTATTCTGGCCAATAGGGGCCTGGTCAGAAACCAAAATTTTGGTTTGTCTCTATGTAAACAATAATGTAGCGATACTGCTACCTGTCTCTTACAGCTACTAGATAAAAAAATATTATCATTTTTAAACTTAATTTGTTTACTAATTAAACGATTCAAGTCAATGAAGTCTAAATTACTACTATGCATACACATAGTATGCAAGCAGCAATTTAGCTTATATCTAATGCTATTTTCTTCAGTTGGCAACCATGTCGAATACGGTAAAGTACACAAAATTAATCTGTATTTTATGTTTGTCAATAAGTTATGAATTGATTTAATAAGTTAAATTTATTCATATTACCGCGCCTACCACATAAAATGATTATTGTTTTGTGCCAATCACTTTTGTTTTTATTGATATTGGCAATAAGTTGAGGCAAAGATGCCCCTGGGTAACAACAATTCTCTATTGGCTCATCCATAATGCCCCTCAAGTACCTTCCTACGCCTCTACCTATTTCGTCACTATAGATTACTATACCTCCCTGTCCACTAAGGCTGACCTCCTCACACCCTTTAACCTCTGTGACTGAGCAGTCCACAAGTGTCTCAGTCACAGGCTGTGTACAAACATCTCCTTTCGCATCATTCAAGTGGCCACCACACATACATCCATCTTGGACCAACTCATTAAAGGCAATGGCATTTGATGCACTCAGTGAAAGTAATTTGTCCATTGCATGAATGTGTTCTCCTATTTCTGTCTGTGCAATCTCATATTTATAATTTATTGTGACAAGAGAATTTTGCAGGTCATCTATTTTATCATTCAAGAGTTGACACTGGACCCTATAATCTTGAATTGATGATTGAAATTTGTTCTTATATTCAATCATGTTACTAACATAGTTTATTACTTTATTGTGATTCTTAATTACAACCCTATTTTTTAATTTAGTTGATGTCTTTTTAATCAGCTTACTTAGTTTCCTATGTTTTTTTAATATATTTTTAGATACATGAGTAGGTTTATTACTATTTTTCCCTAATACTAGATGTTGGTACTGAACATCACTACATATCTTTAGGTGATCTTCCCTATCTGCCTCAAGGCACACTATGCGCTTGTGTGCATTCCTTAAGTCAATTTCAAGTTGGCCGATATGACGCAGAGCGCACTCATACTCGTCTCCAAAATATGAAGTCGAATCCTGTATTCTCTGCAATCTATCCCTCTCATTAATAACACTTTCCAAATCTTGATGGATGCCAGCCATCTCAGTCTTTAATTTACCATGGCCACTAACCAATTCTATGATTTCTTTCTCACTATCTTCTCTTTCGATTAAAAGCTGCTCATTCAGGTCCTTACTAGCCTTCAACTCGCTCAAAGTCAGCCTTAGCCTTGTCTCCAAATCACGAATTATAATATTTAAATAATATTTGTTATCGAACTTAGTGGATTTATATAATATTTAGTACTTAATATTATAAAATATGAAATCATTGTTTATATCGGTTTGTTGTAAATAGGAATACATTTGATATCATTTCTAAACAGTATGCGTCAAGTTAGTTTACTATGTTCTCACAGATACCTACCAACCTTATTCCAAAACAAAGTCGATGTTTTGTTATAGAAACAAGTCCCGTGTAAAACAATTGCAGCCCCTTGTTTATCTCTGGGATAAATACTTTTGAGGTTACCTTTCTGTTTTAGTAGTGGCCAAGTATGTTTTTATATCTAAAATAAGTTAAAATCAAAGCTAATATAAGTCAATATCAAATCAGTATAATGAATTAGATTTCTTGCAGATAAATTGTTGTTATTTCATTTGTAAATTCTTATGCATGAAGCATTTTTCTATAAATATCGATTCACAAAGCAATGCGGCGGGATAATAGGGGATATTTTGTGTAATGTTATTTATGTTTGCGATATAAACAGGTTCCACACTACGATAGTTTCAAAAACACTGAAATAAATCACATCAAACTTGATATAACAAAATCATAACAAACTTTATTGTCATGGCGGATGCACGTTCCATGTATCAATTGAGTTGTAAACGAAACAAACACTAATAAATTATAATCAGATTATTCAACAACTTATTATTTATTAATATATATTAAAAACATTGTAGTCATACATATATATAAGTAATCAATATTTAAATAATTAATCACTTGTGGTAAATAATTGTAATTTTATAGAAACAATAAGAAATAGTGTTTTGGAACGTACTTGAGTGAGTACCCTAACCCGACCTCCTGTAGAAGTCTGTGATCCTAGTACTGCGCTTGTAATTTCGTATGGTTTTGAGCTGAAAAAGAACTTCAAATATAATAAATTCTTCGATTTATGCGTATTTGACGAGGCAAACAAATACCTACAGACTACTGAGCAAAATTTTGGGCAGCAGGATATGTATAATAAATATGTTTTTTTTTTGGTGCCACCTCCAACTCCGTTATGAGAGCCTAGTGACCGAAATCGGAATTTCGATAGCAATTTGTCTCTAAAAAATTGCTCCGCGGTCTACCCTTCTTGAGAGAGATGAGTCTGAGTCGTAAAAAAATCGAAATCTAACCAACTGCCGTTCTTTCCGTATATCTGTCCGGTACGGTACCGGTATAACCTATTCTGCAGTTCGCCAAAAACTCAAATTCAAGTTGCCAAAGAGCATCCCAAATGTATATTTATGATTTCGACCATCACAAATGCATACTTAACCCCTGCCTACCCTGAATTTGGCCACGGTCGTTATGCATAATATATAATTATGTATATGTGCGTGTCTGTGTGTGTATATATATATATATATACTAATTGTTCACTTTTGGTTCACTAATTGTTGCCTACCTACTGGGAAGAAAGCTGAAGTGAAGTCAGTAGGTATCATGTATGTATATTCTGAACTTCTTGTCATAATATCCGAAACATCAAGCGGTAAATCAAAATTATTTACATTCATTATCATGATTTTTTCATATCATGTCTGATATGTACCTGTCATAGGCATAAATGACGCAAGAATAAATTTATATCAAATATGGCGTCGCATCAAGTAAAATACTTCTTAAAATATACATGTAGCATAAATCAACTTTAGCAGTTCACTTCGAAAGAAAAAAATCGCTTGTAATATAATAAGCAATAACCTCAAACACCAAAGTGATTACACATTGTTTTCCAAATTTCACTTATTGAACTAAGAAATAACTGATCTCGTGTGATTATCTAGCCTAGCGGTTTAGCTGTGATCACCAACAAAATGGACGTGCTCCCCACGCTGGCATTCGCCAAATTCTGTTCGCGATCTATTGAACCTAGCGACTCGCGGCGGACGCGTAAGCTGTCCATATAAAAATGTATGAAACAGATGGCGGCCCAAAATTGGGCGTTTTATACTTACGAAAACTGCAGTATTATGAATAAAACAGGACCTAATATGTTTTTAGTCAAATTATTTAGTATTTAGAGAACCCATTATTGTATATTTTGATTTCAGATCTTACTCCGTGACGAAATAAACGAAAAAATACAAAACCCTGTTTGCGCCATTTTTCTGATTTTTTATCAACTTTATGCGTTTATATTTACGTAATTATTGATATTTAACTCTTGAAACTACTTCAGTCATCAATTTCAGTCTTTCATTAGAGATCGCGCCACATACGGTGGCAGTTGGAGGCGTCGCCACAGTCGCGTAATTCAGTGTTACCAGTAAACACGCCAAAACTAGCACTCACTGTGCCATACGGCTCGAAACATTATAGGTTTCATTTGTAACGATCTTTGGTTGCAGAGCTATAAACTCAAATAAAACAAATTAATATATCAAAGTCAAAATATGTTTATTATACTATTTCAAACATGATTAATAATTAACGGGACTTATCCTTCTTATTATATATTACATATATTATGTGTTCCTTCACTCTGTCCGCAATAGACCGTTTAGTCTGTTCGACATAGGATTTCCCACAGCTGCAATCAATCTTATACACACCCTTATATCTTATATCATGAGTATAAATCGCGAATCTCTTAAAACTATTATTTCAAACATGGCACTGAGCATTGTCTTTACATATTTTTTACCGAGGTTAGATCAGCGGAGACCCTAGCTTGGAGAAGAACTAACAAGAAACTCCGGAAATCAATTTATTATAATCACCCTTAACAAACATAAAAATTACAAAGAGTGGGCAAAAAACACAACGCTGGTAATACTAAATTTACTTTTCATACAAAATAACACGCAATGGCGGAAACGTCAAATTTAGTTCCAAGTTTGGCTACTGCCACCGTATGTGGCGGGTACTCTATGCTACCTTGAAAGTATGATAGGTGTCAGTAAGTTCTAAATAGGTTTAAACTGAAAAATGAAAACACTCGTTTCGCTCATTTCCGCGAACAATACCCTTAATAAAAATTAAATATTTGTGTTGTGTTAATGAAATATCTTAAAAAAAATTATTGAAATATTGGTGATCACTGTATGGGACAAACAGGTTTCATGTTGCTATAAATATATATGAACTTACACTTCGCAACGGAAATGTACATTATATGGACGTTTAAAATAAAAATACTTATTTTTAAATCTCTTTATTTATAGGCACAATTAATGTCAGGTCGGATAAACAAAAATTATAAGTATTTATGAACGGTACATTCTCGTATTAACATCAATTATTTTGCTAAGTGTTGTAGTTATAAATTAAATTTATATTTTTTTTATGAATTATGTTAACACTTAATTATATTATCAACTTTTAAGTAATGTCTTTTTAAACTTATTTAACAAAATAAAGAATTGGCTTGTTTCCTTAAAGTATAACTGAAAATATTGAGTACGCAGCTTTTACAACCTGAAAATTATAAACGTATTAAGTTAAGAAAATAATAATTAAATTTCATTAAAAATAAACATGTTTTCAGGACTGTATGCCCTAAAAAGGTATAAATGGACGTAAGTTTTAATAAAGAGCGTAGCTTTTCTTTTTTAACGTATTTTGAAAACAAATGTTTCTTACATTTTTAACTCTTGTTTTGCCATTTATATTTATATGTTCCAGTGGCACGCACAAATTATGCAAGGAACTCATATTTCAGACGAACCGCTTCAATTTTCAACGAATTCTTGTTGGAAATAGATATTTTTAATGTATCTTTAACAACATTTAAAATAAAAGCCAAAAATTTGTTGCTTCATTATAGTTAGTTTTATATATACGTACTGATGTAAAATGTTTATTGTTTATCTATTTGTATAATTTTGTCTAAATTGTGTTTATTAATTGTATTGTATAAAGTAATGGAAACTGTAGGTTATTATGAATTTAAAGTATTTGTTATTTTCTATAATTGTACAACTGTTTGTTTTCCTAAATAAACTAAAAAAAAAAAAAATATTTAACTCTTGTTTTTATTTAAATCATGATACGAATTTTCAGTGATCTTACCGAAAGATACGCCGCATATGACATCTGGATTACCCCTAACGCTTTCATTACGACTGGCACCTGAAACGTAATAAAATCAAACGATATAATAAGTAGGTACATTAACAATATATTATATTATATTATATTCTATTCATCATTATGTACTGAATAATTTATATACGAACTTAGTGACGGTAAATAGTCTGGAATATAATAATGACACAATAAAATTATATTTAAGTAAACATTTAAGTAAGCCAGGATTAATTAGTACATTCTATTCCACGTGCTGTAAAAAAGGCTAAGGCTATTCAAGACTTACTATATAGTTATTTTTATAAAATAAATTTTATTTAATAAAGGTAATCAGATATCTTTATTAATTTATCGTGATATGACCCGGTCTCACATGGTAAATAATTTTACTATATAGGTTAGTGCTTTCTAAGTTGCGTCTCTGTATATCAAAAGCTATCTATAAAAAACACAAGGTGTCAATGTATATATATTTAATATATATGAGCAGGTAGTTTCGTTCGCTAGAGAATTAGTCTGGCTATTCAGAGGGGGAACGCTGCCAGATATTGGGCACTCTGCGCTTCAACGATAGTGACAAATTTTTAGATATATTTAATTTATAGGTAAATTATTTTAATTAGTTTTAAGTTTGTAAATATTTTGCTATTTTATTGTAAAAATTTCATTGATTAATTAATAAAGTTATTCTTCTAAAAAAAAAAATTATATATATATATATATATATGAGTATAATAATATATTATGAGTTCTTAATGACATGAACTGACCTGGCCCATTGCCATAGAGATAACAAGGAGATGTCTGATTCGCGCCAGAGACCTGGCTCCACAGTTTTGCCACCCCGAGAAGTACATCGCCACTGGTAACTTACTGGCCTAGAAACAAAGAAGCATTGCAATCACTCGGAATCAGTGTTCTTAGTTTGAATAGTTTTACAGTTGATACTTAAATTATAGAATAGACATGACGACCTCCGTGGCGCGATCGGTTAGACACCTCAACGCTAATCGTGAGGTCCCGGATTCGATTGCCGGTGGAGGCAGAGTTAAGAACTACGCTTTTCTTCTGCTTTCCAGTCTGATCGTTGATTATATATGATATATATGTATTTATCTTTGTATACATTTCTTAAATATACGTTGACTAGTATCCTTAACACAAGTCTTAAATGTATTTACCAAGGGGCTAGTTCCATTGGTGTAATAATGTCCAAATATTATTATTATTAAAGCTGTTCTTGGGCCAATTTAAGCTTAGATATCTTTGAAAAGAAAATTAGTTATTAGATTCGTTGGCATTACTTAACAGACAATAAAAACATCCTAATATCTCTCGGGGAATTCAAAAGTCATAAGAAAGGCAACTAATTAAATTCTCTAAAACCAGTGCATTATTAAACATTATTGTATCTTAATGTGCAATGAAATTGGTGCATAATAGTTAGTTCTATTGCTTTTTGATAACATGAAGTGTTTTATTAATGTTAGGTGATCGTGATTAAATTAGAATAGTATCAGTTGTGGTCAAGTGATGAAGAATGGTCCCAATGAGGTGATAGAGATGGCGCCACAAGCGTCTGTGTATACGTTTGTTTAAACCAAAGCTCCTTTAAGTGATTTATTGTGATCTTAATAGCTTGCTCGACTTAGAATACATCGATTGATAGAACTATAGTCGTATAGTATATATATACACACAATAAATTATAATATATATATATATATATATATATATATATATATATATATATATATATATATATATATATATATATATAGTACATATATAGTGCTTGTATTAAATTAGGATTTGTAGTAGCTACATAATCTTCGACGCTGCAATTAGTATCATTTTTCAATTAGCTAGAATTAACAGAAAAACTTCTTAACATTCAGCACACACATTGAATAATAAAAATAAAAAGACAAATATAAAAGATTAAAAAAAAGAGAAATCAGGTGGGATTTGAATGACTCAACTAAGTTAAATATTCTTTGTTGTATTCATAGTTCAAATATTATTTGTAGTACATAATTATTCGTAAAATTTTCAAGGTAACGGTTCAACCCAATACTGTATTTGCATACTGGTACATGATTAATAGAAAGATAACATCAACACAGCGCTTCTACGAAATCGTTCTTAGAAAAGGGTCTAATGTGCCTTTTAATTGCCTTCCTCTCCGAAACGGTCAAGAGCGAATAGTCACTAGAATTTAAGGTTCTATAATTGACATAATCACATACTAATAGGCATGTAGCAATAAGAGAGAGTGTACACTTATATTTTATTATATTTATAACTTATAATTGTAAATTTGTTGCCAATATTATCACTATTGGCAAATGAATGAATTCATTATGTTACCCATTGTAAAAGTTTAATTTAATTATCAAATGAGACTTTTTATATTAAACAATACATAAAATATATAATTTATGCAGGTTTTTTTCTTTTTTCATTTGATTGATACATTAAGGAGATATAACGCAAATTAACATGTGCTTTATTAAACATAATTAAACTGACTATAATACATACATATATACGCTCATGGTGAACATTATTATAAAAGTCGAAATATTATTAATAATATTGAATATTACTGAATAAATTCATGACTATTATAATTATTGAAATATTATTATTAACAGCAAATACATCTCATATTAATACCTTTAATTATAAATCTTTTGTTCCTCTTCCTAAAACACATACATATCAAAACTTCTATAAACCTGTCATTCTATTTACTCTCAATCTCAAACTATGGGCCCCTGAACCGTGCCGTACCTCTAGGGTGATGTCGCCAGCATTCCACATGAAGACGGCGGTGATAAACAAGAGGGAGGCCGCCGTGATCGTTATCGTCAGGTTGCCTTCCGGGGTTCTGTTCTCGGACTGACACATGGAAATAGTATTAGAACATTACAAATATATAACTGTATAAACTAAGATAATTGAGTAGGTACTGACAAAATTTATTATGAGAGAAATCTGGTACGTTCATAATAGTACTCTCGTAAGCGTATATGTGCTTTAAAATTAGAGTGGAGCGTATGTTTTTGACGACCGTGGCGCGATCGGTTAGACACCTGAACGCTAATCGTGGGGTCCCGGGTTCGATTCCCGGTGGAGGCAGAGTTAAGAACTAAGCTTTTCTACTGCTTTCCAGTCTGGTCGTTGATTATATATGTATTTATCTATATATAATAAGAATATATTTCTTAAATTTACGTTGACTAGTATCCTTAACACAAGTCTTAAATGTACTTACCAAGGGGCTAGTTCAATTGTATTATTATTCTTATTATAACTGTATAAACTAAGATAATTGAGTAGGTACTGGCAAAATTTATTATGAGAGAAATCTGGTACGTTCATAATCGTACTATCGTAAGCGTATAGGTGCTTTAAAATTAGAGTGAAGCGTATTTATGTAGCCCCGTAAGAAAAATTGATATTGAAGTGAACTAATGGCTGTCTTAAGTTTTACCACATAAAATTAGCGCTTCTCTATTAGGATTTTATAGAATTTCTCATAATCGGCAATGCTATCTGAAAGGCCGTGACAATTTTGTCTCGGATTAAATGAAAATATAAATAAAACATAACAAAATATAAAACATTTTAAAATATAACAGACTCTAAGACGGAGTGTTAAAATACTACCTGAGTTATGTTTAATACATACTGTTATCTGTATGAGCAGTAAGACTAGAAGTGTGACAATGGTGGTCACTTGCCCACTGAACAGTTTTCCGAATATTTCTTGCATTTCTCTGGAACACCTGAAAAATTAAATGGAATGTTTCAAAGTGTGGTTTGTATTTTCATTATTATTAAGTTCTCTATAAAAATATTTTGTCAATTTGCGGAATCATTAATTAATAATATTTTTCGAAGTTTTAGATTGTGTGTATTACGTAATGGAATACAAACATTATCTCTTATCAGCAAAAATGCGCAGTAAATGGTGTATGGCCGTATAGACTATACGGTAAAGAACTCTTTTTTCAGAAGTTAAGATATAGATAGAGGTATAAGACGTTATAGATAATCTACACAAGTATTACAACAACTTACCACAACACTAAACTATGCAATTGAACACCAACAATCAATCCCTTTTCGTATCTCTCCTCCTTTTCTTTTTGATTCAAACTTTGATCATCGAATATATTATTTAAACCATCGTAATAGCTCTTCAAACTCTCATACTGATGGCTAGTACAAATACCGAGGGACAGAGCAATAGAATAAACTCCAGCTAAACGAGCTGCTAAGAAGTACCAGACTGAAAAGGCTAAGACCCTGATGATTCCTGCCAATCTGCTCCGGTTTTCCACATCAGGGTACGCTAGGATTGAAGTTACGAAGGGTCCACCTAAAATAGTTATAGGATGAAGAGTTATTTGAACATTGGTAGGCTCTTATAACCTAGGAAATCTTATTCTATAATTTCGGTACGCTCTTTCTACCAGGCAAGGGTTAACGGTCATGCCGCGAATGTTTAATGCTTTTTTAAAAGCTTATAATGATATATAACTATTAGTGATTGCTCCGGATGTAATAACTGCCAATTCCATAACATATGAATAATGATTGAAACAATTCCATAACAAATAATGAATTGGCGAAATAAACCAATTTAATCCTAATTAATGTCAAAATCAAAAGGAGCTTTAATCCCAAAGAGCCATGCCAAAGATTTATATATTATTGTATGTAAAGAAAATATTGCTACATATATAAAATTTCTTTAGTATGTTGTTCAAGCCTCTTGTTAATACTTACCTGAGAGATACGACATCAACCCTTCATATCCGAAGCTTAAAATGGCCGACATCAAGTTTAATGAATACAGAACGATGTACGTTTTACACGTTTTGATCATTTTCTTATCCACTTCATCATTGTGATAGATCTTCTTCACTGACACAGATTGCACGTAAATTAAGTTCCTGATCCTTTTCTTGCTCAAAGTCACACACAGAAAATGTACGTAAAATTCCGCGTGAGCAATATTATGTATAACGCCGTCAGTTCTCTGTTTTTCTGTCAAGTTTTGTTCCGTGAATAAGGATGCACTAGTCTCCAGTACCATTAAGGATATGATCATGAAGCTATTTATATAGGCGAACTTCTCATAGAACATAATAAGGCTGTATGGCCAGTCTAGATCTTCGAACCAAAAGTTTGGAACATTCCCTAGATAGGCATATCGACAAAGCGAATAGAAATATTCTGCCGTTCTATTGTTACGTATGTTTATAGGCATTTTCTGCTAATTGTATGTTTAGATGGTATTCTAAGAGGAATAATGCACTACATGATATGAAACAGTACTTCAGTACCTATGTAATGATATTGCAACTTCTGTTATTATTATTTTAATAGAGAGTTTACTACGTAGAATAACGATGGTAAATTTGTTTGTTTGGATTGTATCGATAGACGTTGTAAATAATATTTTTCATTCTTTCAATTACACTAGAAAAATTAAAATTTTATTAAACTTTTATTTATTCGTATACGGTGGTTTGTATGAGAATTTTTACTCATTAGATGATGTTCGTATGAAGATGGTGATCGCAAATCGACACACACATTATACTTCGAGCTACAGTATGGAGCATTTATTTAAATATTTAAGTGATACATTGTAGTATTTCATACATTGAAAGCTCTAACATATCCTGAGTAAATGTAACCAAAAACTAAATTTACAAGTAAACCAATATAAAATAGTAAAGCTGATACAAATATAGACCCTACATTTCTCTGCTTATTAAACATTGATATTACACCGCCCTTTATAAGCTATGCTAAGAAGTGTGATTACCTTCACCGCGTTAATTATCACTTTTAAATTATGAAACCGTAATTATACGTGTCTCAGAACCAGATGTAAGTTATATGAACTATATTATTAACCTTAATTACTACTTGTCAATTGATCAACTTGCGATTGGATTTGCATTGGAAAATTTCAAGAGTATGATACCAACTAGTACGAGTATAATATTATTGATAATACGAGTATTATAAAACAAAGAGAAACGCTTTCACGACCATTAACCCTTGCGGGGTAGTGAAAGGTTCAGGTATCCATCTCCGCAATTGCGATGGAAGTAATTCTATGGACACCTCGAACCCACTCAATACTCAGTACAGTACTCAATGTGACAGATGGTAAGCCATGTCGCCATTTACAAGCACTGATTATAATAAAATAACATTATATTATTCCTCATTTCTTCAATTGTTTTCGTTGCGTTGAAAGAACCTCGGGAGTATTAATGACATTAATAATTTAAAAATATTGGTGACGGGTTACTAGTTCATCGCCCATTAGATTTTATTGGGTACACCTATTATAGTAGAACTTTTCAAGTAATAATTTTATATTGCATAACAACTAATAGCATAAACCTCTTTTCGCAGAATATCGTTTGGCATTAACTCATTTAGCATACATTGAAACCCATAATTCTGTAAGTCAGAATTATCTGTACGCATAATTTTGGTATCCATAATAATCACAATGTATAATCATCACATCGCAGAAAGTTCAAAACCAGATTCATCTTTTGGCATATATTTCTTATCCATAACCATATGTGGGTTACCTTAAAGCAATAGGAGCTAATATAAGATTAGTATAATTTTATTTTCTGATTAATTTAATTGTTTTTTTTTTTAGTAATTGTAATAAATAAAAGTTGATTTAATGATAATTATTTGGTTTTTATATCCTTGCCCATGAGAGCATGTTCGTTTCTGGCACTCGCCGGCCGCTGCCGCGGCACTCTCGCTTCGCTCGCTCGGCTCGTGCATAAGAGGTCACAGTTCTAACCTAACCTAACCTACGCATTTTTAAAGAAGAAAGTAACCCAATCTATATTATTCTAATTGAAATTCTATGATCTTCATAGTATGCCAAATAATCTGTACTCTAAATGAACGTTATGCTAAATGATATTATACAAAATTTTAACTATGCCAAACGTAAATATGCCAATAAAATTTCTACTATCTTAAATGTATGCCATTCTAAATTCGGTCATAAGCACATTATGCCTAAAAATATTTATGTCAAATATTTTCTATGCCTAATAAATGATCGACTAAAGAAGTTTCTGCGAAGTCAGTTATCCCAAATAGGTTTCGGAGTATCAAGTTTCTACCAAATAGACCGCACCCGATTTTATTAACTCGTAGTCCCTTAGTCGTCACCTGTAACGGGTTGATAACAGGTACAGCTAGTTGCATTATTACTGCCTCCAATATCTAGACATATCATATACGAGTATGTATGCTTATAATAATAAAGGCAAACAATAGTGACATGAAAATATAATTGTGTTCCGAGTTTCTGTTCCCCTCCAAAACTATTAAATGTCGTGAATGTACATAAAAAATATACAAACAAAAGTGTTTGACAAATAATTAAATTTATAATTACATAGAATGTTAGTATTACAAGTAAATTTCCAAAGGTCTTATACAGATCAAATTAGAAACATTCTTCTCAATACGGGTGTACGTAGTGTGAATAACAGAAAAGCATGTATGAGAAGGTTAATGGTGTGAGATAGATTTGACAGGATCGTTCCAGGTGGCGATCGATAGTTTCTGTCCCGTTAGTATTTATGTATACACGAGTATGTACTGAGTAAAAGTATATTTGTCTGCTAATACATATTATATAAACATCACTTCTAAGGTCGCCTATCCCGTTGGGGACGTAGAAGCGTGAATTTATGTATGTATATCTAAAGGATCATAATATTGTCTGTCATGTAAGCTAATAAGTAGAGATTAGTTCATAAGTCCTTGAAGAGCTAATGAGTGATTGAATTAGTTCTGCATTGTCGAGTTCAATTCTCATCATATTTGAAGGGATGTGTCAGTTAAAGGACATAGATTAATGACGTAGACTATACCTAGATGGAATATTTACGCAAAATGAATATGTAACAAATAAAAGTTTATGTACTTTGCTATTACTAAATTTAATATAAGTGTCGTTTTGCTTACTACGTAATAAATATATATTTTATTAGGTAATAGTTAGTGCTTGTAAATGGCGACATGGCATACCACCTGTCACATTGAGTACTGACTATCTGGTCAACACGTGGGTTCGAGGTGGCCATATAATTACTACCTTCGCAATTGCGGAGATGGACACCTGAACCTCTGACTACCCCGCAAGGGTTAATGGTCTGAACGCGTTTGTCTTTTGATATTCCCTTGCAAGAAATCACTAATTTCCAAAATGAAATTAAGCTTCATATATCAATGTTTAACTACAAGGCTT
This sequence comes from Leucoptera coffeella, assembly GCA_030578115.1. Lineage (NCBI taxonomy): Eukaryota > Metazoa > Arthropoda > Insecta > Lepidoptera > Lyonetiidae > Leucoptera > Leucoptera coffeella. Next base: position 51,841 of record JAMBLF010000653.1, on the reverse strand, counting down.
TGATACTCAAGCTTCTATGTACGGGGATTATAAAAGTCACGCGTGAGCAATAATTGGAAATTACCTTAGTAATGCGCACCCCAAATATGAGAGATAATGAGGCTCAACATAACACCAGGTACAAATTATTCCGTGAAGCGTGTTTATTAGGCGAAAAGGGCATTTGTATGTCATCTTCTTACGGAAGGGAAGCCTTAGGAATAACAGTACGTTTGATATCGACCGTAACGTTGTGCGGTAATGATTTCTGTGTTAATGTACCAATGCAGGATACGTTTTTTTATTTGTATGTATAATGATGCTGAGTTTTGACGCCGTAATTCCATTAATTACGTCTGTAACAGAATTTAGGTACTACCCTTTCGGTGAAGTAACACCAAAACTATTAAATAGATAATGAAGTTGAGTATCATGAATGAATATAAATATGTACGTGTTGCGTACATTCTGTGTCCTTGTACATCAATGTCGTTCTTTTGAATCGTCAAAAGTGTTCCGTTTCGCTACAATGGTGGTGCTAATAGTCTAATTGAATTTGGGGCGGTGTCGAATTTCACGTTCTCACACTGTGTTCATGAAACCAAACCATTCGACGACTATTCGTCTTCCAAGGTTTGACCTCAACATGTTTGACAATTGGAAGGAGGGATACGCTATTACAAATAAATAAATTCACTGTAGATATATTATTAAGTCTTGATAAAGCCATGGTTTGGCGATCGGTGAGTACTCTGTTTGACAATAGCATGCACCAACAGCTAAATAGAGATTTGTTACAATTAGTGCGACGCACTGCTTATTGGATAGATTAGGCTTGAGTGATGCTTATTGGCTGTTATGAAGTACTGCTCGCTTTTCCGTCTATTGTGGTGATGTGTGATCGTGTGGATGCGTCGGGTGTATGATTGATGTCTCCTTGGTTGGAAGTGCATGGGCGGCGCGGGAGAGCGCGGGCGTCGCGGCGCGGCAAGGTCGCCCTCCAGCCGCTGGGGCTGCCTGGCGTCGGGCGGCAGTCGCCGGCGCGCGCTCCACCACGCCACCAGCATGGCCGACGCAGAAGCCCCCCGGGAGGGCTCCCCGCCGCCCCCCGCGCCGCCCCGCGCCCCCAGCCCCTCGCGGCTCAAGCGCACGCTGCACACGCTGCGCTCGCCGTTCCGGTCGGGCTCTCCCTTCCACCTCGGCGCTATCAAACGCAGCGGCTCCACCAAATCTTCCGCCTCAGACGGCGAGATCGCCCGAGACGAGAAAGCCATGCGCAAGAAAAATAAAAAGGCGCGCGCCGAGACCGGTTCCGAGTCGTCCGCCGCGTCGCGCAGCACCGACGGATCGCCCCACGCCAGCGGCAAGAAGAAGGAGGGCTTCGTGCGGCGCCTCGGCAGCCTCACCAAGCGCCACGGGAGCGACGCCGCCTCCTCAACCAGCGCCGAGCCCCCACCGGAAGAGCACCCTGCTCCCGAGGCACAGCCCCCAGAGGAGGCGCCGCTCGCAGAGCCCGAGACGGAGTCCCCGGAGTCGCCGAGCAGCCCCATCGCGGTGGAGCACCCGGTGGCGACGCGGGCGTTCATGAAGGCCGCGTGGCGCCGCCGCAGCGAGGACCTGGAGATGGAGCGGCCGCTGGAGGCGCCCAGCCCCGACATCGGGCAGCGGAGGCGCATCGCCCTCGTGTCGCAACAGTCGGAGCAGGAGGCGGACGACGAGGCGGAGGGAGGGGGCGCGCACTCCCTCCAAGAGGCGGTGGCGCTGGCCACGCAGCGAGTGGCGCAGCAGCCGCCCGCCGACGAGGACTCGGACGAGGAGCCGTTCGTGGACGCCATGCCGCCGCACGGGGACCTGCTGGCGCCGCCGGAGCCTCCCGCCACGGTGAGTCGCATAGTGCACAGTGCAGGGCAGGGCGAGCGGTAGTCAGTGTGCGCTCGCGGGGGGCGCTCGACGTGCCATGAGCTTCGAGCGGGCGCCGGACGACAGCTGCCTCACGGTGTGCGAGTGCTGCGGCTTCAGCGCCGAGACGCTCTTCCTGCTGCCCGTACGTTGCTTTTGCTTTGCTAGGGCGCAGCCGCCGAGACATGCGATTCGTGAGTACGCCGCTCAGCCCCTGCACCCGCACCGGCCCACGCTCACACCTCACACCACCCTTCTATTCCTATTACTAAACTAATAGTTTAATATTCTTAAACTTCACCTAGTGTCTTATATTAAATACTATTTCAATTATTAATTATACTATTGTTTACACTTATATGCATTCGTGTAGCTATTGAGTAATTTTGGTGTAGTTTCTAATGACAAAATGTTCAATTAAATTTGTTTGTTTACGTTCAAAATTTGCTTATAACGTCAATATTACATAAAATTATAAAGCTGAAACATAACTTTTCAGTATAAATTTCTAAAAAATAATAATATATCTAATTAGTAGTTAAAAAATGAGTTATAGTGCGAAATTACTCGAAGTTATTATCAATTTATTTGCACTCAACTCACAAATTTATTTGTTGCTTTATCATATCTCATTACTATAAATTTAATATGCGCATCTATCGTCTTAGATTATAATCACCGTATAATATCGTAGCAGATTCCATACAATGATATATGTAGTTGCTCAAAGGTGCAGTTGCTTCAATCATTTATTTGTTGAGTAAGGTCGATTGCTACATTGTTGAATAGCACGTATTCGTACCATTACATCTTCGTTTATGATAGGTTTTTATAATATATTATAATTTACGTTAGTCACATGTAAACCATAAATATGTAAGCAAATTATCTTGTTCTGGAACATTTTAAATTATTTATAATTTATATTATAAAATATATGCAAAATGAACTATAAAAAACAAAATAAAACTAAATATGTACAAATTAAAAAAAAAACTAACAAAAAGTAAATATTTATTAGTGTTTAAAATGATTGTAAGTAAATTGTACTCTTAGAATAGTGTAGCATTTCGAAATCATCATCAAAATCATAACGATAGGAAAAAAATAAGTCTAATAAAAGATTTGCTATCAAGTTGATATTAATAGCTATACAAGTATCATCGAAACGAAAGTAACTAAAAGAACAGATCAATTACTTAGTAGAAAATTCAGATGATGAGTTATATACCTATTCGTAAAAAAACTGATAAATTTGGTGAATCATAGGTTCCAAAATCAAAGGTTTATGGTGATATTGGTCTACAAGAATCTCATAAACAACGTTTTTAATATTTAGAGGTCGGTATTAGATTACTTTATCAAGCCTAGAAAACATCAGAGTTTACCCATCCAGGCACTCATTCCAGCTGATGTTGCTTAAGTTAGTTCATCAATCAAGAAAGGTATTATAATGTGGCTATGCTTTTTATTTATTGGGTTAAGATCTTCCTTTGGATTCTTAACTTCGTTCAAAAACTATTCTTTTATAGTTTTGTTCTCATGATAGTTATAAGGTATCGTTTTTATCTTATCTTCCGGTCCCCATTACGTTTTTATAGATTACACGTTTGAAGGTCCAATAAAACCAACCAAAATTTACATGTTATTGAATCAAGCAAATAAATACATATATTTAATAGCATGTCAAATTAAACATACATATCATTATTTTATGAAAGTGTATATTTTGTTATTTTATGTTGCAATAGTAATTAGAACATCAAAACTGGATATCCTAAATATACCTGGCAGTAATTAAAACCTGAAAACTTCCATAATTAAATAAATCATCAGTAGCTCAATAATGTCATTTTAATTGATACAAGTAGCTAAAGAATTTGCGGTTGCACCAGAATGTCACTTCGTCCGAATAGAATCGATATTAAATCGATACCTGTATTGTAGTCTCTGGAATGTTTACCTCTATCGAATAGGTTCGATATCAGTATCGATTCCGTATGTCGTAAAGCCTCTCAACGGAGGTCGCCCTATTCAAGCGTGGCTGAAACTTAATACTTAGTGTAACTTAATGAAGCTGTGGTTCCATATTTCTTGTGCCAACCGCACCGTTCTCTTCACTTGCTTACACGACATATTGTACGCCGTTTCTTAACACATGCATACACAGAATAGTGCAAGGAAAAGATGGACTAGGTATTTATCATGCAAGAAGATGGAAGATAAGGTTGTGAAGAACCTTTTGTCACTTGACACCAGGGGCCTTACGCCACTAATGCATTTTAGGCACATTATTACTTTGTTAGTTCAATAATTTAACATTTTTGGCACTCCACTATGTGCCAAAGTGTCAAATTACGGTCACTGAAGTATTACTGTATTACTACTGAAGTAATATTGTGCCTAAAATGCATTAGTGGATTAAGGCTCTAGGGCCCCAGTCTACTAATGCGTTTTTGCACAAAAGCAGTCTAATATCAGATTAGTAACAGTGTGAAGTTGGTATTTATTAGTTGGATTAGCAAGTGTCAAATTTCACCCTTGATATCAGCAAAAGTGTCAGATATCGCTTTTAAAATGGCGAAATTTGTCACTTATGCTAATCTACTACCAACTTCGTACTATTAATGATATGATATTAAACTGTTATTTTGCTAAAAGCATTAATGGACTTGGGCTCCTGATAGTTGTTTGTATAAAGATGGCACTTTAGGAACATCGGTGGCGGAAGCTTTTGTATTACTCATTATAATTTATCCTAGTCTCATAGTCATATCTTCTTGTATTTCCTGGTTGGTACGTTAGTTAGTTACTGTTAATTCCTTAGTATTAATTTTTATCGATCTTAACTTTGAGCACACTTAAATTTAACATTTAACTATATACGTAAAAACATGACTTTCCTTTACTTGATCTATTCATAACAGCGTCGTACACAATTCTATAGCTACATATATCGTTCCTATGTATACATATGTTTGAAGTATGACAAATACTTGAGCGTTATCAAGCGTCCGATAAATACCTCTGTTTGCTTTTCACCGCTGCTGCTAGATTACTTTTATGATACACGGACGAATTGCCGCGCCGAGTTGAGGGCCGGTCGCCTTTGCCTGCGTACATGTATATCGTTGCCTTTCCACGACTTTAAGATCCAGTTTTAATCGAATTTAAGTAAATCTGTAGTGCATTGAGATGTGGATCAGATTGTGTCAAAATATCACGAGGGTAACACGTGCTTTGAGTTTATAGTGTGGTGTTTTGTGACTTTGAAGTGGTTTGTTTAAGATGGCACCTAAACCGAAGCCGAATACGGGCGTAAGTTGAATGGCGGTTTTCTTTCACACGTTTTCATATCACTTTTTAACTTCAATAGTGTCTGGATGAGTGGATAAAGATTGATTGTAATTGACTTGAACGCAAATGGTTATGTGTGTGTTGATCCTTTAGTCTTACTTATATAAGAACAATGATACTAAAGTATAGAAATGGATGTTTACTAAAGTATCCAATGGCTTCATTAAGTTAATAATGTATCATATTCATATTGACATTGTCATAGCGTATTATCGGTCAAAATATTTTATCTGCTAGATAATCATTAATGATGTCGATAGTTTCCTGACAGTGCATAATTTTTTAACCATTGGACTTGTAGCAGAATCTTATAAATGTATCTTAATAATAGTAAGAACAAAATCTAAAGTTTTTATTAACTTAGTAATTATATGAATTAACTTTACCGTCCTATAAAAAGCAGTAATTATACGTGTATATATTACTAAAGAACCTTATCATTCGATGAACTTGTTTAGTTTATAGACATTCTTAAACATTAACATTTTAATTCAGTTGCACATGATACAATGCATGTTTACAGATGTTAATACTTTTATAGCAGCCATAAATAAATATTGTATATTCCGATGAAAATATTATATAACAATAATTTATATTTTAATTCATAGTCAGTATAACAGGAGTATTCATACAAAGTGTTTGTAATTGATTATAATACATATTAATTATATTCACATATGTCGTTACAATATGGTTGGAAACATAACAATAATGTAAATAATCATAGAACACTATTTAGTTTTCAACATCACATAACCATTCACACCATATAATTCGTAACATCTGTATAAATATTCTAATCAATACTTAAGTCTTCTTCTATTATATACAATTTTCTTTATTAATACGAGTACAATAGCATTAACAGGATCAATTACAGACTTCGTTAGTAGATCATTCTAATTGATCTTCAATGAATTCTTGACATCAATTGAAATTTGCATCTCGTTTGCGATAGGAAACGACAATATCTTTTGAAACAGTATTTGAAATTTATCTGAGTGAAATTGAAAGAGGTTATCTATGCATCATCCTCATTGGTCATGGTTCTAATGCCGTTTAAAGTATAGATAGTATCACAAAAGTATACTTTGTATAAGATTGTGCTAATGTAGAATAAAAAGTACTTTTGTATTTACTGTCACTTTACAATGTAATTCTAGCAAATGAAGTAAAGATAAAAATCTTACACGTAACAAAAAAGTATCTACTGCATTTAAACAGTAGTAGTTTTGATTATAATATTTTGATCATATGCATCATCCTTGTAGGGTTGGAAAAATAATAATGTTGTAAATAATAACTTTTCGTCTCAATTTACTTTGGGTATAAAGATATGGTATGCTTATGGATGTGTTTGCTATAGTATATTCGCTTTAAGAAAACAGTGACGTCATGATAATCAGAGATCAAACTGACCAATGAGACGTGAGTAAATGAGAAAAGAAGTCACATTGACCAATAACAGACAACCCCTATAAATTCTCATTGGTTAAATCATGGAGACCTTGATGACGTCACTTTTTTTTTAAAGCGAATATACTATAGTTGCTAGTAGTAGTGCTAGTATTGGTCAAAAATACCTTACACCAGGCAGATTTTGCAGATTATGCCAGTAATACTAGTAAGGGTGTTAGTCATAATCTAGTTTTATAATATAAACAGATGGTAATAGTAATTATATTAGAGACGCAAATCAACAATTCCAGTAGTCACCAGGGGCCCAAGTCTATTAATGGTTTTTTGCATAATATCAGATCAGCAATAGTGTGAAGTTGGTAGCGGAATCAGCAAAGGTGACAAATTTCGCCATTTTTAAAGCGAGATTTATAAATTGGTGACTACGACGACGACATTTGTGACTACTGGAATTCTTCATTTGTGACAGCTATATTATTATAATTAGCATCTGTTTATATAATAAATCTAGATTATGACTAACACCCTTACTAGCTATACTGGCTTTAATTAATCCAAAACCTGCCTAGTGTAAGGCATTTTTGACCAATACTCTAGACTAGCAAACATCTTCATAAGCATACCATATCTTTATACCCATATCTTTATACCTATATTTTATATATATTTATACGAGTATTTGTTCTAAAACACATTAATAGACATGGGCCCCAGTAAACATGTTGGCATGAATTTATGTAAAAGAGCTTGTGTCCACTTACATTTAAGATAATTTGTAAACATGTAGATATAACTCGCGATCTCGGCGACGTTTTATGTAGGCCACTTGTACAAGTATAATATATATGTATAGCATATTTGTTATTGTTTTTAGCATTCAAACGAACGACGAACTAAATGGAATATTCCTACTTGGTTTCTTGTTGTTATAATTAACTTATAAGTAATACTATGCTTAAGTAAAATTATGATTAGAACTAATTCATTGAATCTTACACTCTGTCAACTCTTAGTTATTTATAAAACACTGTTAAAAACAGTTAACTTACTGATATAACTTCATACCTTGCGTGACATATAACAGTCAGATAGACGCTATATTGAAAAAAGGTGACGTTAAGTGTACCTATAACCGCCGAGAGTATATGAGAAGATGTATGAATGTCAATGAAGCGAAAGTGGTCTGTCAGGATCGGGACAAATGGGGATCCGTGATCTCTGCCTTCCCCTCTACAGGGTATCAGGCGTGATGTGTATGTATGTATGTATGTACCTTGCGTGACATTAAGGCTGCTTATTCATAATTTATTTTTATATACTATTTTTATATACACCACTAACAGAGCCGTTTCCCCCACAGTCCCATTCCACGACCGCCACTTCAGAGCGGCGGGAGCACCTGTACAAGATCCTGGTGATAGGTGAACTGGGCACTGGGAAGACGTCCATCATCAAGCGCTACGTGCACCAGTTCTTCAGCCAGCACTATCGGGCCACCATCGGCGTGGACTTCGCTTTGAAGGTGCTGAACTGGGACGCCCATACGGTCATAAGGTTGCAGCTGTGGGATATTGCTGGTGAGTAATAGACAAACAACAAAGACAAACGCGTTTACGATCATTTACTCTTGCGGGGTATTCAGAGGTTCTGGTGTCTAGCTCCGCAATTGCGAGGGTTTTAATTCTATGGCCACCTCGAACCCACGTGTTGACCAGATAGTCAGTAATCAATCTGACAGGTGGTAAAGCATGTCGCCATTTATAAGCACTGATTGTTACCTGTTCGGGGAACAGGTAAGTTTCCTAACGATGTTTTCCCTCACTGTTTCTCAAATTGTAAATGTATTTTATTTTTATTACGAAAATGTACATAGAAATTCATTTAACTTCATTTCCATTGGTACATGCTCAAGCCTGAGTAGGTTGTATATATTTAGATATAGTAACTCCTAGGACACGTTTTAACTTAAAATTTAGAGGTTATTAGACTATCGCTCAATAAATTTCATTTTCTAATTACTTTTGTTGTAATAAGTTGTATGAGGTTATATGCTCAATGGTCAATTTTGAATAAAAAGTTGTACGTCCAAAAATTCTAATTATGGTATATACGGGGTGAGTAACGATGAACGGAAGTTACTCGTCCTTAAGGGTGTTTAATGTATGTTAAATAGTATATAAAATACAAAGTATGGTGTTTAAGTAAATTATGTTACAAGATAAATAATAAAATCTTAAACGTAAGTTCATAAAAGTTTTTCTGAAGTCAATTTAACAATAAGTTCTAAATGCTATAATGAAAACATACAATTTTTAAATGACAGGAATACAGGGAAGTTAATCATGTACCTACTTTGTTTGTAAATAATATCAAACTGACCAGCGCGGCGGCGTTTTAATTATAAAATATAAGAATAAAGAAAGAAAATACTTTATTCACTGCACAAATTACATTAAACACACAAACAATAAACATCAAGAATAAATGAATCTAACAACATCGTAGCAGTCCTTTTGAGGATCTTTAAACCGAAAGGAAATCCCAACTTTTGGCTATTACTAACCACATGGTGAACTTTTTGATCTGGTCTTTACTACTTATTTAGTCATAGTGATCATACCATAATATATTTACTCCACGCATCTTTTATCGATGAATATGTACTGATGTCAAAACAAAGCATCATTGAATGCATTATCGTTGAGTCGCTGTCACATTCCAACTTATGTCATATACTAAGAAAAGACGATAAACAATATAAATTATATTCATTTCTAAAGAGGTTGTCTACGAATAAGTTAAATGTCCGAACTAAGCCACTTCCAAGCCGAAGATAGAGGGGTTATAGTACTCTTTTTAATAATTATTTTGATTTATTCGTGCCTTTTTATGTGTGTGCCGATTTTCCTTTGAATTGATGAATTTATAGTAAGATATATCCTAAATGATTGCTGGATTAAAAGGTAAATCCTAATTATTTTTGTTAAATAGTGATTTAGTCATTTTATAGAAATAAAAACTCATCATACGGCGAAACAAATTGAAATTACATACATATATGCACGTTCTTTAATCCCTTTCTTGGATCCATTTAGTTTTCTTGGATACATGAAAACATCTCCTTGATTACTTATAAGCATGAATATTAGGGTTGTCATGTTATATGGACCATTGGTTACAGGTTACTAGGCCATCGCCCAATATATTCAATTTGCTCTAGTCCCTTAGTAGCTTTTTACGGTATGTAAGAATGGCAGCTATTTAGTATTCTTGGTAGCGTCCAGATTGTTTAAAATATTATGTGATTCAAATTTCTGTAAAACTGAACTGTATAAAATATTATATTTGATTAGGTGCCAAGTTTATGCGAATTATAGAATGTCATAACATATTATTATTAAGGTACTTTGCTAAGGCAGCACCATTTCACGTCATCAAAACTAGGAGAAGAGCATTTGTACTTTAAATATATTAATAAATAAACTCTTAGTGAGTAAATGTTTATCTTTCTTTACTTCACTTGGCGGAAGTTTATATCATATAAAAATGATGCGTAAGGTTTTAATAAATATCTGTGCATCATCGTATTATTCTCAAAATCAGATAAACTATATACATATACAGCATAACAAATGCGTTGTGTTTTACATGTATATGATCCATCTATATGTATGTATGTTAATTATCACTGAGAATATTCTGTTTTGTTCTCTAGATGATATCTCTTGATAAGATCTAAATAAGTAATAAATATTCTTTCATAAATGAAACATAAACACGTTCGTATTTGTACTCTTTGCGAACAACTTATATTGTTTATGGTTGTACATATATTTTGTCAATAAACGAGATATCATACTATAACAAGTTATGTATGATAAAAAACGCGAATTTTGGGCATAATTTATTAAAGGCTAAACAATGAACCAACTAAATCCTTTAGAACCAACTAGTTTAGCAATATTAGTGATATTTGTGATAATAATCCTCTTGTTTATGTGCTTTTTTATGTTTGTCGGATTGTTAATATGAGCTAACGCCCGAATTGGTAAATGTACGAACTTATTTCTAATAGAATGTTTAAGAAAATATAGTAAAATAATAAAACCTATACATGTATAAAGGTAAATATTGTACTCTCTTTTCATCCGTCTTAAAATAGATACATATACGTATGTATCAATCATGATGGAGCAACTAAAAAGTATTTGCTAAAAAAATATTTGCTAAAAGTATCAGTCACTTTATAGCCCAGGCTGATACTAATCAAATACATAAATATCAAATTGCTAATAATTGCACTAATATTGGGGTTGTGATGTTATAAGGAACATTGACAACAGGTAGTAAGCCAATCGCCCAAAAAACTATTTACCCCTAGTACCTTAGCCGTATCCTACAACACGCCTAGACGAACGACAACGAATTGAAATAAATAAGTACTAAATTTAATATTTCTTTCCGAACCAGGTCAAGAGCGGTTCGGCAACATGACCCGCGTGTACTACAAGGAGGCTGTAGGAGCCTTCATAGTGTTCGACGTGTCAAGAACGGCCACCTTCGACGCCGTGGTCAAGTGGAAGAATGATCTGGACAGCAAGGTTCAACTCCCGGATGGGTCACCTATTCCGTGCATATTGCTTGCTAACAAGGTTAGTGTGCCTAGAATTGCTATAGGATATCTAAAGGAACGTGAGGTGTGGTGTGAAGGTGAAATATATTAGGACAACTATTGGCAGGAATAGCAATTGTTTTAAGAGTGCGTCAATTTGCTGAGCAGAATCGTAGCCACATATCGTTCATGGATGTTATTTCTTGTTTGTAGTTAGAGATTTCCAAATCAATATCGAATATTTTATAGAAATGTGTGTATGATTTTATTGAAACTACGCAGATCTAGTTTTGTATCGCTGTAAGCGCTAACTCTTCTGTTCATCTCTAGAAAGTGAAGTTTTCCAACTCTTGTACTATATTATCGTAAAATTAATTACCTTAGTGAAAAATAAATTACGGTGATGGAAAATATCATGAGGAAACGTACGTATTCCTCGTAACAGATAATAGTGCTTATTAATAGTAACAAGGCTTACCACCTGTCGAATTGAGTACTGACTATCTGGTTATCACGTGGGTGGCTAACCTGACCACAGAATTACTATCCACGCAATTGCGGAGACGGACATACAAACATTAGACTACCCTGTAAGGTCTTAAAAGTGTTATTTGATGTATTTTAAGACTTAAATAATGTCATACTACAATTATAATGTTTGTTTGCACCAGTGCGACCAATCAAAAGAAGGTTTGGTAAACCAGCCTGCCAAGATGGACGAGTACTGTAGAGAAAAAGGCTTCGCGGGGTGGTTCGAGACCTCTGCCAAAGAGAACATCAACATAGAGGAGGCGGCGCGCTGCTTAGTTAATAAGGTTAGTTGTTGCAAAGAGAGAAACGAAGAGAAGAGAGAAAGAATAGAAAGAGATTACAACTTACGACCATTGAAAGACCTCGGCGCGATCCGTTAGCCGCCTGAATCGTGAGGTTACGGGGACGATTCCCGGTGGAGGCAGAGTTAAGAGCTACGCTTTTCTGCTGCTTTCCAGTCTGGTCGTTGAATATGTGTGCTATATATGTATTTATCTATTTATAATAAGTAGATATATATTCCTTAAATAGATGTTGACTAGTACCCTTAACAAAAGTATTTAGCAAGGGACTAGTTCAATTGGTGTACTAGTGTCCTTCAATATATTAAATTACTCAGATACCTAATATACGTATCAATGAAATAACAGAAAGAAGATGCTATGTTAATAAATGTGCCCTAATATACATATTTGCTTTATATATCGATGTTGCAATAATGATGTCAATATTATTTTCTATATAAGTGGTATTTATATAAGTGATCTATCAAGATCGGGACAAATGGGATTCAGTGATTTTTGCCTACCCCCCTCTACAGGGAATCAGGCGTGATGTGTATGTAGTATTTTCCTACAATGTCAGTCAAATTGAGAGATAGGTAAAATATATTTTCCACTCCCCCACGGTTTTAATTACCCAAATTTATGACTCTGACTCACCAATGTTTCATCATGACATTGATAGTTTATACCTATTTCTGATAACATCAGTCGAGTTAATAATAAATTATTGATGATTAATTTGTAACTTCCAGATACTTCTCAATGATAAGCTGCTACAGAATAATGATAATAAGGACAGCGATAAATTTGCTCTGGAACATAAGATTGCAAATGGCGACAACGGACGGACCAATGGAAACAAATCCTGCGCATGCTGACCAATCAGAAACTAGACATTTGACGAACCAATCTCGTGATTGGTCTGCCTTACCTTGCCTTAATATTAAATGCAGGGTATACGAAAATTTGCACTCTTAGTGCTGAATCTTATTTAATATCAAATACTTATTTTTATTAAAAGTAAAACTAAGCTGACATTATCAGCATGAATTAAGCATATTCCGTTTATTTTTAAGGTTAAGGTGATGAATGTTGAAACTTACTGTTTTCATTCCTAAAATATGATTCGTTTTTATTAGTTTATCTATATGTTATATAAATAAAATAGTCTGGATATCATGTATCATTTCAAAATTCTAGTTTATATTACAAAATGCATTGTAGCATATTTATATCTTGTTTCCAAAATTACCTACCTACTATATGACTGAAAAATATAACTAAGATTATTGCCTATTTTGCCCTATGTGGCAAAGTCAAAGATATTAAATATTATTCCATATATTAACATTGTGTATAAAGGAAAGTAATAAGAAGTTAATTAAGTTGTTGTGATGAATTTGAATAAATTTTATGATTAAAACTTGTCATTTTATTTTTAATAGAGCCTGTTTTTACATCCCACTTGTGTCTACATTCCCGTGCTAATTAAAGTAGTGAAAATGCTAACTTACTGCCTTTCTTCTCGCCATGTCTTAGGAGACATCAAGGACACGGGGTAGACGGAATCTATTAGGTGATGAGCTAGCAAGCTTAGAACAATGTTCCATATGACATGAGTATTTATGCTAAACAGTGACCTCAAAGGCATTATCGTGAATCCTGAAAGTGATTAAGCGAAGTGTAAGTCAGTCTAGGTTCTATTACAGAATAATATCTAAGGTTTCTATATTATTAAAACCATTAGACACGCGAAATTCATACATACAAATCCAGCGCATGTTGATTATGCATAGAATGAGCGAAAAGTAATGTCATAGTTTAATTGCCTTCCATAAACCAGGTTACCATAGATTGCTTTCTAAAGAAGCCTAATGACCCCTCCACGTTTAAATTTTTAAAACATCGGTGGGGTGAAGAAAGCTTAATGGTTTGCCATCATATCAAGAAATTGGAGTAAATAATAATTTTTCCTCAGTCGACTTATATTATTTCCAGTTGTTTACACAATGTATAATGAAATTCTTCGACGATGGGCTAACAATTTATCGATTCCTTAATCATCATCACTGCTTCTCTCCCTATTAGCAATGAGTATAAAATATTGCGAGTATGTTGCCAGAATATGTCAGAAATTCTGCCGTTCCCGAAAGGTGTGCGTAATTTTAATTCAATACCTAAACTACATATTTAACTACATGTATTTGACCTAGAATAATGCTAAATCCACAAACACATATCTCATTGCAAGTTTATTCAATATATAAGCGTTTACTAGACTATAGGCCGGTTTCTAGAAACTGCATGGTAATGTTTACTTAGTAACTTATTTATGAATTCAAATGATCACGATCTCTTGTCACTTGCATCCCACAAGCTGTTAGGGAAATACTGACATGACCTTTAAATTTAATAAGTTACTCGTCCTACTATTCAAACGTACGCTTCATGACTTGTGTATACCAACACACTCCTTTTTTTACTGTGGCGGGGTAGTCAGAGGCTTGAGACATTTTGAAGGCATGTTAGGTATGAGCCACTCAAAGCCCACGGTTCACTGGATAGATAGCACCTAACTTATCCTTATAGTCGTATACTTGAATACTTTAAAAATACATATACTTAATATGTCGGTCATGTTTGTCAGAGATCCCCTATCATTATATTTACACAATTTGTTTGTTATTACATCTTATGGCTGTCAAATGACAGGTTGAAAATGTGCAAGAAGAGTATTTACATGTAATTTTGATAGTAAGTAATCTTATTACTAATTTAAGATATATCAAATGAATTATTTAGCTAAATTAAAATACAGACAACAAACACTTATTTAACTTAATAATGATCGGATGAAATATGATGTCAAAAAAATAAATAACAAACTCTTCTAAAAATTCAGCATCAATAATAACACATTTAACATAATTTACACAGCATTCCAGTTGTTTTTCATTTTATTTTCCCTCATAAGTAGGTTACTGATCCATGACGAATTTCGTGGAAAACTTAAAATAAAACAATTATCATTCATGATCATATCTTGAATTAATTACAAACAGCATTCATTAGACATCGATAAAAATGCCCCCGTAAAACGAGTCTTTGTTGAATTTTGAGTCACTTTATCTCGCGGCCTCATTAGTCGGTGTGTGTTACATGTGAAGACGAAGAATTTATCATTAGACAAGTATACTTAGAAAGATGTCTCAGTAAATAAACTAGTTACAGAACTGTATTGTGAAACATCACTCAGTTTCTTTGTCTTTCAGTCCTAACATGTGTTTAGTATCCATGTGATATCCTACTTTAATACAACTTTATAGTGTGTGAAGTTACAAATCTTGTGAAGACCCTGTGAATAGATGAAATGTGAAGATAAAAGGTAACTTTAATAGACTTGGTGAAATATTTGAAAAGGAATTTGTAATTAAAATGACACTGCCACAGGTAAGATATAAAATATGTATATTATTTCATTTAAGAGACTTGTATTAAAATAATTCATACATACATTCTATTGCTGTTATTGCTCTCTTTCCCTTTCTAGCTGGGACGTAAAATGAGTGCTAACTAGATGCCGTTCTTCCCGGCATGTTGTACGAGGCGACTAAGGGACTAGGGTTTAAGGGACTAGCAACTGCACTGGACTAGCAACCTGTGACCAATGTTCCATTTAAACATCAAAACCCATTCATGCCAAAATTAACCTAGGAGACGTTAATGACCGAGGTTCTGTCCTCCCAAAAGGGATTCAAGGATGTGAATGTATATGTATGTATGACCCGTCTCTGCAATTGCAAATTTAGATATGGTACGCACCTCGAAACCACGTGTGAACCAGATAGGCAGCACCCTCTCGCAACGTGACTATTGGTGTAGCGCGCCATTATTAAGCAATGACTATTACCTGTTCCTCGGAATGGGTAGGTTTTCTCACAATGTTCCCTCGCTCTGTAGTTAGTGTATTTTGCAAATATATTTTTATTGATAACATAGACACAGAAATATAGAAAAATTAATGTCCATTAGTCCATGTGTTAGAGGATTGCATCTTGAACATACAGTTTTTTTAGGAAACTATTACAACAATTGACTATTCATTAATTTACTAGCCCCTTGGTAAGTTAATTTAAGATTTGTATTAAGGGTACTAATCAACGTATATTTAAGAAATATATATTTATTATACATAAATATATACATATAATAACAACAACCAGACTAGAAAGTAGAAGAAATGCGTAGTTCTTAACTCTGCCTCCACCCGAAATCGAACCCGGGACCTCACGATTAGCGTTCAGGTGGTTAACCGATCGCCCCACGGAGGTCGTCAAAGATTCAAGAGCAAGGACTCCTTTTGTTAAGCTATACTGAACAAAAATACACTCAGGTTCCTAATTCATCTTAGTATAACTCCTCGGACCCTTTAGCATCAATTCAGTGAGTGACATCACGTGTATCTGGTACGACGGTACTTATCATTCAAAACATTGAATAACCCAAAATGTTTAGCTAAATGTGTGTGAGGAAATTTAATGATTTATTTACTTTTAGAGCAATGTCGACATGAGTGAAATAGTTCTAGTGTTTGACAACTTATCTGTGTGGACACCGGAAGAAAAGTCATGGCTACGGAAGGTGAAAAAACCCAGGATAGACATAATAAAGAATGGTGAGTTGTCTACATAAATATATTCACGCCTCTAAATCCTTAATGAGATAGGCAGAGTCATACGATTGCCTCCTTAACTACTTCCCCAACTAGATTTGCCAGGCAGAGTCGGTTGCCGACTTAAACTATCCTAACAAATCTCTCTTGTCTCACTCACATACATTTACTTTTAGATCGTCAATGTCCTTGTCAAGGACTTATGTTATTGTATATCAATTCAGTACGATCTACAATTGGAATAGGGATTCACTTTTATTCGATTTCTATTTTTATTTTTAGTTTCAGGTTATTTGAAAACAGGTGAATTTGTTGCTGTTCTTGGACCGAGGTAATTATAAACTATCAATTTCAAACGTTTGTTACTTTTCTAACAATAATGCTTGTGATATGCTGATAATAAAGAAATTATAACAAAATATATCAAATATATAATTCCGAGTGTGTATGAGTGGTCTGTCAGGTACCCCTCTACAGGGAATCAGGCGTGTGTATGTATGTATAACAAAATATTACACGGTTTGCAAATGCCCTTTGAGATTTTAAGAATATATCACATATTAACCTGTTAAACCAATTGTTGATTCCCATAACACAAAAAGAGAAGGATAGCTAAACTCTATTAAAAGTTTTTAAACAGCGAGGCAGAGGTGTTTTTTAATACTTTTATGATGAAGCTTCCGTAAATTTATAGAACTATACTTTGAAATAATTTGAGTGTTTGTAGATTTAATACACCGAGTGCAATTTGTTTGGAGAGAGGTGAATACAATGTATTCTAACTACGCGTAACCTTCATTTAGTTTACATAGCTCTTAGCTTTGATGATAGCTAACAACTTTATTAATTCAGAGTAATATTTGCATGCTATGATGAAAAACGCAGAAGTGAAAGTGGTTTGCTAAGATTCAGATTTGTAGTATGTGATCGCTTTAAATCCTATACAGATAGTATAGGATAGCTGTAAAGGGTAAAGAGTGTGATGTACCTACATAAAATATATTAAGCTCTTGCTATCCCTTAAAGGGTGAAATAGGTACTTCATACAGACAATGAATATTTGGCTAGGATAAATAACTATTGGAAACGAGAGATCTATCACTACATATTGATATAATAGGGTGCATTCCCTTTCACGTATTAGCGCAAATTTACACCTCAGCCTAGCCTTATTCGAGGATATGCTGGGAATAAAACCAAAATATCATTTTAATTACACTATACTGATAACACAGTATCATCATTATGATATTGCTTCAGAATAAAACCACCTATATTTCTTCTCTACGAAACGATTTAAGTTCTAATATCTCTCTCTTCTCTATAATACGATATAGTAGGTTCTAATTGTATCCGTAATTCACAGTGGTGCAGGCAAAACAACCTTTCTAGCCTCATTGGCTGGCAAATGTACCTTGCCCAGTGCAGGCTGTATCGCGGTTAACGGCGTAAATGTCAAGAAGCTGAGCAAAGGCTTTATGGAGCTCATCCCCCAGTTTGAAGTGTACAAGGAATGCTTGACAGTTAGTGAACATTTGACATTTATGGTGAGTTTAATGTATCTACACTGAAGACCTTAATAAAACACTGGTTATCTGCCTTTCGTTTTTGAATGTCATAGGAGTCGACTAAGGGGCTCTTGTATTGAGGATGACAGTATAGTATTTTAGTCCTAAACGAAAATTATACACTTGAACTTAAATGTAGCTTTAGGCAAGTCACCTTTCAAAAATATATTTCTAAAATAACGATTTTTTAAAGGATTTTAAGTCTAAAGTTGAAGACATTTTATAAGTATGTAGATGTAAAGATATTTTATTAATTGTTGCTCTATATGTAAAAATTTATGCACGAAGGATGTAATTAGTGATTTTTATTCTAGACTGAAATGAAACTAGGAAGTTGTAAGAAGCCTGAGATCAGTCAAATGAGAGATTCAATCATATCGGAGTTAATGTTAAAGGGATTAGCTGACTCAACCATTAGTTTTCTTTCCGGGGGTGAAAGAAGACTTCTGTCAGTCGCTGGATCTGTAAGTAATATACTAAAAACATACATACTCTTTTACAACCTTACATTTACGGGGTAGCCAGAAGTTCAGTGTCAATCTCTGCACATGCGGAGGTAGTAGTTCTATAGCCACCTTTTGAACGGATAGTCTGTACTTAATGTGACAAGTGTTAAGCCGAGTAGTCATTTACAAGTTTCTTATTCGGTGCATATGGCGAATGTATTCTTGATTGGGTAAATGAACATAGAATATCTCAGAACTTAATTTTTCGTACACCGGGGGTTGAAGAGTTAAGCTCGCAATGATTTAACTACGATGAAACCCGAAATATTACTCGTAAAATGATTGAAATAAGTGCTATCACAACCCCGATGTGAATGCTAAAAGGGACTATGGTTTTAAACCTTTTTCTGTCCATATCTTAAGATATGAGAGAACGTCAAGTGTGTTGTATGTATTATTTAATAACTCCTACATTTCAGCTTCTTTCTAGACCAAAGATAATAATATGCGATGAGCCTACCACAGGCTTAGATAGTTACAATGCACTATTAGTGACGGAAGTACTGAAGAAATTAGCAAAAAAAGGAATAATCGTGATATGTGCGATACACCAGCCTTCATCTATCATTTTTAAGGAGTTTAACACCATCATGTTGATGGCTGATGGAAAAATGGTATTTCTAGGATCTCAGGATATGTGTAGAAGTATGTTTGAAAGGTGAGTAATAATATAGTACATAACGCTAGAATTATTATAAACCTTTATATACATAAGAATTATTGTAAATCTTAATCAACCTACACATTAAACAAGTTTGATAGATCGCAAACTGCAGAATTTTTATACCTCCCTATTTGTCTGATTTATGAAGAACAAATACAAATGTAAGGCATTTCTGAATGTTAGTTATGGTGACCTGTTAATTACCCAAAAAAACCTTATAAAATCACTAATTCCTCAGTCATATCATTCAACATGCCTGGAAACCAGCCAGCTTCATGTCATTTTATTTTTTCATACCCCATAAGACTTCGGAATCAAATCAACATTCCTTTGACAACGTTTAAATTATTCCCGGCGTCCATCAAAGCCTGTCACAACTCGTCGAAGCCTCCGATTTAGGGTATTTAAGTCAAGCGAGTTCCACTAAGTTCCTTGTTGGAGTCAAACCTGTTCTTTAATTGCTTTATTAGAGTCACAATGTGTCATGGAAAATCGTTGTGCAATAGTTCTATAGGTTCGAAATAAAGGCTTTATAATGGAGGTTGCGACGAGAAGATGTGACGCAACTTCCCAAATGCTGCCCAGCCCAGCTGCACTCTTCTGGAAATCTCCCGCTCGAAACTGTCCCTACCCAACTGCAATACTTGTCCCAGGTAGACATATTCCTGGACAGCTTCGAGCGCCTCTCCATTGATCGCAATCGGCTCCGGGACCACAAGTTCATTGAACATGACCTTAGTCTTGTCCAAGTTCATCCGGAGACCGACCGACCGTGAGGCATCGTTCAGACTGTGCAGCATTTCCTGCAAATCCTGCAGCGACTCCGCCATCAAGACAATGTCATCAGCGAAGCGAAGGTGCGTGAGGTATCTGCCCACATTGATACCCATCCCAGTCCAATCCAGAGTTTTGAAGAGGTCCTCCAGTGCGTTTGAGAACAGTTTTGGGGAGATAACATCCCCCTGTCTCACTCCTCTGAGCAACTGTACAGGACTCGTCTTTTGGTTTTGGACTTGAACAGATATCGTTGCCATACTATATAGGCTCTTCAGCACCTGCACATATCGCCAATCGACCTGGCATCGCTGCAGTGATTCCAGAACAGCCCAGATCTCGACCGAGTCGAAGGCCTTCTCGTAATCCACGAAGGCAAGGCACAGCGGCCGGTTATACTCAACTACCGCAGTGCCTGAAAACCAGGGTTTTTAACCAGTGTGTCCTACCCGTAATGACATACGGATCCGAGACGTGGAACATGACAGTCGGGCTAGCCCACCGACTACATGTCGCTCAGCGAGCAATGGAGCGTTCAATGCTGGGTATCTCGTTAAGGGACAGAGTCCGGAATGAGATTATCCGGCAAAGAACCAAAGTGATAGACATAGTCTATCGCTGTTGTAAACTGAAGTGGCAGTGGGCCGGCCACGTCTGTCGTAGAACCGACGACCGCTGGAGTAAGGCGGTTCTTGAGTGGAGGCCACGTCTCGGCAAACGTAGTGTAGGACGCCCCCCTGCCAGGTGGACCGATGACCTCAAGAAGGTTGCTGGTAGTGGCTGGATGAGGGCCACGAGAGATCGTCTTTTGTGGCGTACCCTTGGGGAGGCCTACGTCCAGCAGTGGACTGATACAGGCTGATTGATTGATTGATTGAATGGAGGTTGCGTGACGTATTATATTTTTGCATAAATAATCTTTCAACAAACACAAACTTATTCACGACCCTTGCGTGGTAGTCAGAGGTTTAGGTTTCCATCTCCGCAATTGCAAAGGTAGTAATTCTATGGACACCTCGAACCCGCGTGTTGACCAGATAGCCAGTACTCAATGTGACAGGTGGTCAGCCATGTCGCCATCTACAAGCACTAACTATTACCTGTTCGACGAACAGATAGGTTTCCTCACGATGTTTTTCTTACCGTATAGTTCGATGCATTTAAACTTCATTTCCATTGGTAAATACTCAAGCGGGATTTGAACTCGGTACCTACTGATACAGAGCCAAGCCCCAAACAACTGAGCTACGTCGAATTTAAGAAAAATCTTTCAAATGCTAGAAGTTAGACACTAAACTCCTTTTTGTCTAAGGGCCTTGTGAGTGTATATACATAATTAGTATAAAATGTATGTACTTTCAATGTAGACCCTATAGACCATATACATTTCGATTAATTTAGTCATTAGACCACAAGAAGGTAGCTAGCTACTTCATATTCTTTTTTCAAAACGTTGTGACATTTTTAATTGGTATAGTTCTTAAATCACCAGACTATTATGCCGTCTGTCTGTCGCAGTATTGACTCATTAATATGATTTATGACTATCATAATTTATAGTAGCTACAACCAATGAGAATTATTAATTGGTTATTGATATAGTGTCTACTTAATAATGTGATTCATAATGGCTTTATAATTAACATAATTCTATACACTCATAAAATGACGATTTAAATATTTTTCACCTCTTTGTAAAATATGTACTCTTATTGCAAATATAGGTATATTTTAATGATAATATGTCACAATAATACCATATTAGTGAATGTGTTCACTACCTCAATAGTTACACTAAAGCAACACTGAAATTTCTGAAACCAATATCAGCTAAATTCCAGCTAATTTCCATCCTCTCCAAAAGGGGTTAAAACAAATGAGAATACATGTAAATGTTACTGAACTAGTTACCCTCGCAGATACATGTCATGAATACATGTATGTATAACCTAGTCCTTTACAGCCTCAACCTCCATTGTCCAGCCAATTACAATCCAGCAGAGTTCTACATCAAGTGCATATCGTCAGACCCCAATGGCCGCAGTGACACGTGGAAAATTCTGGAATGTTTTCAGAACAGGTTCTTAAGGCACACAGACTGTCTTGATATGCAGGGATTGCCACCAGGGAATGTTCCAGTGTAAGTTTTATTGACAGATGACTGCTGTTAATTGGGTATATGGGAAATTATTTAGTGTCTTGTTATACATAGTCTAATATAAGTGAAAAATTGTGATCTATAGGGATTATTTTTACACTTAAAATATTTCTGTTTATAAGATTATTTTAAACTATTCGTACACATCGCACCCATTTCATTATGAAGGAATAGGCAGAGTTCGCGGATCCCTATTTATCTCGATCCTGAAAAATCACTATCACTCCATACATAATTCTACTATACTTTATTGACTCCCATAGACCATATATAAATACATATATCATTTTTATATCAATAGCAATAATAAATTGTTATATTTCGTAATTTATTCTAAGTTGTAGGTTTAAGGCTGCCTTTAGCTACCTGTTTGGACCGCGTCTGCATTGAAATGTAAATAAATCTAAAGGCTAATGGCCTAAGTCCTAACTGAGCCTTCGCTCTAATCTTAGCATTCTAAAAATAGGCGTCCTTGACTCGGACATTTTTGTATGTATGTGATGTAAAACATGTTAGGTATTTGCAACATTGTAACAACGATTGAACTAACCCTTTACAGAGGTAAGAATATATGTATTTTTTTAACAAGTAGAGTATGTCTGTATAAAAGTGTTATTTTGGAATCGAATGTGAATCAAACCGAGAACATTGACATACACATCCTTAATCCCATTTATTGTGGACAGAACTTTGGAGAGACGATAATATCTCCTATGTCACTTTGTAACATAAATGCTGTGATGTTTTAAAGAACATTGGTGACAAGTTACTTGTCCATAGCCCAATTGATTCCACTTTCTGCTTTTTTATTAGTCTACTCCTAAGACATACTAGTACTAGGAAGAACGGCAGCCAGTTATTCTTTTCAGCTCCCACACTAGCAAGAGATCTAGTATGTATAGATATAAATAGATCAATAATAATTAGACTTTCCCGTAGGCTTAAATAAAATGTAAGCAACCGCCATTCTCAACGGAAGTGCTAAGAGGTGACTAAGTACCGTGGGAAGCTATTATGCTGTATTGAGACACGGGATATCAATTTATTTAGAAGATTAACCTCGATTGAATGATTATATTTACCTTTATATAACGTTGTGTTACCTTTATATAACGTTTTTATAAGAGGTTGAAAGTTCACTCTAGTTTCATTATTTACTATCAATAATCTTTAAGCATTGCTATCTTAAATATAGTCGAATGTATTTACTAAAAAATATATACTATGTATAAAATTATATAGCTCTTTATTAAATAACTCAAAATGTGAGTTCTTTTTGATTCATGATATATTACAATGGGGTACAGACATTTTCTTTGTTACGTTAGATTACTTGTACAAATTCATAATAATTCTGTGCCAATCTGAGATTGAACCCTAATCTCTAAAACCAGCCAAGGTGACTCAAGGTGACCCTGTTCCCCTAACGTTTGTTCCTGCGCAGGTCCCTTCAAAACTGGTTTCGCCAAGTGTACCTGCTGCTATGGCGAGGCTCCCTGAACTGGAAGCGCAGCGCCATGGACCAGGCGAGGATACTTGTCACTTCTACGGTATGGTTTATATGTACATATGTTTTCATACATACACATACATTCATGTCCTTTAATCCCTTTTGAGTTGATCAGAGCTTCGCAGATTTAGTATCTCCTAAGTCACTTTTTAGCATTTATGCAGGTTGTGATGGCATAGGGAACATTAATGTCAGGTTGCTAACCCATCACTCAATAGGTCCCGTTTATTTATTTATATTCTTAGTTCCTTAGACGCCTCCTACAATATGCCGGGGAAATGGCAGCTAATTAGCATACTTTTTACGTCCCAGAATAGCACGGGACTTTCAGGGTAAACATAATCTTAGAGATATGAAAACTCCGTAGATGTATTTTAGCATTATTATTGGATGGCGATGGTATTATTGTAGAATATTGGTGAAAGGTTGTTAGTCCAGCTAGGCTGCATCACTGGCCCATCGGCAGCACCCGATCAGGAATCAGTCAAAAGCTGCATTTAATCAACCATAAACATATCGAGCTAATATATGTATAGCCCCTTAAATTCCTAACAAACCATTCCTTTTTAAGCGACAATAACATGAAAAATAGAGATTAAAGCTTTCACTAACAAGTTTATTTTGTAAGGTTATATCTATTTTGTGCCTGTTAACAAACAGCGTTATTATTACTTAAAAAACCTTTGTTCCAGGTCATATCCTCCCTCATAATAATGACCTGCTTCATAGGCATAACAGGGAGGACCCAAAAGGGGATTCAGGACATGGACGGGTTCCTCTGGATGGTGACCAGCGAGATCTCCTATGGACTAGCCTATAACACTCTGTTTGCCTTCGAAGCGGACATAGTCTTGTTTAAACGGGAAGTGGGACTGTATTCCTGCTCCGCGTATTTGACTGCGACTTTTGTTACTTTGGTACGTAAATTTCAAACATACATCACACGTGTCTTCTGCCGATGTTGGTAAATCACTTCCGCTTTATTGCGAAAGATACTTATTATATATAGATATATACATATATGGAGTCAGAGTTAAGATTTACGCTTTTCTTCTTCTTTCCAGTTCGGTTCTTGATTATAGTAAACTATATAATCAACAACCGGACTGGAAAGCACAAGAAAAGCATAAATCTTAACTCTGTCTCCAACTGGAATCGAACCTGGGACCACACGATTAGCGTAGTTAACCACTCGCTCCATGGAGGTCGTCAAATGTATTAGATAAATTAATAAAAGTTACATTCTGTTCTGAGTGGAGATTAAAAAGGGTTTTCTAAGGTATTTTAAGTTACAATTAAGCTACTATTAATTAACTTATCTGTTTGTCCTATCACGGCTGAACTATTTTGCAACTCATAATAACGTTAGAAGATACGTATAGAATATTGACACATCTCTATAGAGAACTGGACCTAAACATAGTTCTTGCAGGACTACTTGGACTATATACATAGTACTTACATAGACCGGACTAGTTAGCAACTTCTAGCCATATTAGTCGAATAAGTTATTAGAGCATGATAATCATTGAATTAGTCTAGCTTAGACTTGAGTCCTAATGAGATTACCGGATGAAATTTAACTACCTGTCAATCGCTAATACACTTCAAGCTGATCGGGGATTTCAATAGAACTGTTGCTAATATAACTAATTATTTATATTTCTTTAACTACGTACTAATTACTACTTACGTTTTAACTTCTTTACATACTAGGGTAAGCTTTCAGGGACTGAGGAGGCATTAACTATATGAAGCTCTATTCCCTTGGGATTGCTTACTATTTTGCAATATATTACAATTAGTTTATCCTAAAACATTTTTATTATATTATAATACCACTCTAATTTCCATCCATCGATGATGCAACTTTATACAAATATTTTTTTAATAACTCTACGAAATAAATGGACGAAGGTAATCTCTTATCTCTAATAGAAGAGTCTACCTAATCAAAGCCGCGTTAGTACCTACTTCACCTAACCTCTTCTTTTCTCTCAGATACCATTGATAATAATATGGCCTGCCTTATACGTCCAAGTAGCCACAGTGGCCATAGAGTTCCCGAACCACGCTCTCACCGCTGCCAAGATCACCGGCACGCTTATCTGTGCTGGGGCTGCTGCCACGGCATATGGTAAGAGGGATTCTGGTTTAGCTCCTTAAATATGTTTACTTGACAAAGACAAACACGTTCACGACTCATGCGGGATAGTCAGCGGTTCAGGTATCTATCTCCACAATGGCGGAGGTAGTAATTCTATGGCCACCTCGAACCCACGTCTTGACCGGATAGTTAGTACTCGATGTGACAGGTGGCAAGCCATGTCACCATTTACAAGCACTAACTATTATCTGTTCGGGAACAGGTACGTTTCCTCACGATGTTTACCCTCACCGTAGTATTTATATAAAATAATAATTTATTAATATTTTACTGGTTGAGTTAAAGAACAATCAACAATTGGTCGGAATTTGTGGTGATCATCACATTATAACAACTTTTTGTGAGCTGTAAAAGATTATACAACCTGGCTTTGTTTGATTATCGAAGAAAAGCAACGCTGACCGTGTTTGTAATTTAGATGGTTTCTTTTGGATGATCACTTGCTATCAGCTTCGGTGTGGAATACATATTTGTTTGTGTGCATTATCTATTAGAGTATCAATCCAGTGTCTTTGAGCTATGGATAACTTACCAATAATGTTGGATACTGGCTAAAAGGAACGTATATTTTAGTGACCAAATATTTTTAGCATTGACAATAGCCGGCTCTCAATCTTGTTACTACCTCGAACTTAAACATTATAATACATATGTTTGTCACTCAGATCACATTGACTACGTCTTAAGATATCATTAATAATACATATGTTTGTAACAGGTTTAGGTATGGGAGCGTTGTTCGCATCAACAAAGCTGTTAGGAGACTTTATGGCATGTGTGGACCTCCCTCTCTATTTGGTTTCTGGAGCCTTCCTCCGAACCAATACACTGCCTATCTGGATCTACGCAATTAAGTACATATCGCATTTTGCCTATGGACTGGATGCGGTGAACAATATTTATTGGCGACAGATTGACTATATAGGTAAGGATAATGAATGTAATTAGGGATAGAATGAACTACATCTAGAATTTAATGACTAAATGTGTTTGGTATTTGTAGTTTGATTAATCTAGCTGAGAATAGAATTCTAAACAATGAACGAAAGTCATACCAAAAGGCAAAAGAGCGTAGATTAATTTATTTTCTATTTGTAGGCTTCAATGATCTGTTCATGAATAGTCGTGATCTGAAAATATGAAATAAATTCACTGAATTTTATGTAACTAATCTGATTTTAAGAACTCCCTTCAGTTTGTACAAAAGCAACCAAAGCATAAGATGAAACCAGTTATTTATCTGGCTCAGCTTAAGACATCCATCAAGATATTCTTGTTATATTCGACCTTTTTATTAAATGTGCTAATAAAGTTTACGAGAGGATGTTTCGAAATGTTTACAACTTAATAACATCAGGATATTTTATAATAATAAAGTTAGTCAAACATACATTTAAATTTTACAACTTCTAGCTTTTCTCGTACTTAATTGGTAGTGTGAGTTTAGAAGATTTAGCTATGATTCTATTTAAAAAGTTTAACATTTTCGTAACACATTTGTATGAATTGCGTAATAATCCAATATAATATCCGTACCTAAATATTTTTAAACTTTTCTTTTTTTTTATTAATTAAGATTGAATTCAAGATCCCGATGCATTAAAAGCATTAGATGTTTTAAATGGAATCAATTAGGTTTTCTAAAATATATCAATGTCGATCTAGTGGGCGCTAACGAATTTAATTTATGGCTTGTTGTTTGATACCATTGAAGCATCCCGTGGGTGCCTTAGTTTTTATAGCCTCTGTTATCAACCGTAAGAGGTGGATTTAAAAAATGCATTAACTCTTGACAGATTTTATCGGGACTTAAAGAAGAATCTATAAAAAAGGTAAAACATGTCGAAACTCAGCTGACACTAGGTTTTTTCCATAAGACGTAGGTGAATTATAGTTTTATAACATGAACAAATGGGGAGATTGAGATATACCCTAATAATACCAACCATAAAACGTATATTAATAGCCTTATCAATTTTTAAGAAATGGGAAAGTAGTAACTTTTAGCTAATTTGACGTTTTAATTTACTTATGTACTAGCATATGTCATATTATACATTCTTCTCCCAAACCAATAGATACAGTTAAATCAAAATACAATTAATTATATTCAGAGTGATTAATTAATTCACACCTCTGACTCACTGCCAGGGATGACGTTTGAAAAGCCTCTGTTGTGTAAAATATAAGCCTTTTAAGGAGCAGCCTGTATATGTATTAAAGAAGTAATGGCTATAGCATGCCTGTCAGTTTATGTAAATGCAAATGTGGTATGCGGCTTAATGAATGGAGCGTAGGCTTGTAGAAGGACGAATCTTTACATACAATACCTAGATTACTACGTTCCTCTAGAATTTGTAATACTAGTAAAAACACAAATAAACAAGGAAGTCATAGTATATAGTAATAATTACATAGAATTTCATCTAGCTACTGAAATATTTGATAATAATTATATATTTATTATTACATACCACCTATTACATTGAGTATTAACTATCTGGTCAACACGTGGGTTCGAGGTAGTCTTAGAATTACTACCTTCGCAATTGCGAAGATGGATACCTGAACCTCCGACTACCCCGCATGGGTTAATGATCGTGGACGCGTTTGTCTTTGTCTTTATTATTATATAAGCCTGACACGGGACTATTGTGTATTTTTAACACATTTATTATGAAAAAGATATCTAGTGCAATTTTTACTTCTCAATATCAAGATTGGAACAGATTAGTGCGAGATATTTAGCGGGAGTACTATTGAAAGAATAAAGAAGTCTTGTTTACCATTTCGTAGGAAACATGGTTATAAGGTGAAGAATAGGCTTCGTGAAACTGTGTACTATCCTAACGGCAGTCAATCAAGTCCCTGTCTTTAACGAAAGGGATTATTACAGTCGTCTGTACATACAAGGTTATATTTCTAGAAGTACTAGATCTACTTAGTAAATCAATGTTCAATTATCGTTTCAACTTGTAACAGGCGCTGACAAAGATATCCTAAGGCCCATTTACACGGAGAGATTTCCTAAGAACACGAGTCATTTGAAAACCTTACAAAGTGTACCTTACCAGGGGCCTAATTCCATTAAATCGTTTTAGGCAAAAAAGTAGAATACGTGATAGCAGTTTAATGGTAATATTTTTATATTAGAGTAGCAAGTGTGAGATTTCGCCATTAAGGTTACAACTGAAGTTCGATTGCGATTGTACTGAACTACGATTTTGCTAAAATGAAATAGTGTACATCGACCCCAATTCCACGGTTACAAATTTCGTCGTTCTTAAATAAGCCCGATTCTGGAATATTGTTTTGGGTACTATATTATTGTATATATTATATTTATCAGTAATCTGAAAGATACACGTAGACATTCATTATAAGTCCATATATTGCGAAAATGTCGATACAACTAAATTTCACAATTTACTTGTAGTTAGGATAAAACATTTTATCGCTTGAAAAAACAAGCATGGGTATATCTACTTACAAACTAATATAAACAGGTTTTTAAACTCGTAAATATAAACTCGTGTGGACGGACCTTATTCTGTGATATAATGAATCAACAATTAAAGGATTTAAATTACGTAGGACTCTGAATGTACTTACTGATATCTAGTTTACGCACGCATTTCTGATGCAATTTAAAAGTATATTATTATACATTATTGCAAAGAAACCAAGATAAAACCTAGGAATACAAGAATTGTTTGCTTTAACGTTATGCACAACTTACCTGTTCCCGGAAAATGCCCTTCAGAGCCTTTATTTGCGGATAAAGAAAGAAATACATATAATTGCTTTCAATCTTCTAAAGACATAGTATAGACAATAGTAAAGCAACATTATTTTACCGTAGTCTTTCTTGTGCTTTAAACCTCATAAAGGTTAGGTAAGACTATTTAAGCTTATTATACATTGTCTAAAAAGGTAACGATAGAAGTACTTCTAACCACCGAGTGTGTATAAGGAGGTGTATGAGTGTTAATGAAGCGAAAGTAGTTTGTCAGGATCGATACAGATCGGGATCCGTGATACAGGGAATCAGGCATGATGTGTATGTATGTATACATTACCCCATTACACAGATACTACAATACTTGTACCAAAGCAATAAGCAATGATTTCAATATATCTTCTTGCTTAACAATATCTTCTATTTTACAGAGTGTCCCCAAAACGCCACACACTGTGTCTCAACCGGCGAAGCAGTACTTCTGCAGAATGGATATTCGTCTAGCTATGAACTTATAGACTTTGTAGGTCTTTTACTAACTACTGTAATGTGGAGTTTTATAGGATACCTAGGTTTAAAGAGAGAGGAAAGGAAAGGGTATGTTTATTGATACATTTCTAGGTAATATCTTCATCTAGATAGATTCGATCGCTGGTAGTGGTTAGCTGAGGGCCACGAGTGATCGTGTTTTGTGGCGTTACCTTGGGGAGGCCTACGTCCAGCAGTGGACTGTCATAGGCTGATTGATAGATAGATTGGAAAAAGAAAAGCATTGTCAAGAAGTATTACACTATTATTTACATTTACTTAATCGTCGTATAAAACCAGAAAAGTAGTTAGTTACTTTTGTTTATGTCTGTCTCAGATTAGCATGTGATTCAATTTATTTAATCCATTTAGGAATGACATATGGATTGGTATAGATGTATTTAATTATAATATTAGGTGAAATAAGAAACACTGTTAATGTTTACCAATAACTGTAATTAATTTGATGTATTTATAAATTGAGTGTATAAAATCTTGGTATTTTATTTATTGTCCTACTCGAGAAATAAATAAAAAACAAGTCTAAGATATTTTCGTTATTTTTACACTTAGCATAGTATTTAATTTTAATAAAAAAATAAACAATGGCAAGACAATTTCAGTCAAAACATAACAACAAAGACACAAAAGTGACAATTGTCCTTAAAACTAAAATAATTCATAATAAATTTCCAATAATCTTTTCACTAATATTATTAAGTTGATTACAAGTTTGTATAAAATAACTCTTTTATGACACCAATACACTAGTAACGAATATCTTTAAACTATTACATACAAAATCATTTCCATCATTCACAAAAGTAAGATAGAATACGCGGTTTCTAAATTCCTCGTCTCATTTAGGTCTAGTTTAACCTAAGAATCCCTGATTACTAGCTCACCGCCTAATAGATTCCATTAACCTCTAGCCTTACGACACTTCGAGCAGAAAGTTAGCTAGTCACCTGTATAAAACGTTCCAAACAGGTTAATAAACAGGCGTCCGCCGACTTCGCTTTATAACCATCAAATACGCTATCGTGTGCGCAATACAATACATCGCGAACAAACACACACAGTTCCTCCAAAAATGTTCGTGGGCGTAACCGAATCGTTCCAACACCTCTGGCCCCGTTCTTATACAGGGCATGCCGGGTACATCCACACACGTGATGTTCTGTATGGATTCCCATTGGAGTATGGAGATGGACTCCACGCCATAATAGAAGCCAGAGACGTACCTCAGCCAGGAGAAGGCTGGCCGAGCGCTGTCCAGGTTGAGGTAGATGCCTGAGAACATGGTGCCGATTAGGTCGAAGGGCACTGACACTAGGGCCGCGGTTTCCATCCTGTCGAACACGGCGGAGAGGAACGAACCTGTAAGGTATTAAAGGGTGTTATACGTTATAAGGAAAGGTATGGTGCCTTAATAATAAGTGGTTTGTAGGTTATTGTTATTGACTTTGTCGTTGAGGGATAATATACGTTAAGCGGTATGTAAAGTAATAAAGTTTAATAGTAAACAGTACATTTTACTTAAATAACAGTTTCCTTCTACTGGAGTGAACAAGGAATATAACTTTAAAATGACAAAGTTTAGACAATAAAAAGGATCTAAGACTCATACGCTATCATTTAATTTTTTTTTTTTAAGTAACGTCGCACGAACGAACGTTTAAATTTTCAAGTACTGACTAACTAATACAACGCAAATTTCAGATGTGCAACAAAATATAATATTATATATGTTTGACCTACAAGACTCTCTAAACACATAAACAATACGCGTCTTTTATACCAGCGCTCACTCATATACTCATCTATACAAGTTCACTTATACATACCATAAGCATTAGCCCAGTTTGCGCAGAGGATGCAGACGAAGCTGAACCCCAGCCAGCCCTCGAAGCCTCCGTGCAGACCAGCCAGCCCGAAGATCAGAGAAGCGAATAGAGTTGGCTCTATCACTGCGCGGGGTATCTGGAGAGAGCAAAGACATATCAACACATTATAGTTTTAAGAGATTCGCGAATTATACTCATGATTAATAACTAACGGGACTTATCGCGTAAGTTTATATATAATAAAATTACCTTTATCAACCCAAATTAATAAATTAGTTAATAAAGGTAATTTTATTATATATAAACTTACGCGATAAGTCCCGTTAATTATTAATCATGTGTATCAACACATGTAATTAATACATAGAGTGAGTATAGGTTCTGAGAAACTTATGGTTTATTTAGGTATTTCTTGATCAGATTACACGTGGGTTCGAGATGATGAATATTACCTCTACAATTGTAGTAGTCACTCGGTGCTCAGATTACCTCAAAGGATTATTTGTGGTGAAAGTTTTGTTTGTATTGTCTTGATTAGACAAATAGAGCAATGATTGTGAATATGGTTAAGTCTCTCGCTGGAAGATACCTCAAAAAACCTTATGTACATGCTTTATAAGATATACCTAAGAAGTTCGAGTAACTGATAGACTAGAATGCATAAAATTATTTTGGCATGGCAAGAAATATAGCTTTAATACACAAACAATATCATAATCAAAGCCTTTCAGCAAAATAACTGGTTGGTGGTAACTTAATCTACTAAATATCGAAGTTTGTATAGTTATTGCATATCACTATTATGTATAGAAATATGCAATAACCGAAGTACAGTATGAATCTACACGTGTTATGAAAGAAACTCTTTGATTTACGTAAACTTTCAGATGTTTTTTAAAGATAACTACGTGACCCAACACATTAATTAGCCGGTTTTTTGTTTATCAATTCAAAGAATTAATTAACGGGTTATGGTAGGAAAAAGCCCAATGCAGTAAAAGCTATAAAGTGTCAGGTAGCTTATTATGTTGTTTTTTATAATATTTTATGAGTAACAGTTTATTTTTAGACAGGTCGAATATTAAATGAGTGCATATAACTAGAGAGTTTTAGCAATCGCAAACATTTATGTTAGTTTTTTATTGTATGTCCCCTGAGATATTTTATTTATGACAGACAGATAGACGACAAATTGATAAAAGGTGAAGTTAGAAAACCTATAAATACCGAGTGTGTATGTGTGTCAAATTGTTCCATGGTGTCAATGAAGGGAAAGTGATTTTTTAGGATATGGACGAATGGGTCACGTTGTCTCTGCCTACCCCTCTGTAGCGCAACGTACGTGATATGAATAAATTTATGTATCTATTATTGAATGTCATGTGTACATACAAATCACAACTGTTAACACTTTCAAGGTAGACATAAAACTGAATAATCAGTGTTACCACATCTGTGGTCCCCTGGCAATAAAACACACATATAATGACTATAATTCATTTACAGATAGATAAGATTAACGTCGATGCAGACTATAGGTCATCATAGAAACATATTATTTACTAGCCACTGTATTTTTTTTCAATTTAAAAACAACCAAGTGTTTTTTTTATCATCAAATGATTAAATTAATTAAATAAAACAGATGAAAAGCGTTTGGAAGTATTATTTATGTAAAATAATGTCAAAAAAAAATTTAAGCTACATTTATTCAAAATTAGACGTTTTTGTCAAAAATTACAAGTTAAAGAAAAAGTATAGAAAAATTAAGAAAATAACTTTAAAATTAATAACGTGTGTGTCCACCCCCGTTTCCGCCTGTACTCGTGGAGCCTGGAAGGGACACTTTCGACCAGGTGATGAACCGTTTCCTGAGGAATCTGTTCCCAGCTGATCTTCAACAGGTTTATCAGCTGTGGTTGTTGTGCACTGTGATTGGTGCTCCGCACGCTTCGCTTGAGTTAATCCCACATGTGCTCAATAGGATTGGGATCCGGGCTGTTCGCGGGCCACGGTAATACTCTTATTCCAGCGTCCTCCAAGGCATCACGCGTTCGCTGTGTATTGTCTTGCATCAACCAAAATCTGGGACCTATTCGCTGTGCATAAGGCACCACATGTGGTGTCAACCTCCTGGATATACCGCTGGGCTGTTATTGCACCTGCGTCTAAGATGACAAGCTCGGTTCTGCCAGTTAGACTTATTCCTCCCCATACCAACGTTGGGGCCTCCAAATCTGTCCCTTTCATGTACACAGGGATCCGCAAAACGCTCTCCTTGTCGTCTCCACACCCTAATGCGTCGATCGTACTATAAAATTTGACTTTACATTCATCTGTGAATAAAATAGCTCCAATCCCTCATGGTCCAGTTCAAGTGTTGCGCGAATGCTAATCTGTTTGCACGATGAATGCGAGGTAATGGAATACGAACAACGCGTCTTCTGGAGAACTGCTGATCCTCGTGCAACCTGTTCCTTATGGTTTGGTCACTGACAGTAGTTTTGTAACAAACGGGCGGTGATGAAGCGGTCCTTAGTCGCAGTCAAGCGTATAAAACGGTCTTCTGATGCAGTTGTAGCCCTCACTCTACCCGATATCCATCTCCTGGTTACCCTCCCGGTCTCTACAAAACGATTCCAAGCATTTTGAATTGCTCTTCGTGAGACACCAAGCCGTAAAGCAAAGTTTCGCTGCGAATAGCCTTCTTGAACTAATGTTATGGCTCTAGTAACTGTAACCAGGTCCACAACAGCTGCCATATCTTCCACACGTACAGCAATAAACAAGAAATTACAATAATAAAGCAATACATAATCGGAAAATGGCTTCCCATCAAACTCAAACTTTGGCTTCGAATGCAATAAAATATCGTGGTTGCAAAAAAGTGATTTCTCAAATTTGAATTAAGAATTTAGGTGTGTATTTTCTTTTAAACAAAAAAGATATAGTGCCAGTATATAATTTGCTTAAAAAAAATCGATAGATAACTTGGCTCTAATACCGTAATCTTTAGTTTATTTTCTTTTGAGTAGTATGCTGACGAACACTATCGTATTCGCTCTTACCATAGGGTTTTATTGAATATTCGTATCCACACCATCGTATTACGCCATAGAGTAAATTTTTAAGGTTGGGCAATGAATACCATTGAGTAATGATCTTTATGTTTTTATTCAATGGGAAATTTAAGACGATTTATAACGCAAAAAGCTATTACCGAATCTCAAAAGCCAACATGTAAACTACTCTTACGATATTGTTCGAGTGATATATTACATATCAGTGTTGCATATGTATCACGGAACAATATCGTAGCGCACGATTACTATAGCAATACAGTTTAGTGATTTCCGTCGATCACTATAAAGTTAGGTTGTTAATATTCACCATAGCACAGACCATAGTTATTTCAGTAATAGACATTTTTTAAATATATTTAAATACAAAACAAAAAAAAATATTTAAAATTTAGTGTAATAATACCCTCTATATTTGCTATAAATATGTTTATTGTAGATTTGATAGTTTTTAAGATATTCAGTTTTTAGTAAAATTGTTATTTTCCTATTACGATAGTAAAAAATAACAATTATATATATATATATATACATATATAACTATTGGTCATCATAGAAGTACAGGATCACCCATTCAGTTACTGACCACGTTCTTATTTGCTTAAGGGAAAGGATGACAACCATTTATTTAAAGCTGCTACGATTGTTGTTAATATAGGAGATAGAAACAAAAATATTGCCCTGACGCACTGATTAAGTCGATAAAATATTGTATAAAAAATATTAGCTATTTTTATTAATACAAAAATAGTTTATTATATATAAAAGTGTTGGTTGAATTCAATAGGGTGTACTAATTCGTACAAAAAGATTATACGTATATAAATTACAGTTTTTTATCTCATGGCTTTGTGTCAAAGAACTTTATCATATATGCAAAAATAAAGGCGTTATTCTTAACATCATTTCATATTATGGGAAAAAAGATCATATTTAACTCTTATGATTAGTAAGTGTGTATGACTAAGAGGATTATTAATATATCATACGGAAAAACATAACATAGCTTTTCACATTACTAAATAGGTAATGTTCTTATGTATCCTATTCAATTACACACAAAAGCAAACGCTTTCACGACCATTTACCCTTGCGGGGTAGTGAAGAGGTTCAGGTTTCCATCTCCGCAATTTTGAAGGTAGTAATTCTATGGCCACCTCGACCCCACGTGTTGACCAGACAGTCAGTACTCAATGTGGCAGGTGGTAAGCCATGTCACTATTAACAAACACTAACTATTACCTATTCGAGGAACAGGTAGGTTTCCTCACATTTACATCTTAGAAAATTTCTGTAATGACATGACAGGGATATCTTAAATAAATAAAGAACTCACCCAAAAGATCATTTTCGACAAATAGTAGGGTCCCGGACGGTAGAGGCCGCTAGCAGTCTCCCTCAGCAGGATAGGCATCTCGCTGGGGAAGGTGATGAAGACCGCGTAGATGAAGAGGAAGATATCTTCCGTGATGGTGAGGTAGAGTAGACCTTGGACGTTCTGGATGTCCCGCTGGTCTAACTCAGCGAAGTGACCCACGTAAGGGATGGAGATTATTAGGCCTACGAACTGGAGAATGAAAACAGTTTATTTTTGTAGTTCTAAGTTCTTCTCTTCTCTTGCGTTGAGGACAACAAAAGCTTGAAGAATTCATGATTCTCTTCTCTTTCAGGACGAATAGAATCGTCGATTGACAGTACAGAACAATTCTTTGATAACATTTAGTAGAAATCAGGTTGTGATGGTATTAATCAGGAAAATTGGTATCAGATAATATTCATAGTACCGTAATACCTGAGTCTGTGACACAAAAGAGCATAAACAGTAGTTCAAAATGTTCTAGGTAAACAAATCAATTTGCTCACGATATACCTTGTTAAGAAAGTACTTAAGATACCCGGTTATTGTTTGGGATTCTTACCATAAGTAACACGAATTCAGCTATCCATATGGAACTATTGTGCTTCACAGATTGTATATTCCGCCACATCAGCCAGTAGAATTGCACGAAGAAATTCACTTTGACTCTGTGAAATTATGATGTTAGTTAAAATCATACTCTTTCCTACGGTAAGTTTGACCGAAATAACGGCAGCAGTTGACAACTTGATAAAACTTTCATTGTGTTGGTAGCAAAATCTACTAATTATATTTTGCATGTTTTAAATTTGAAATCTTATATAGAAAAAAAATTTAAGTTGTGTAATCTAGTCTTCAATACTTACAAAGTTAGGTACCGCTCAAAATGCTCATTCTGAAAAAAAAAAATATATGTAATCGATGTATATTCAAAAAAATCAATATACTAACTTAGAGTAAGTACAAAATAGAAAAGTCGAACACAGTAACCATTCAATCAGCTACATTATTATGGTCAATATTTCATTTTTGGTTTAGCATTACCTTTCGCATTTGTTAGGCTACAAGTTCATTTCCTGTTAAATTAAATCTCCCTAACCTCTTAGTCGACTCCTACGACATATTATAGTGAAGAAAGATATCAATCAATCAAATAATAATACATCTAGAAACCGTAGTTCATTCATAAATTGTAAACAAATACTCACTTTAGAATGCCCATTAAAGTACTCCTGTTCATCAGTGACTTCGCCAACCAGCTTCTCGATCTCCACCGCGATATCTGACCGCTGGTACTCATCACAAATACGGCGAATCCGGTCCCTGCTTTCCATCTCATTGCCTATCTGAATCCCTAGGAGGGACACGTAGTATTCAGCTGCGTTGTACCCGACTGGACACTTGTAACCCAATCTGGAAGAAAAGGACTAGAGTAATAAAAATACAATCAACAAATAAAACCCTAAGCAATCCTGGCAGCGGTCGATCATCGCAGAAGCGGCGGCCATTGGAAAGACGTGGAGTGAAGTCAAGCGCGAAGCCCAAGACCGATCGAGATGGCGGAGCACTGTGGATGCCCTCTGCCCCATCTAGGGGACATAGGACCTTAATAATAATAAAAATACATACACCGAATACTATGGTAAGGGAAAACATTGTGAGGAAACCTATTTGTTCCCAGAACAGGTAATGGTTAGTCCTTGTTAATGGTGACCTGGCTTACCACCTGTAAGATTGAGTACTGATTATCTGGTCAATACGTAGGTTCAAGGTGGCCATTTTACCCCCTTAAAATTACTACTCCCGCGATCGTGAAGATGGAACCTCTGATTACGCCGTAAGGGTTAATAATCGTGAAGGCGTTAGTCATTTTTGTCTTTTGGGAAGTTACATAGTATTTATTCTAAAAAGAGAGTGTGCATATAAAAGTCGTGAAAAGTATGTTTTGTATTTATTGATAATGCATACACGATTGTTTAAATACGAGTACGTACGCATACTTAAGTTCTTTAAGTATGTGGTGTAAAATAATCTAGACGGAATTATATATTTGCACTTAAGTATAACTAACATTGAATAGTTGGTATCTAATAAATTTCAAATATCCCTAGTTGCTTAATCTCGGAAACTACATAAGTATTAAGCCCAAAACTTCTGGAACTATCCAAATATATAAGCACGTTGTACATTCTGTTATTCGTAATTAAACAAGTGTTGTATTGGACTAAAACTTTAATAAAATGTAATATATCCATCGATGCGATATATAACTAAGAGAGACTACGAAAAAAACATCAATATACACATTCACGCCCTTCAATCCCTTTCAAGAAGAACATCAGATAGTTAGCATTCATTCTACGTTACAAACTAGCACGAGGCCATAATTTAAGATAGAGCAATCAGATAAATTCTAATATAAAATATACATGTTACGAATTTTGCTAAATCTCACGAAATAATCTTATGGGATTATCAACGTGAATGCTTTTGTATTTACGTAGTTGCAATATAAACCACGAGCGATTCATATTAACTCAGGCAGCCTCTTTACACCCCAGTTAACTTATTAAGTCTCAAAACTGGTTTTGCATTGGAATATCTGCATGCTTAATGCAGACAGACATGGAATCTCGATTACTAGTGAATTGTTGATTAAACTACACGATAAATAACAGTCTTACGCACTCGTTGGTGTTTTCAATTACATGTGAAGTAAACAGCATAATTTGGCAGTTCAATGTGTAATTATTTTGAATGATAATATCTCTATTTTTTGGAGAGGTTTGATAAAGTAAATGGGTCTGAATTTTAGTGAAATATGGAAATGATTTTACATATTTCAACGTAAATCAGTCAATATTGTTACGGACATCATCAGACTTAGGATTCAACAGTTAAAAGTTAGACTAACATTAGAAAATTTAAAATATCTGTTCAGTATCGCCTTATAATTAACATTTGAGTTTCAGTACAAGTTAGAATAATACCATAATTATGAATCAGAAAAAAACATAATATTTCTCCTGTTTTAATTCACCACTGACATATAAAGCACAATAACGTTTACTTTATTTCTTTAAACAGTTTAACTGACCTTTTTTAACCCTATACCTATAGAATCTAATGTACTGTACGGTTAACATAACTATACTTACGAGGCAAAAAAATTATCCGCCTGCTCGATGGTCCCGTGAAAAGCCGTTCGTCCAGCTGCCAGAAGAACCACTTCATGGAACAGCTCGAACACTCCAGAAGCTGGCTGGTGCACGGAGCAGATGACCAGCTTCCCACTGATGGCCAGGTTCCGGAGTCTGGAGACCACGGCGTTGGCTGCTGAACTGTCCAAGCCTGTTGTGGGCTCGTCGCAGAATAGGATTGGAGGGTCGTTTAGAAGCTGAGGAATTAGGGGTTTGTTTTAGATTATATAGGATCGAGATATGTGGTGAAGAACGGGTGTGTCAAGTGGGGATATAGACGGGGTTAATATGTGAGGAATTATTGAGTTACCAACGCATTAGGTTTCAAACTATTTATGTTGGAAACTCTCGCAAAATTTTGTTATACTTGAGTATTTGTAAGTAGCAAGGTTTTATTGATTTAATTAAGCAGAACTTTTCAAATCACTATATACTCTCACTTAACCAAAAGCCGATTCATTGCGGACAAAAACATGAATTAACAAACTTCGTGAAGCAAGAATCCGCTATAATTACTACAATTCACAGGTTCCACTTACTTGAACGGCTAAGGCTACACGTTTCCTCTCTCCTCCCGACAGAGCCTTCAGTTTGGTCTTATCGCAATTGTTGACGCCTAGGTCACCTAACAGGTAGTGAATTCTTCTAGTTCTTGATACTGCGGTGGCTCTGCGATCCATCATAAGGCGGGCCTGTGATAAAGATTGTTTTAGGTGTATAATTGTCACCAATATGAATTAATACTCACATATACAAAAGGGAATTGTAAAGACAGTACGTAACTTGATAAATTTAAGGCTTATAGCAAAATTACAGAAGCATTAATAAAGTTTGATTTCTGAGTGACTTCAAAAAAGAGTTTCAAAACCATATGGTACATTTTTATTTCAAAAGAATCAAACTGTTTAAATTCATACAGAAAATGATTGATTTTATTTAAATCTAGAATACTCAAATAACATGTAAATATACAACGATATCCTCACCACCAAGATTAGGCGGAATTTCACTTATTACAGCCAATATCATCGCCCATCAACAAGTTTACGTCCCCTCATAACTCAAATTTCGAGACCTTGAACCTCGCATATTCGGGTTGCAATACCGAATCCTTACCTGCAAGGGCTAATACCCTATTGCACAACGATTTCAAAGACGCCAGGGGTGTAAGACGATAAACATAACCGGACCTCAAACCTGTTACAGTCACTGTTAAAACCACTGAAGAAACGTCTCCAGATTGTTTTAAACTATTAAGATAAAATATAGGTGTGGTCGAAAGTAAACATTTCAACTAATGTAGGCGCCTTGTCTTAGAAACCGGATAGAGGCAGTGGGATAGTCAATTCCCACGGTTAGAGTTAGGAAATAGATTTAAATTGACACGTTCGTGTTAAATTGAAATAAAACTACTGTTCTGTTATTGATTCATTGGTGTGATGTATGTTGGAAAAATCCTTAAATTAATTCTCTGAAAGCTTTTTTGTTTTAAATCAAAGATTGTATAAAGACAGATTTAATTTTACCGTATCTCCCGCTTTTTAAGAAAACCAGTACTTACGTTTGTTTGAAGATCTTTCTGAGATGTTTAAAAAAGCTTAAGAACTATATACAGATATTTACAAGGAACAACAAAGAAGACTGAATATTGATCTTTCATTTACTCTTACGATACAGTAAACTATATTCCTTTCACAAACTTTTTACTACTGTTAAGACACAATATTAAACATGCCTTACTAATTCAATGTTCCCCTTACCATAAACTCCATATGCTCTATAACAGTGAGGTCGTCGATCGCCAGGTCTTCCTGGGGCACGAACCCTGATATCCTGGCGATGAGATCAGCCCCAGCCAACCTTCCATTCAGCATGAGGTACCCAGTCATCGCACTCTTGTCTCGTCTGCTGATTGCTGCTAACAGGGTTGTTTTACCGGCTCCACTGTTCGTAAAATTGTAGTGTTGATTTATTTATTTCCTTTAGTTTTATAGTTTCATAATGATGGGCAAGATAGCCGGAAGAAGAGGTGTTGGACGAAGGAAAAAGTCGTGGCTCCGCAACATACGAGAGTGGACGGGAATCAAGAGCGCCGCCGAGTTGTTCCATCTCGCCAGGGATCGGACTGAATTTGCCAAAGTGACTGCCAACCTTCGCTAGTCGGAGAGGCACCATCAGAGAGAGAGAGAGTTTTATAGGTTTAAGTCAATATGGGATAGGCATAATAAATATCATTGACTCCGATAAATATTTCAATAAGAGAACACCTGAATTTACAAAAGAATTGTACGTTATCGCTGTGATGTTAATTAGTTACTCAATTTGAAAATTTTTTGTCAAGATCGCTTAAGATGGCAATCGATAGTCATTGCCTATTCCAATAGGAAAGTCTAGGCGAGTATGTATGAATATTAGTCCCTCGTCGTAACTTAACTACCTAATTTAGTCCAAAAGATTGTTACAAAAAAATTACCTGGATCCCATTAAAGCTACCAGGTTCCCCGAAGATGCCACTCCATTCACTATAAACGAAATGAGAATTAAATCAATAATTATAAGTAAATAATATATTAATGCAAAAAATAATAATATAATAACCCATAATAATAATAAAATTAAATATAGCATACGTTAAATTCATAAGATCGGCTATTGTTTTACATTTTAAGTTCTTTGTCTTATATGTTTTTATTTCTATGAGATTCCTGTGACATTGATTAATAATAAGTACTGGTGGTGAGTAAAAGAGATTTGACAGCATCGTTCCAGGTGGCGATCGATAGGCTCTGCCCTTAGGGAAGACGTAGAGGCGTGAATATATGTATGTATGTATGTAATAAAGAATTAATCTTTCTATCTATCTAATTATAAGTATATACGTACATTCATCGTTTTAAATAATTGTCATAAAACTACTGTTCCATTTATATCTCTGGTCCATGAGGTTTCCAAGGAGATATCTTTGCTACCATTAATAAGTATTCTATTTATATCTTTGACTATTATAGGACACTGTATTATTTGTATGCCTACTACGATCTTTTACGCACTCGTAGTTTTAAAATTTACATTTATATATACATTCACGTCCTATAATCGGTCGGACAGAAAGAGACCCTATTATATTTCCTAAATTACTTTTTAGTACAAATATGTTAGTGAAATTGCTAGAAGCATTGGTAAGAAGTTCAAAAAGTTGGAACTATAAAATTTATTTTGAAATATTCTCAATTACATTTTTAGAGTAGTAAGTAGATTTTAAGTAAATTATAAAAGTAATTTATTTAAGCAATATCAAATCTTAACTACTCTTAACTTACGACTAAACAAACTTTATTAAATAGTTTACATCGGGGGTTTTTCTTGTATATTTTGAAAGTAAATTGTCTTTTGTGTTCGATGCATAAAAAATGTTTTCAAAGGTATTTTAAAAGGGCCTTAAGGTACCGTGGTTAAGCAACTATATTCTGTTGAAATAAGTTTTCCTTTTTCTTGACCCACATTCCAAACAAGGTTTTATCTAAAATTCAAATTTGAATGTTAATTGACGTACTACGTGTTCTACTACGTTATCTAATATTAATATGCATGTTCTTGCATTCTCGTCTCGAATAACTTGGAATGTTAAAAGGGTATAATAGTTGAAGAATGAGT
Organism: Leucoptera coffeella; assembly: GCA_030578115.1. Classification (NCBI taxonomy): domain Eukaryota; kingdom Metazoa; phylum Arthropoda; class Insecta; order Lepidoptera; family Lyonetiidae; genus Leucoptera; species Leucoptera coffeella. The sequence continues at coordinate 8,333 of JAMBLF010000653.1, read as the reverse complement.
ATACAAAGTTTCCAATAAGCAACATTGTTTTTCGTAGAATTCATATTGAAATAAGGCTTCTAGAAATCTGCTATGTTATAAAACAGAATAGAGATCGTAGCAAAGAGATGTAGTAATATATTTCAGATAGTTTCATTCAAGTAGTTAAGATATAATTCATTGAATATTTGTAATAATTGATAGATAAATTTCCAAATTAATAATTGATTTCCAATTGGTTTTTAAATGCTGTTATAATTTACTCCAGTAAGTTTTTTAGTCGGCGCCAACAATAAAGAGGTATTTATCACAAGACTATCATGCATGATGTGAATGAAAGATATGATAAGCTAAATATCTAAAAGCAATTATTAAAGTTAACCTTGGCTAAGGTGACGAAAAATATTAAGTTACCCATCGTTTCTTTAACTACAGTTAAGGACTATTATTTAGCTCCATTATCATTACATAAGTGAGTAAAAATATTTTCAACACCGGTGTAACTATGAAAAACAATTTCATATCACTCTTCTCACCCTAGAGAGGTATGTAGCGATAACGAAGTTTTACAAATCATCATATTGGTTCTATTATACTAAAATATGCTGCTAACATACCTCCATGTAATATCTTGACTTCTTCGTATGTGGGGGAGGCCCAGATGCTAGTCTGGTGCTTCCTCTTTCTGTAAACACAGAGGTCCTTCCATGCTAGAGTCAGGTTACCGGGAACCTAAGGTAAAATAACAAAATATGATTTTCAACGTATGTTTAATTTCGATATTTTGAATACATAAGATGAAGATTGTTATGCATAAAGATATATTTGAGTCACGCAATTAAATTCTAAGGCATTAAATGAATTATAACTTTGTCTACATACTAGGCTCATGTCATTGCTCTATTACTTATACACAATTTAACTTAATGGTAATACATAACATTTAAAATGGACTCTATATTCCTGATAATTATAGTATGACACTGTTAGTAAAGTATTGTTAAAAATTAAAGGTATATTGGCTTGTAACCACAATAGTTTTTCATAACTTAACTCTGCCAAAGGACTTGTTGTATTAAGATTTCTATTAACTCTAGGACACCATGGTTCTGCCTACCTCACTGAGTGCGTCCAGCTGTTCATCCTCGACCCAGTTGACCACTGCGCCGGTGAGGATGTTGCGGGTCGGCACCTTCAAACCTAGTTCCGACATCTTGGCTTCTCAGGCATTTGCTGGAACAAACAGGAACTACATACATATACGTTTAATAACTTTCGGGATAAGCAAAATCTTGGAGAGACGATAATATCTCCTAAGTCTTTTGATAGCATGAATAACAACTACTAAAAACTAATTACTAGAAACTAGACTAAGCTAGAAAGTTTCCGGGAGATATAATTACAATTTTTGGTACACGATCCGTAAGGAATCTACTCCATAAATAAAATTATTCACCTAGTTATAAAACTATTAAAACGATAAGTACATATTTACAGCTCGTAGAAACTCTTTATTACTCTGAATGGAAAGAGACTAGGGCTGTTGTTGTAGACAAATCTATTAAGATAATTGGATATGGTTGAAAAAGTTGGATAACAGTAATAAAAAGTAGTGAGATATTTTATAAGACTTATGGTATAAGTGATAGATATTTGTTGAGCTGGGATTTGAATAAAGTTTCTCTGGTAACACTATAAGTTATATTCCATTCAAAAACTTATATGTGACTAAGTATGAACTAAGTTATCAAATAGGCGACTAAGTTCCCATGGCTACTGTTAATCAATTGGTGATGAAATACGATGGCTTCATAGAACTTAAAACTTAGAACTGTTGAAATACTCAGCCTTATCTGGTCAATAAATAACTTTAAAATCTGTAGAGACATTTACCAGTATGCCGTTTGGTTTCTATGAATTTTTTTTTTCTTTTACTTACGTCTATAACTATATGCACTATTCTTCTTGAAATACTTCAAATCCGTTATGTTATGTGATATCAAAAGAGAATTAAGAATTAGAAGTGGCCCTAATGAAATGTCAATCACTCATCAACGTATTAAAAGGCTCATGGTTGGAATTCTAAAAATGTTGGATGTGTCCAAAATAGAAAAAGTGATCATTTACGCTTTACAGATATTTTATTTACTATTTGAGACCGGGTCATACCACGAAAGCTATTATACATATATCGTTATTAATTGAAAGTGATATGACCTGATAATAACGGTGAAGAAAAACATCGTGAGGAAACCTGTCTATCCCTCAGGATAGGTCATAGTCAGTGCCTATATACGGCGATACGGTTCACTACCTATCACGTTGGGTGCTGTTTATATAGTGATACGCGGGCATCGAATGACCCATACCTAACATGCCTTCGAAATTTCGGAGATGGGCATTCAAGCCTCTGACTAACCCGCCGTAATAAAAAAAAGGAGTGTGTATGCACATGTCGTGTATGTGTGTGTGTGATGTGACCATGTCTCATAAAGTAAATAAAATGAGTATTAATCGCGAGTGTTTAAAAAATAGCTATTACTGATAGTTGATTAAATGATCTCGAATCTTCGGAAGGACTTGTTTTCATATTTAACATGTTGTTGGGTCATAACGATGAATACAATATTTTACAATTATTATAGAAATTTAGTTTAAGTTATGGTTTTCCAGCATCATTTCAAGTTTTCCCTTATAGCAGCCACGCGAAATATTAATGAAACTAATAAAATAACATTTATAATTCAACACAGGAACGCATTGAGCGCAATTTTTCTATAATTAGCTTTTCTCTAACGACAATTTCTGGTATGTGACAGTTAGTGTAAAGATACATAAACACCCACCGAAATATTTAAAACCTTTCTTATATTACTCCTTATACAATTACGTTTAACGACACATTTCCTGGCTACATAATGTCGCCGCCATCTTCAAATTGAGACATCGACTTCTCTCGAATGAATGCGTTTAAATTTAAAAATGATTGACACTTGGTTCTGACCGATTAGGGGTCAAAAGGAATACTGAGACTCTTTGTGACACTACTGATAATCATCCCGTGGGCATTACGAATTCAGTGGAATGGGAAAGATATTATTCGTGAAGAAGTTAATTCTCATACTTAACAAAATCGAGGTACTATTTTAACAATAGATGATACATATGTACATAGATTAATCTAGTATTTTTAAGAAAGATAAATAATTGCTAGAGGCACTTTAATTTAATTTCTTTTTATGGTATTAATTAACATAATTTTTAACCCATGGTTTAACCTAAATTAACCATTGAACCTAATATATAATACCTAAACTAATATGAACATAATCCCTAAAATACCTAAACTAGCATATCTAGCCCTCTAATTAGTGTTAAACATTGATCTGGATACCTCATAAAGAAAGTTGTGAAATAGGAAAGGTTTCTAAACTCGATGTTTGTAGTAAATTGTCACATGACACCGCGGCCGGCTCGCCACTATGTCTGTTTGGGTTTTGTTACACGCCCTATTCTGACAATATTCTATACACAGTGTCACAGATATTATAATATTATAGAAGACAGTGTAAAGCACAATTTATACCGGTTTTCTGATTCTTTACATTGACTTAGCTGACGTTGCGTGCCTTAATTCTGTTTCCTTCTCGATTGCGCAATCTTATTAAATACATTGTTAGGTGTTACAATTGACGTACATAGACGGTGGATCGAGGTCTCTATAGAGAAATATGTATAATTATTTACTGAAATATTACGTTTTAACCTATTAAATATGTACGGATGCCTGCTTTTACCGGACAGAGGTGCAGCAGAGAAAGACCAAATTAAACTACACATATAAACTTAAAAAACTTTGTAAATATTAGAAAAGGGTTATTAAACGACAAAATTCAGTGTATTGACATTAAATTTAACAACTTTTTCCAATAATCGTATAGTAATCGCGTTACGAGAATCAACCTTTCAAGAATGTAGGAAACTACGAACGCATGCGATCGAGCCATGATAAGCGAACCGAGCTTTCCACAAACTGTTAACATAAACTATTAGAAACTTCTCAAAATATGTATATTCGGAGAATTTCTATCGGTAGTAAGTCGATACATAATATCTTTGAAGTTAACTGGAACGGAAATCTCCATTCACTACACTTCCCCCTTTTAAGGATACTTCTATAATATATCCTATACAATACTGTCAGGTTAATAAACTGGATAATCACCTATGTATCCTTACACACACTGACAACGTGATCTGGGAACAACCGGCGTCTCGAAACGAATTAATTGAAACCCATAATTAATCATTAAATAAATAATTCATAAACTGATGTCAATTTATGCAAAACTGAGCAATAATTGGTCCATATCTTTAAAGGCAAAGGGGTTTCAATAAACTCGTTTAAGATATAACTTAATGAAAAAGGAGGAAAACGTACCGAAATCATGTCGAAACATTTAAACAGTATCGTGAAACATGACAATCAATTAATCGGAACCGCAAATTAAAAAGAAATATGTTTAAAAGAATCTTGGCAATTTAAAACGGGTTAGCAAACGACATTTTGATTAGATATCGGTGGAAATAAGCGCCCCTTATTATATTAATTTAGCTACCGTTCAATTACTTTACATATTAGTGTGTAAGCATCACGACTGCTAACCCTGAAAGAGCGGTTAGAATTGTAGAAGTATAAGGTTTATAACATGAATTATTTCAGAAATTAGGTATAGTAAATAAAATATTAATTCCATGAATTTATTACTGACTAATTTTCTATATTAATCACTCGTATGGTAATGATTTAAGGAATTGAGTATATTTTAGTATGTATGTATAAAAATATGTTTATATCTCCATGACTCTTTATGATGCGAAGAAAGTTAACTAGTCTTCGATCGACATACTATTCTCGTTCTTCGGTACGTCGCCATTCGTTAATCCGAATTCAGTCTAGGATTTGGATACAATAACAGCTTAGCCTTTGAACCCGGCATATAGTAAGAGGTGATTATGTACTACAGGGTTACGCAGTAAATACTGAGTATTTGTCAGTAGTCCTAAATAAATCGTCCCATGCTAGCTTAGAATGTAAATGGAATGGCTGCCATTGGCTAGTACCGTGTGACCAATTTACCTTATTAATGCTAGCTCTGTCATGATTGTTATAAGATTAAGTGACCTATAGGTGTAATTATTTTAATATTGAGCTTAGATGCGTTCATTGCCAACATTGAGTATCGGTGATATAATTCCGAACTTCTAATATACGCACGACGAAGCCGGCTTTTAACTATGCATACATATTACATTGCATTAGGTAACATAGGTAATTCAATTACATGTACTAAGCGTGACACAATTAAAAGTACTTTTAACTGAAATAAACAAGAACCTAATATAGAACATTATAGTCTAAAACTTACCGATTACCTAGACTCCTGATATATAAATATCCTTACAATAGAGTCTTGTTGAATCCTTAAATTGAATAAATAGAACTAATAATACACATAAAACTTAATATTAAATTTTTACAAAATGCACGCGTCGCGCCTAAATTAATATTATTATTTAAAGACTATGAAGCTTGGACATTGATCATTAATTCGGCTTACAAGCTCTACACACTAGCGGTCAGACGTGCGTCGAGCTCCCGCGCGAGGAAATTTGTAACTGGTCATCATGTACGACTCAACTTTCAGAATTCATTATTGTGTTTTAACTCTTTTCAGTTTTCCAATTAAAATATCTCATTAATTGACAGTTTTAATGTTAAGATATTGTATTTCGGCATCTGAATTATTAAAACTTTATTAATAATATAAAATGATCATTCGTAAAATAAATACATATTTAATGTTACGATTTCAGTTAGAGATTAAATATTTGAATTGATCAATATGTATCTTTGGAAATATCTCATTCTAAGGGCAGAAATACATTTACATTAACGACCGTTAATCTCCTTCGGGGCGGACCAAAACCTGAAGACTTATATCTCTTCGCTAAGTTTTAGCATTAATATTCAGAATGTGATGCTTCATTTATTCATTGCTACTGTGTCCTACTGCCTAAGTCACGTTCTACGATAAGATGGGAATAAAAGCTACTTCTTCCTATTTTATTTACGTCCCAGGTTATAAGTTATGAGTTTAATTCATACAAATGAGATTTGAATTCATATAAAAACTTTCATTTACTATCCTGTATATTCAATTAGAAATATGTTTTCTGGTCACTTGTATATAATTAATGTAAGTTCCTGTATAATCGTTTAAACATTTCCATTTACTCTTACTGCAGTCTCTTGCTAGTCCACTATTACATTCCAGCAAGAAAAGCAGCTAGTTATCATTTTATGTCACAATGTAAAAGTATACAGCCAAGTTCATAATTCCCTGTGCTCAAGGGGTGGATTGAAATAAAGGTTCCTATGAAATTGAGTTATTTTAACCGGTTCCTTGAGATCAAAGATATCTACTAGAAATTGGGAATAATAGTGTGGGAGGAAGTCTTCACCGCCACAAAGAAATCCTAAATCTGACCTTTAAAGATATGATGGAGTTGTTACTTTAATAGTATGTTAATTATTAGAGAATAAGGTCCTTTGCTCTTTCCATTTAAAACAAAATCCATCTTACATTCGTTTTGAGACATATAGCGCCATCTGTACAACCTAATAAGTACTATTTTATTAAAAAGCTTTTTGACAACCTAAGTTCAAAATGTTAAAATAAAGGTGCCTACTGCAATGTTATTGTTTGTGAAATTGTGAGGAACATTGTTTTTGCGGTTTATTTTTATAGTTAGTAATGAGTCAAGAATGAAGAGGTAAGTTCTACATATGGTAATTCTCTACTAAGTTTAACTTTGGTAGTTTACATTTAAAATACCCAGTAAAATTCTTAATAACTAATCTTAAGATACTAAATACATGAAGCAAGTCTGTTTTAATTAAAATAGGGATAATAACTTTTCTTATAGGAACTATTTTGTTTGTTAACTTACCAAAATGCATCGTAGTAAATGACTAATGTCAATTTAAACATTGCTCATAAACTCGCGACATTTATGTTCAGTTGTTTTTAAATGAAGACACCAATAACTATATTCATAGATTGCATTGTTTGTAATAAAACATTGCAAAAAATACAGCATTGCCCCTCTGAAAATTACAGGAAAATGGGAAAAATTAACTGCATTCGGAGATCCAGAATGCCTAATTGGGCTTTGGAAGAGAAACAGTATTTACTAATGCTCATCAAAGATCGCAAAGATTTGATAATTCCGAAAAATAATTGCGGTCCTGCCACGCACTGCGAAGAAAAAGAAATGGCTTGGCAAGACATATTACGAGAATTATGTGCTAAATTTGGAAACTTTAAAATGAGTTCAATAAAAAAAGTTAAAACCCAATGGCAAAATATGAAAAGAATTGCCAAAGAAGAATCAACAATTTGTGGGGGTTTGTTTATAAAGTTAACCAAGCAATCTCAAGAAGTGTGCTTAATTTTAGATATAGTTAAAGATGGCTTAGTGAAATGGGATGTTCCTGAAATATTAAAAGAGAATTGTATTACTGCTAACATAGAGATAAAAACTGAATTAGTTGATGAGTAAGTTATTCTGAATCTAATAACATTTTTAATGACATAATAATTGTGTTACTTTCAAAATAAAACACTTAAAATAATATAAATAAGTACATAGGTAGCTTATTTTTTATGTATATTGCTCATTTTAACACACATAGATATACTTTCAAGACTGTCCCTTTCTAGATTAGATTAGATTAGAGGTTCACATATCTATATCAGCAATTACAGTGGTTGTATTTCTAAAGTCAGTTAGAAGTTGTCTTAACCAGATAGTCAGTTCATGATGTCACAAGAAGTAAGCCATGTAGCCATTTACAATTACTCACTATTATCTGCTCTGACATAGGTACCTTTCTTCATAATGTTTTTCTTCCCTATACTTACCTAATTCCTTAGAACAGAGTATAGCCAGTGCTTGTAAATGCTGACATGGTTGCCTTTCAGAAAATGTTTGTTGTAATTACTTTAATGAGTTTTAGTTATAACTCCTTATTTAATATATTATTTATTATTGCTTAGCTATTTTATTATGAAGCCTTAAAATTTGTTATTCTTGTTTCAGAGAAATGCAAGAAATGAATGAGCCTGATATGATTATTATGAACCACAATGAGAATCAATCTGTTGAACCACCACGACAAGATGTGCCAATCAATATAAATAGTTCTTCTGCATCACATCAGACCAATTTATCAGAAACATCTACATCATCTTCTTCTCACGCGGAACCTGATGCTGACTATACAGAAA